>CM053569.1:69708337-69726648 GCA_028646485.1 Cryptoprocta ferox
TCCATGGGTAAAACATCCCCTCATTCCAAGGGAGCCCAGGGAAACCCAGGGAGAACTTGAAAATGAAAAAGTTGCCAATGTGTGCTACAAAGTGGATTTCAAGTAATTTAATCAGGTTGGAAAACATCAATAATTAGTTGCAATTTGTTTAAAATTTTCCTGAAAGGAAACTATGTATTTAAATTAACAAAATAAGCAAATAGCACAAGAAGATATGTAAGTACTTTTAAATGAATGAATATAAAAAGACATAAATTTAAAAATTGTTTCATATGAAAAAATACCATAAAAATTGATACTTGAGTGACAAATTAGAAAAAAAATATTTGTAACATACAGGACAGATAAAAAGGTAATATCCCAAATAAACTGAAAAAAACCTCTAGCCAATATTATGAAAGAAAAGAGAGAAAAGGGATAAATAACATTTCAAATGGATGGATGAATATAGCTGTAGATGAAACAGAGACTTATTATTGTAGGTAAATTTTTGTCAGAACTTCAAGGAATACATAATCCATTTCTTAAAATATTTTACAGCAAAAAGGGGAGGAAATGCAGCCACCTTAATTATGAGGCTAGTATAAGTTTACTATCAAAACCAGAAAATGAAACATAAGAAAAACGTTGTATAAACCGATTTCATTTATAAATATAGATATAGAACTTTAAATTCCACACTGTGAGTCAGATCCATCACTGATGATATATATTATCAGTCTGGACTTTGTAATTTATAAGTATGTAAACACCTACAACTGCAATAATATCAAAAGTTCACGGAAACAAAGGAAGTAATGACTCCCATCAGGTGGTAGGAGGTGATTGTCTCAGAATGGAGGTTGACAAGGGCTTGCACTTTATATGTAAGTTGTTGTGACTTAAAAATAAAACTGGAATAAGTATGGAAAATTCTTGAGATTTAATAAAGGTAGATGGTAGATTCAGAGCGCCCGGGTGGCTCAGTCGATTAAGCATCAGACTCTTGATTTCAGGTCAGGTCATGATCTCAGGGTTCCTGAGATTGAGGCCCCTATCAGGCTTTGTGCTGGGTGTGGAGTCTGCTTGAGATTCTCTTCCTCACTCTCAGCCCCTCCCCTGCTCGCACTCTCTCTCAAAATAAATAAATAAACATTTAAAAGAAGAGAAAGTAAAAAGGGAAAGAAAAATGGCTTCAGTCAACAAATGTTCAAATGATATACGCAGAAGCTCACAAAAGAAGAAACACAAACGATGAATTAGTATTTTAATAACTCAGTCTTACCTGTAAAATATGTTCCTATCATTGTTGATAAGATTGTATGAATGCTCATGTTAATGTTATTTGTTATAAGAGATCTGTGACAAGTTCACCTGTATCTACCAAAGACTTAATATTTTGTAGATCTCTGGTCCTGCTATGCCACACATAGGAATTTACCTAAAAGGGATTTAAGAAATAGTGTATATGTAAAATAAAGTATAAGATTCACTTCAAAGCACTGTTTATAAGTGTCAAAGTCCAAAACATTCTGGGAATAACACAGTAATGAAATGGATTATTAGTCAGCTGTTAAAAATAATGTTATAGAAGAATATTTAATGGCATAGCATCTTGTCAAAAAATAAGGAAGTTAAAAATGTTATGTACATTGTGATGTAAATTCCATTATACGCACAGAAGAGTATAAGATCTCACACATGCATGCATACACACGACACATACACAACACACACACACACACACACACATGCACACACATATACACACAGGCAAAACAAAGCAATGGCTAGAAATTTCTATGACAAAATATAAACCATGATTTTTCTCTGGGTAGTGGGATTATTATTATTCTCATTTTCTTGGTATCATCTGCTTGTGCTATCCAAAATTTCCACATAAAAAAAAACTTGTTTCTGTTTTTTCCATAAAATAAGAAAACTTCAGGTTTAACAAGAAGAAGAATGTTATCATAAAGAACTTTATCATAAAGTTCACCACCAAGTCCTTACATGGTTGAATGATCATTTCACATTATCTGTTTTCTTACACCAAAGCCCATTATTCCTAATGTACCCTAACCTTTCCTTGTCTTGTATTAGAGGTATAATATAATTAGTTGCTTGTCTCATTAAAGCTGGTTTAGTGATCGAGGCATTTCTTGACACAAGGCAGATGTTTCTGATTAATTTACTCAGGTTGATTAGATTAAGATTCTGAAATGGAAATATTCATCCACGTTGAAATTAGCTTTGCCTGAGTTTGTCATGCTAACTGGTTGTGCAGCTTAGATTATTCTTATATGGAATGACACCAATGTAAGTAGATTCACCTGAATTGACTACTCTTGTTTGGTTATTGCTTTTACTCTTCTTAAAAAGTTAAAATCATCTTTTGACATGAAATATGATACCATGGTAAAAATGAAAGCTCTTATGTTTACTTTCCTTTCATTCATTTTAAGTTTAACTGAATAAATACCTACCAGTCTTCTCCTCTGTGTAAAGCCCTGTGTTGGTACCAGGGAGGGGCACAGAATTAAGATCTAAGTGCTACCTGCCAGTGTTTTGTGCTCTTGTGGTGCATTCAGATGCACATATGTTGTGGGAGGGGACTGGCCTTCTAGCCAAAAAGAATAGTTTGAAAAAAAGAATGCATAAAATTATAGTAACCATATTTTGGATCTATAGAGTAGTGCGGTGTGGCAGGACCATAGGGTCTGTTTACGTGGTGGAAAGAAAGCTAAACATTTAAGTTGGAGCCAAGACATTTACTATCAAATTAAGGGGTTTAGAGTTAACTTTGTTGTAAGCAATGGCCATCAACCAAATATTTTAACCAAGGGGACTTTCTAGAAAGAAGGGCGACTACTAGAATAGGGAAGGTGAAAGACAAGAGACCCAGAAACTGGTTGCGACTAGTGTGCTTGTACCAGCAAGGCTTACTGAAGGTCAAAAGCAGGGACAGTGTCAATGTGAAGGTGAAGAAGATATCGTTGAAATGGTAAGAACAGGATTAGTAAAATCTGGGCATGAATTGGACCTGGTATAAAGTAGCAGAATAATCTGAAGATGACTTCTATCCACCGGGCATGGGAGACTCAAAAGACAAGGATGGAGGTTGCCAATAATAGCAATCATGATAACGATGATGATAATAGTAATAATAACATTAAGGAGAGCCAGAGAAACCAGTCAGTTTGTTTTATATATGTTGAGAGGGTGGTACTATGAGGAGAACCATGTGAAAATTCCAGCAGAAGTGTGAGTCTGGAACTCTGGAGAGAAATCAAGACTATGTGTAAAGAGAAGACAGAAGAAGAGGAGACAAAAAGTAGGAAAAAGAAAAGACTGGAAAAGGGTAGTAGAAGCCAAAGAAAGAAACTCAAAAAAAGAGAGTAAGTCACTCATTTATTGATTCATCCAATCAGCATTTATTAAGACTACAATTTAAATTTTAAAGAAACTTCTAAAAACTTAAAAAAAAAAGACTATAATGTTCCAGATATTCTTCTGAAGTGCGGGCAATGGAATAGTGACTAAGGTAACGGATTCTCTGACATCATGGCCCTGACCATCTAATGCTTTACTTTATTTTAAAATAAGAAGAGGGGCACCTGGGTGGCTCAGTCAGTTGAGTGTCTGACTTCGGCTCAGGTCAAGATCTCATGGTTGATGAGTTCAAGCCCCACGTCAGGCTCTGTGCTGACAGCTCAGAGACTGGAATCTGCTTAGATTCCATGTCTCCCTCTCTCTCTGCCCTTCATCTGCTCATGCTCTGTCTCAAAAATAAATAAACATTAAAAAATAAGAAGAAAAACATAAACTTCTAGGTCAAAGACATTATTTACTATATATTTGTCCTTATCTCAATGCAGAGATATGCTTTTATGCTTTTATGGAGGAAGGGGCCACAAAGGCAAAAATGCCCAGGCCCACGAAAGCCAAGATACAAAGCCTCGGAGACAGAGCCTGTGGGCTGCTTTAGAGCGAAGGTCAAGGACAATCCCCTGAGGAGATGACTTGAATTTGAGGAGACAGAAAGCAAGGGAACAATGTGTAGAAGAAGTCAAACTTAATGAGCCGTGTCTGAGAGAGGTCCTTCTACCTGGCATTTTGCAGGTACCTGGTATCCTTCAATAAGAGACAACAGTAGTATCTTCAGAACTAGAATGCAGTGGATTTGGAGGAAATGGAAGGAAAGAGCAGAAGAGTCTTCCTTAAAACCACAGTGTTGGGAAAAGGATGATGAGATCATCAACGGAGGAGGAAGGCGGATTAAATTAGTTGTTCATTCCTTCAAATTAACTTCTCATGTACAACTTGATTCCACATCACTACAGGCTGTTCACATTGTCAGGGGAGAAATTTGTGGAACTTAATAAATAATTGAATCCTGTCCAAATGGTACTACAACATTCACTGGGCTCTATAGAGCCAAAACTAATGACTGCTAATGTTCAGGAGATAGTTAGTAAACTAATACAGTCTAATGAAGTGGATTTGAAAACTGTTCCCTACTCTTCTGGACTTTTCCAGTCCTTAGAGTAGTGAATTAATATAACCGAATATAATAGTTATGATCTCAAAAGTCACATTTATCTAAATATTTCTCCTCTTCTCCTCTTTCTTCTGATACTATTTAAATATAATGAAGGGGATTATTTAAACCTCTAGCTCCTGGTTCATTGTTACCATGGTCAGCCTCATGAATCTTCAAAAACTTCTTCACTTACTCAGAACTCTGTGACTCACCCAAACATCAACCATCTTGACGGAAGTGCGTTCAGATTGGGGTGGCATAAAAAAAAGAAAGAGTCCTTTCCACCCTGAATGAGGGGCTGAGGAGCAGTGAGAAAAGCCTTCACGGGGTGAGATACCTGAGTCCACAGGTATCAGAGGTAAATCGAATTGGGAGTCTCTGTCTCCTACCACTTTGCATTTTATTTGTTACAGTTGTATTGTTAAAAAAATGTGGCTTAGACCAATGGTTTCGGGAACTCATGTGGTCATTCATTTAGCTCGGATGCCACTGTTCTTCCCTGTGATGAATACTCATCACTTATCTTTCATGAGTGGACTCCAAGGTATCTCACCCCGTGAAGGCTTTTCTCACTGCTCCTCAGCCCCTCATTCAGGGTGGAAGGAACTCTTTCTTTTTTTTATGCCACCCCAATCTGAACACACTTCCGTCAAGATGGTTGAAGTGTCTGAATTCTGGCGTGAGGCCTGACTAGATTATCCACTTCCTTTTGTTTTTTTCCTCACTTATAAAATGAGTATAATTATCCTAATATCATCCTTTTAAGATCATTTAGGAATCAGATGAATTAATATATGCAAAGCTCTTAGGACTTATTAAATGTCAATAAATGTTGGGTATTTCCTAACATGCCATATTTCCTTCCTAAACTTTAAGTCACTAACTTCCTGGACTTGTTTGCTTGGTTTATGCAGCCCTTGGCAGGACTTACATAAAGATAAAGCACATAACGGAGGAGTGATTCCCAAAGGATCTCCTCCTTCTCCTCCCTCATCTTTCCTCTGTACGCATCAATACCATCCTGCATATGTCGTCCTGAAGTATCTGCGACTCTCCATTCTCTTTAACAGACCATCGCTTCCTGCGTAGATAATTGTAATGACCTCCTGACTGATCTTCATCTTCCCTTAAGCAATGGCTGTGCAGGCAGCCAGTGTGAGACTTTAGCAATTGAAATCAGAACATCCTAGTCTAGGCTTAAAACCGTACAGTGGCTTTCATTATCTTTAGGGTAAAGATGGTGAGCTTTCTCATGGTCTACCTGCTCTGCCCTACATATTAGACTCAGCCTCTCATGGGCCCCTCCCCTCCTCACTCTGCATTCTTAGAGTGACACTGGTCTGTGTCCCCAGTGCTCCTTCCTACCCATGGGCCCGGCATGCAGTGTGGAGAAGGCAGCTTTCCCCTGCCCCATCTGTCTCATATATGAAGGACTGAATCCCTATTTATGCCTTGTATACAATGGGCACTCAATGAATGTTGGCTGAATAAAAGTGGTTGAAAAGATGCACCTGGGCCCTCACTGGTGTGGACTGCTGATGAAGGACCAGATGAGTGACAGACGTGTCACCAGAGGCTGATCTGGTCAAAAGGTCAGAGAGGAAGAGATAGACCATAAAGCTGTCCAACCCCAACCTCAGTATGATTTATGTCCCAGAAACAGACATACTCTGAGAGAAGGGCGGAAGTGAGATCAGAATTCTTAAAATAACTGCAATTCAGTTTTTGTCACACCAGCAGATTAGGAGGTCAAAATAATAATTAGGTTGAGTTATATCAAAAGAAAGCATATCTTTGTTGCCTGCTTGAGCAGTGGTCCGAGACTACTTTGGTGTCAATAGCCCTACAACCATAGTCCAGGGAAGATCAAAATAGTAAAGAGAGGATGAATCATTCTCTCTTACCCTCTTGCTGGGGCAGAAAGGAGGGTGAAAGAGCTGCCTCTGTTTTTTTTTTTTTAAATCTTCCCCTCTGCCTGCCATGGCAGAGATAAAGGGTAGAGCTACACATTCTGTCCTTGAAGCCACCATGGTGCCACTATAAAGAGTCACTCTACCTTTAATCACAATGGAAATGTCCCCTTGCAGAACCAAGAGCTGATGTTTATTCTAATTTTGTTTACCTTACATTGTCAAGCTAAGAACGTTGGCTTGACCAATCAGCCAGGTGGAACAGAAGGTACTAGAAGAAGAAATTCACGAGCTTGGGAACCACTCAGACCTAATTCTGGTAGGTTCTTTTACTTAATAAGCTATGTTGGTTGGAGTATGTCATTTAACCTGAGTCTCAAAGTCAATGTCTCTCTCTCTGTCTCTCTGTCTCTCTCTCTCTCTGTATATATATATATATATATATATATATATACACATATACACACATATATGTACACATATATATACTAATAAAGGAAATTAATTTACTAATATCTATTTGGTAAGGTTGTTTGTAAAATTAAGAGTAATATTCATTGAATACTTAATGTAGTTCCATGCACATTGATGTTTCTCAATAATAATGGCTGATGGAAAGCTCTTCAAGTTAAAGTACAAAGCTAGGGAGAAAAATCCCAACAAAAATCTCAAGTTACATACCACGAGAAACAGTAGATAGAAAGAAGTTGTGGAAGAAATATTAGGTTATCTTCAGGAAAAATTGGAAGATATAGAAGTCACTTAAGGCCTCAAGTATTTATTTGTGCACAGTACATAGAGGTGGGGGGAGTCAATTAAACTTGTAATTTTAAAATAAACATTGGGTCAGTTTAGCAAATTGATGTTGGGTATGTTTCTGGACTATTCTAGCCTCTGAAAATACAAAGATGAATATCACATGGCTTCCGACCTCAAGTAGTTTATCCAGAAATTAAACATCTCCAAATATGGATGGCATGAAATTCATGACCAAAGTAAGACCACAAAAATATAAATTTTGCTCACCTGAAATAGCTCCTATAGAATGCTAATCATGTGTTTCAAAAATGCACATAATTTATAAAATGCCATGAGTTTAGGGAATGATAGAAAACATTCAGGTGAGGACAAAAGGGAGACAAACACATGATAATATTGTGATGTGTAGGACAGAATTATTGGCCTGGTAGAAGGTATAGACGATGGCTCTTTTGAAAATATAGACTGGCTCAGAGGCAGGAGGTAACAGTAAGAAGGGGCTTCGACTCTGGAAACATTCTGTGGAAAATAGAACATCTGACATTCTTTATTGACAATTTCATCTTATGGTGGGTGGAGGAAGTAGCAAGGAAAATTGCTATTCTGTATTTAATTCTAACTAACAAGAACGCTTACTGTTGGAGTAAAAGTTATATGAACCTTGGGAGAAATCAAGTCATCTTGGAAGTCATAACAGTGAAGAAAGGAAATAGTGAGCATAGTCAGACGTGCATTCTAGACTTTAGGAAAACAGATTTTTCAGAAGTTCATAAAAAGCCTGGCATAAATCCATGGCTAGAGACTCTGAAAGGAAATACAAGAGCAGAAAGAGGTAGGAAAAATATGATTTAATGGAATGTAGAAATAAAAGTATGGATATTAAAGAGTTGGGAGACAAAGGGACAGAAACAGAGAGAGAGAGAGAGAGATGGAGAGAGGAAGGCAGAGAGATAGAGGAGAGACAGACAGAGATGCACACAGAGATGAAGAGATAAGAGAGATCCAACAGAAAAGACTGACAAGGAGAATGATGGGCGCGGGTGGATGGGCTAGAGTAGACAATGAGCACAGGTCCATCACAAGGTTCTGGGAGGGTGGTCCTGCTTTCCAGCTTCTGGTGGTGTGGAATCTTCTCTTGGGCTGAAAGCCTGGGGAGGCCAGAGCAAGTAACACATAACCTCACAGGTGACCCTCAGTTCCTAGCTCCTCAGACTCACAGTATACCCAGAGGCCTCTTTATCCAGAAGGACTTCTCTGCCCAGGAGTATAACGTGGCAATGTCTAATTGGTGTGGAACATAACTGGTGTCTCTCAAAGAACACAGACAACAGCAGGTCCCAGATCCCTCTCAGGCATAGACTCAACAGCAAATATCATCTAAGAGGAATGTAAAGTTCTGAAATAAAAAACCTATACAATTGTAAGGGTTCCTAGTTGTGGAAAAAAAAGCATAGGCAGCCAAAGAAATTCACATTTAGCTGTGCAAGAAGCTCTCAGATGACCCTAGATTTAAAATACATATACAAAAGTAGGAAGAAAATCACATAACCAAGTGTGAAAAGAAAAAATGAAATACAAAATGTGGCATAAAACATACATATAAAATAGACCCAAATAGATAATCTAGAATGAGTTGAAACTTTAGGAAAATGCTAAGGAGGACAAGAAAGCAATAATTCGAGATGGATTATTTTGATTCAGATAATCAAACAAAATTCTAGAACATGGATTCATTCACTTTTTCAGTTGCTCCCTAAGTTTATTCAAATTCCCTATGATAAGCAGGACAAGAATGAGGTATTAATACACATGATGGCTTCTATTTCCATGATCCCGTGTTCTAATTCAGAGGTTACAAAGAGTCACTCACCCAAACAAAGATAGGAGAATGTATAAATATCATGAAATGCTCTGGAAACACAGACTGGCAAGAATGTCATCAGGGAACTAGACTTCAAAATATGGGTGGGATTATAGCAAGAGAACAACAGCGCCTGGGAGGAGACTAACAAACACATTTGGAGTGGTATTAGCGAAGGGTAATGAATGTACTCAGACATGTAAGTGACTTACGGCCATTTTTAAAAGAATGTGAAATCTAGAAGCCAGCATTCATGCCAAATTAACTATGGGTATGCAGCACAGTATAGACTAAGGATATTTCATTACCGTAAGGTGCTTACGAATAATAGCAGATACATAGCAAATCTTTAGTAGGTCCCAAGTTGCTACTACTGGTATGCCTATCTCAGACATGAAGAAGCTGAAGTTTGGTCCATTTAAGCACCTTGACCAGCATCTCACAGCTGGTGAGAGAGCCGGGATTTGAACCCACCACATCTGACTCAAGAGCGTCAACTCTTAAACATTATTTCTTCATTTACCCTGTTTTCTATGTGGGTAAGGTGGATGACCATAAAGTTAAGTTGGAATAGTCATAAATGGACAACCGTACGTAAAATGCCAATCAAATATTCAGTGTTAACCAGAAAGAGGCATTGTATTTGGTCCTGCGTCATTCAGTAGATAAGTGAGTAATTTAAGCAATAACAAAGACAACATAATTATAAGATGTATAGTTTTTTTTTCTAAAAAAGCTGGAGTATACCCTTAATGCAACAACACATTGCTTATTTTTACAGTAATATTTTAAAGCATTTATTGCCTTTTTTTAACAGATAAGGAAACTGAGGGTCAGACATCACACTTGACCACAGTCACTCAACATTAACAGTGGAGCCTGGATTAGAACCTAGATTCTGTCTGACTTCAAAGGCTGTGCTGTCCACACAGTGGAGAGACCACATCTGCAGTACTGTGTTTGATTCTGGCCGCCATATTTTCAGACCGTCGCTCGTGAAGAAATGTGTATAGAAGGAGAGCAAGAAGGGTTTATAAAATCATCATCTTAGACTTCCATCAGGACCGCTCAGGATCCCTACTGAGACACTCTGCCCCTGAACAGCAGTGCTATGTATCCTAGCTTTGCATGATGATGAAATGTTTTGAAGCAACTGAAGAGTCAGAATATCTAATTTTATTTCTTTGAATTTCTCTGCACCCCACCCTTGGCCGTGCCATTCCCACAATGGTGCACAACCAGGGACAGAGGTCTGAAATAGAATAAAGGTCCAGGGACAGTGATGCTTTTCCACACATTGCTCTACTCAATTACACGTAGAGAGGAGCTGTCGATTGTCACGACTAATGGGGAATTTCTTATCCTCTCTGAGAAAGGAAAGGGGAATTCTGAGGAAGGACAAAAGAAACAATGAGCCTAAAAATGACGAGTGTTGGCTATTCACATCTTAACTCTCTATAATTTTTAATTTTTTTTGTTTATTTATTTTTGAGAGAGGGAGAGAGAGAGAGACAGAATGTGAACAGGGGAGGGGCAGACAGAGGGAGACACAGAATCTGAAGCAGGGTTCAGGCACTGAGCTGTCAGCACAGAGCCCGACATGGGGTTCGAACTCATGAACCATGAGGTCATGACCTGAGCCGAAGTTGGACGCTTAACTGACTGAGCCACCCAGGCTCCCCTCCTCTCTATATTTTTAGTCACTGATATGCTTACTGAATATTGGGATATCTCTTTGGGGTTTCTGCAAGAATAACCAGCAAGTTCTGAGTTAGTCAAATTTAGAAACTCCAATTCGGAATTTAGCTTCTACTAGCTGTTTTTGCCTCTCGTTCCAATATTTCCTGATATTTTTTTCTCAACTTAATGGTAAACATCTATTTTGATGAGGACCTGAAAAAGCAAATTTTAGCCAATGTTGGCTGTAGCTTCAGTATTAAATAGCACTTGCTTTCCCATTGTGGTTTTTTTTGTGTGATTACGCACCAATTGATAAAACATCATTTGCCACAATTGTAATCATAGAAAGTATTGTGGAGGAAAATTCTACGTATCTGCCAACATGCTTGTGATAAATTATACCATTTAGGAATTACGCTGTTGTATTTAAGCTATGATGGAATTACGCTATTACATTTAAGCTGTGATGGAATTGCACTATTGTATTTAAGGGACGATGATGATGGCAATGATGATAATGACTTTGAGTAACAGTCTGAAGGGCAGATTGCTCTTGCTGAAACTTGAACCAGCTACAGAGCCCTGCACAGAGCCTGGAACATAATAGATGTATACTGGGAAATGAATTAATAACAATAAATTCCCTGAATGAAAAGAAGCCCGTGGGAATAGAGATGGGGTGATAAATCTCTAGTGCTAAAAGAGAGGAATGCCCCAGGTGCAGGGCTCTAAGCCACAGAGGACACTGTTTTGAAACTAGGGTGGCAGTGATGATGGATGAAATTAATTATAAGGGTGAATTTCTGTATCCTGCAGGTGATAATAAGAGCTAACGTTGATTGAAGGACTAATTGGTGTCAGGTATTATGCTCCTGATTTACTTATAAAGTTTGACTTATTTTTTAAATCGGTTGTGTGCTAGATATTAAACTTAGGTTGTTGGTAAGTACATCGGAGCTTGGAGAAGTAAAACCATGGGCTCTTTAGAGGTAATTTACTCTAAATCCAATATTTGTCCACTGATGTAGGCTATGATGTGGTATCTTCCAAAGAATTTTTTTAAATTTATTATTCAAAAGACCAACCAACTGACTGACTGACATATTAGCTGTTAATGAACCCATTTTTGGTATCTTGTGCCTTTTTACAAAAGGTCCTCATTATATCTTTTCCAGAGCCCCCGTGGAACAGTGGGTGGTGAATTCTGTCCGTGAGCCCTGACCGCAGGAAGAGGAGGTGCAAATACAAGAAATATTTGGGAAATGGTGTGTCTTTTAATGTGGAAATTACATTCATTTTCCACTTCCTTCAGGTATCAGTCCAAGCTACAGTTATGAAGAGAAAAAACACAGGCATTGGTCCAAAGAAGGAACTCAACAAAGGAGAGGCACTCAAATATTTCTATCTTTTTCTGACTCTTTGTATATCTGTCTCTGCCATGGCCTTGACCTCATCGTTTATGGTCTCGGGAATCTGTTGAACACAGTTTTGGATCTTGCTCCTTAAGTATGAGGCCTTTCATCTTTATTGGTTCGATAAAGTTCTGCACACAACATTAACAAGGGAGGTTGATGATCTATTTATTTAGGATATATTAGAAGACATAGGTACCTCTCATTTGTCCTTTAAAGGTAGAACTATCCAGAAGCTGATTAAACTATATGGAAGTAGAAATGACAGAGTTGGAGCTGACACTAAAACAAAATATAATTTAATAAGAATTAATTCATTAGAGGGGGACATTTTTGTACACAGGTTGTCTGTTGTCCTAAGACTAAAATCTACATACTCTAGATGTTTCTCACCTACTAGGTAAAAAAGCAATGAAGACACATTTTAAATAAAAGGAAAACAGTATTATGCTAACATAAAATTAATCTATAATAATTTACAGGTTATAACAATAAAAATTATGAATCAAAAATTTTGAAAGCAAAGACCGCAGTAACAAATAATTAATACAATACATTTGAGTACAAAACCATGTTCTAACAATGACATGAAGTTCAAAATAACATGCAAAACTATATAGAAATTCTTCTAAAAACTCTAATGATGACAACAAATATTTGTGTAGCAAATGACTATTTGAAAACTGACACTTATCTCTTAGATTCTGCATTGTGGAGGCCGAAGTTCACCTCAGAGATGAAATAGTGTTATGCAAAAGACCTTGAGATCTTTGAAAATCTGAATTTTTCAAATAATCCTGTGTCTTATTTCTACAATTTTTTTCATGTGTATTTATTTTTGAAAGAGAGAAAGCAAGAGACCGAGCATGAGCAGGGGAGGGGCAGAGAGAGAGGAAGACACAGAATCCAAAGCAGGCTCCAGGCTCTGAGCTGTCAGCACAGAGCCCAATGCAGGGCTTGAACCCACAAACCGTGAGATCATGACCTGAGCCGAAGTCAGAAGCTTAACCAACTGAGCTACCCAGGTGCCCCTCCTATGTCTTATTTATGAGTTTCTTCATAATATTCCTTCATGAGGGCAAACCTTTCCTCATTATTTCTTTATCCCAAACTTCCCATCTAGGCGTGAAAGTGACTGCAGCTGGAGCCTGACACAGAGCCCAGTGGCCCTCGCGGTGGGCAGGGAGCACCCAGGGAGCTCCCTCCCCCACCTGTGACATCAACTCTGCCCAAAATTTGGCCCTTAGCACTGTGGGCTGAAAACCTTGATGCTGTCCATGTATCAGAGACGCTGGTTCATACTAATAAAATTTGCCAGAATGCAATGCCTTAATTTGCAGTGAGAAACACTGTTCTCAAGGGAAACGGATGTTCCTTCTGATCTGACGAGTACAGGAGAAGGCAAAGTGCAAGCTGTCTTCTCGGTGGTTACTGGGCTCCAGGATGGAATAGCGTCGCGTTCTGCAGCCTATTGTGCCCATGGAGACAATCAAATTAGGACACTCTTGTTGACCTGAGAGAGCATCTTCTCTCCCTGGGGTGCTTGAATGGAATCTTTGGGCTAATTTCTATCCAACCAATCTCCTTGTAATATTTTTTTAACATTTATTTATTTATTTTGAGAGAGGGAGACAGAGCGTGAGCAGGGAAGGGGCAGAGAAAGAGGGAGACAGAGCATCTGAAGCAGGCTCCAGGGTCCGAGCTGTCAGCACCAGGCCCCATGCGGGGCTCGAACCCGTGAGCGAGATCATGACCTGAGCCGAAGTCAGACACTCAACCGAGTGAGACACCCAGGCGCCCCTATCCAACCAGTTTCCTTCCATTTGTATAATCTTTCTGCAGAAAGGGTGCAGTGTGATTAATTAAGCTTTTTTAGTCATGGCATCTCAGTTCTGTCTCCCAGAAGTTAAATCCACGATACACTGAGGTCTGAAATATTTCGGAACTTGTCAGCTATGCACTTACAACTGCAAGGTATTAATGACATCTGTTTCATGGGAACATTTGCAGTTTATTTTTTTAAAGTTTATTCATTTTGAATTGGGGACAGAGAAAGAGAGGACGTGAGAGAGCAGAGGAGGGGCAGAGAGAGAGGGAAAATAAAAATCCCAAGCAGGCACCTCGCCGTCAGGGCAGAGCCCGATGTGGGGTTGAAACTCATGAACAGTGAGATCATGACCTGAGAGGAAAATAAGAGTCAGATGCTTCACCGACTGAGTGATCAAGGTGCCCCAGAAAATTCAGGGTTTTTTTTTAATGTTTATTTATTTTTGAGAGAAAGAGAGAGAGAGAGAGAGAGAGAGAGAGAGAGAGAGAGAGAGAGAGAACGAGTAGGGGAGGAGCAGAGAGAGAGACACACACACACAGAATCTGAAGCAGGCTCCAGGCTCTGAGCTGTCAGCACAGAGCCTGATGTGGGGCTCGAATTCACGAACCATGAGATCATGACCCGAGCTGAAGTCGGACGCCTACCCAACAGAGCCCCCCAGACCCCCTGAAAATGTACAGTTTAAAGGTCAAAGGCCAGCTTAGTTCCCTAGTTCTTAGGGCTTCTCACACATACAGATACAGGAAAACTGAACAGGACCCTCTATAGCTCCCAGGGTCCTTTCCTGTCTTTACATTTTTGGCACCTTTCCACAGATGGTATATTTACTTCTATATGGAAATCATTTGTTACCTGGAGAGATGAGTGAACATGCCGCTGACCAAAGAATAAATCGGGAAACTTCCCTGTAGGCATTCTCTGAGGCTGGAACTGGAAGCCTTTCTGACTTGCCTTGGGCCCCCTTGTCTTTGTAATTCTTTGTCTCATCATATGGAAATTTAACTCTGCCGCACTTTCTCACCCTTGCAATTGTCTGTGTATTTATCTCCCCGAATTATCTTTTCTATATACTGTTGTGACTGAAATCATGACTTTATTCCATTAAGTCACCAAAAAATTAAATAGAAAAGTCTATCAAAACACAACTGTCAGCTCAAGTTTTATTCTGTGGAAGGAGAAAAGCTATTGTATTTTAATAGTTGTCATTTGTTTCTGCCACAAAGATTCATTTTGATAGCTCCCTGTTAAATTTAAAAGATGCTCTCAATGATGCCATTTAATATTTCTCTTCTGACTGATTCTGTTATCGGCTGACACATAGATCCTGTAGCCTAGGAAACCTGAAGCCGGCCCCGACAATACAAAGTGTCTGAGCTCTCTTCGTTATTCTGTCTCTGACTTATTTTATGAAAACGGGTAAGTCACTTACCCACTTTCTGCCTACGCGTCTGAAAAATAAGTTGGCTGACTACTGTCAACAAACAGAGCGTGTCCTTTATCCACTGTGCTTCCAAGATAAAGAGTGTTCTTTGCTCAGCGGGGGTAGACAAGAATCAAAAGACAGGGAACAACCCAGCAGTTCATGATATTCTCGATACCTCTTCTGTAAGTCGTGTCTTTAGACCAATGATGTCAAATGCCAAAGGCTTTTAAAATGCTGTTAAAATCAGGATCAACTTTACTGTTTAGGTTCTTGTTTTTCAGACAGGTGTTAGTGCAGCTTCTTCCCTTGCAGGTTTTTCGGAAGTCCCTGCAGCCGGCTTCCGCCCGACCAGCGCAGGGTCCCAAGGCTGCCTGCCTTCCCCAAAGCGACGCTGCTCTCCGGAGTGATCTCAGCAGTGAGCTCACAGAAGCCAGAGCATGTCCTGTGGTTAACCCAGGCTGACCTCAGTTCAGATCTCAGCTCGGCTTGTTATCAACCCATCCTGTGACCTTGAACAGGTGCCATGGTCTCTTGGAGCCTCGGTCTCTTCATCTACAAAATGGGAGTAATTAACAGTCCCAACCTCATGGAGTTGAGGTCAGATAAGAACCAAATGAGAATATGTGTGAAAAGCAGCTAATACGGTGTTTAGCATAAGGTAGGCATTCAATAACTGTTAAGTATAAATGTGGAAAGATTAAAACCGTTTCCCATTTATTTCTACCACGGCCATAAATGACAAACCCCCGGAAGGCTGTTGGTCCCTGACGATGGATGGGCTGTTGCCATGTGCTGTACCCTGTAAAGTACCCAGGGACTGAAGGCGACCATCTTCATCGCCACTTGTGTATTTTGGCATCCCTTGAAAAAGCCCCGCTCGAACTTCCTCGCCGTCGCTCATTCCTGTCTCCCATACGCACGGCATGAAGATTTTCAGTCTGAAAATGATTACAAATTATTCCCCGTTCAGTGTCTTCATTTCCCTGCTTCACCTACCCTGCCCTGTTTCTCTTGACCGGCTGGGAGTCTAGATCAATAGCAGAAAATGAAATCTCATTTGTAATGTTAAGCCATCATTTGTGATGATGCATTTATATAGAAAAAAGAGCAGGAAGAAAGAGATCTTTTACTGACTTTCCAAAAGTGGAAGATAGCTGATGAAACAACTAGTTCACCATGTCCTTTCGCTTTTAGCTGGAAATTAAACTGATGTAGATTTTTCTTGGCACGTAATCATGGTAATATCCTGGAATTGGATGGACTGAGGGAATCATTTTCAAAATACATTTCGAAAATAGAGAAGAATGCCTTCCCGTGTTTGATTCTTTCTGTATGCCTCTTTATCACGGACGGAGTTCAGATGAGGACTCTGAGAGAACAGGGAAGGAATTCTGAGACTGGACACAAAGACCATAAGAAGGGGTTAGCATCCCAGCAGTGTGGTCCTCTAGACTTGGAACTGGAGAGACAAGGATCCTGTCCAGATAAACCCTTACATGCTCCTCAGTGTTCATTAGAAATGATTTGTGTCTCTGTTGTGTCTCCTCCGTGTAAAACTTAGCCTTCTATCATGAGAAAATTTCCACTCTATTTCATTAAGCTCCTTCTTATGGCAATAAATGAAGACTAACCAACAGAGAAGCAAGCAAAGCCTTTGTACTCAGCACTTGCTATTACAAGGGACTCAACCATCATCTTGTTTGTCTCAGAGAAACTCAAAGGCAGGTAGAGGAGAGGGAAAGCTTTAGAGAGGAACAAAAGAGAAGGCCTCACATATGCCCCAGTTGGAGGATGTTGGCCAGGGGAAGCTGTAGACAGCTAACTAGAATTGGGGGTGTCCTGTACGATTGCTTTGTGGTCCATATTTGGCTTTTCCTGCTTGATCCCAAGTGAAAAGTAGAGATAGTGATTAAGGAGGCTATCAATGGTTAATCAAGTCTCGGCCCTTTGGGGCCAACTGTTTTAAGGGTGATTGTTTGGCTCCCTGGGTTGTTACTAGAAAGAGTGGTCTGACTTCCTGCAAGTCCGACTTGTGGAGAGCAGGCTGGCTGCAGGGCCTGTTAGTGTGGTGGATGCATTGGCTTCCTCAACTTATTGCTAAAGATTTGGGGTTAGAGCTCTAATCTGATACATGGTCTGGCCATTGTCCATGTTGCATCTTTGGGGAACCAACTAGAAAGAAGTTATCCTTGTATAATATGTGTTCCGAACCCATTTTAAGTTCCCAGGATGACAGATGCCCATTAAACATCTTTTCAGCATATGGTATGGGGAGGGGAGCATGAAGTGTAGGCCAAGATCCAGGGCCCAAGCCAGGGATCAAATTTATACACACAGGTGATCATCATGGGCAAAGTCATAAGTGAAAAATTGAGAATGTGTATCTGTAGCCAAAGGAGACTCAGGGATAACTGGTATTTTCAAATATTTAGAAGGCTCGTGAGGAAGAGTCTTCCAGTATATCCAACTAAGAGAAGCCAGCATAAATAATGGGGAGGTAAATTTAGTGCAAATAGAGGGAAGGTCTTTCCAAATATTCGAGCTCCCTGACAATGACATGAAACACATTCAGAAGAAAGAGGGTTCTCTCCATGGGTGGGCCCTGGCAGAGATGGTCATCTATAAAGATTGCACAGATTGCTGTGGGGGAGGTCATGCAGAGGACAAAGAGTGGCCTCTGATTCTAGGATGATTATGCAGATCTAACAGTTAAGGCAAGTCTTACTATCCCCAGTAAATAATGAATAGAATTGAAAGGAAAGTGGCAATTAGGTGGTGATGCGGAATAAGTGACCAGTAAATTACCAAATCGTAAATGGCAAGAGAAAAAAATTGGGTAAATGTATCAAATAAGAAGCCAGGTAAAAAGAGGAGGTAGGCAGGAGGGAGTGTTATAGAAAGACAAAGAGAGAGAAA
>CM053569.1:69726748-69753448 GCA_028646485.1 Cryptoprocta ferox
ACACACTTGGAATTCAGCATAAGAAAAGTCAATGGCTGCTCTGAGCAAAACACCAGGCGCTTGTCCCTGTGAGTGTCAGGTCCTTGGTCACCTCTCGTACATAAAGGAGAGTGGAAATCTGAGTGGGTGATTAGATGTCCATGATCTGTGAACCTGGGCCTTCCTGCGGCCATTTAAGTGGATTTCCGGGCTGGCGGGGGGGGGGGGGGGATGCAATTCCAGAACTCTAGAGACAATCATCATGGGGAATTTACAAGCTACAGAATTAAGTTTTGCATTGGATTACTGCCATTCTGCCAACCAATTGTCTTCAGGAATTTTATTTATTCTGCTTTTACATTCCCTAATTACTCATCATTCTCCATGATTTGTTGAAAGAAGAAATACACAACGTAGGCATCGTGTTTCAGGATGCAATCCAAACAGGGAAGCACTGTCTTAGCCTGAGCAAAATGCGAGGCAAGAGAAGCCCTAATATTTACTGTGTGTTGGGCCAGGCACCACGCCAGGCATTTTATAAACGAACACTGCTTCATTTAATCCTCTCAAAACCTCCTAGAAGGATGTCATCATCCCAGTTGTTTAAGTGAAGAAAACACGGCTCATGTGGCCTGGTGACTGACAAAAATAAGTTAGCTAGTAATAGGCAGTGCCAGGATTGGAAATCAGATTCATATAACTCTAAATGCATAAGCAACAAAACCACAAACAAAGAAATAATACATATTTATATACCCCTTAACAAACCAATGAAAAAAATTAAACTATGATATGTCAGTGAAGTCCAGAATATAAATTTCAGTTTTGTATTTCACTCATAAGGAGATGAGACTTATTTTTTTAATCAAAACTTGGTTTGTATATTCTGGTGCTGATAAACAACTGGTAAACTTTCATGGGACATTTTATGGATTTTTTTAATAACAATGTGTAGAAGGTTACTGAGAATCTCATATGGCGGAATATTCCATTTGAGACCCACTACTTATGTTTTCCAATTCACAGGTTAATCATGAAAGAATGAAAAGAATCCTTCCCCCGGCAACAGCCTCTCTCTTGGGAGAAGAGATGACCTGGTTGCTTATTGCCAAGGAGAGTTGACTTTTCTCGGTATGTGTCAGGGTGAAAAAGAGGTTTCTAGGCAGAGTTGACTCTCTGAAAAGTGGAAAATAACAGCTTCTGTTGTAGAATGCGTAAGTCCAGGAGGAAATGAAGCCAGTCTGTCCCAGAATGTTCTTCAAAACTTGCTGAGGGAAATGACCCCACCCCTGTGAGCTATTGACCAAACATTGGTGATTCTCCATCCAGCCATATAGTAGGTCAGACATTCCTGGCCCTGTGGAGTCAGGTGTGGTCATGTGACTTGTCTGACCAAGGAAATAGGAATGGAAATGCAAACTTTAAGATCCAGGGTGGGATTTGCATTGCTCTCTTCCTTCTTTGATTTTTACCAATACGTTTCAAGAGAATTGCTGCTCAAGTAAGTTAGATCCTACAGAGAAGACTGTGCACACAAGATCCCTCCGAAGGCCCGCAATAGATGTAAGCCATGAGTGAGAGATAGATATTGCTTGTTTTACACTACTAAGATTTGAAGGTTGATTGCTACCCCAGTATAACCTAACAAACCATGATTGATACACTCTATAAAGTTGGATATCTTGATCAAGGACAAGGACAGCCACACTTGTCAGTGTGCATGTGTATGGTGAGGAGTGTGTGTGCGTAACTATGTCACTCAAGCACCAATCTAATGATGATGAATGGTTGCTAGGCGAGGCTGTAGGGAACAAGAAGAATCGTTTAAGCACCGAATACACAATCAAATAGAGTAGGAGATAGAGGATAGGAAATATCAATAACACTGAAGGAAACTAGAAATCGGTCACAGAAAACTGCCTGCAATTGTTTGCCAGGTACGTTGTGAAGTTTATAGGCAATCGTAGCATTTTATAGATCTGGAACTAACCAAGTTCAGAGATGAAAAGAAACGCCCGAAGACACACAGTCAACATCCTGATTCCTAATCTGTTTTCTCCCTTTCTCTCTTTAATTGTTTTTAGATATACATGATTTTTTATTGTCCTTCTTTTATTCCACATTGTCCTTCTGGTTTATTTTTTTGTTCTTACGGAGGTACAGCATTAGTAATTTTCTCAGCAAATGTCTACACGCAGTAAACTTTATAAGCCCTGTATATATTTTTAAAATTGCCTTTACCTTGCCTTCACAACTTAAGAAATATTTCATCTAGGTTTACAAGAATTTTTCTTTAGCACTTTGAAGACATTATTTGGTTGCCTTCTGGAATCTATCCCTGTAGATGAAAATATGCTATTAATCTGAATTATTCAATAATTTTGAATTAATCAATTATTCCTAACTTGATTTTCCTCTGTGGAGAATTTCCATATTCTCCAGGGCAATTTCCTCTTTGCCCTTGATAATCTGAAATGTCAACTAGGCTAAATGTAGAATGTTAGAAGATATCTTATTAGACTGGGCTTTTCCTTCTGAAATCTGTCTTTCCTAATTTCTAGGAAGTTCAAGGATTAATTAATGGATTAATTAATGAAAAGATTAAGTTCTTGGTCTTAATTTCTTGGAATATTACCTTTCCACTTATCTTTTTTGAACACTGCCATTTGATATAAGTTAAAATTTCTCATTCTGTTCTCCTTCCAAACTTCTTTGTTAATTTCCATTCATTTTACTTCCATTTACTTTTTCATTACATTTTGGGTTATGTCCCTGGAGATTTCTCTAGTCTATATTCCTGTTCACCGAGTCCCTTTGCACTTTGTCGCCTTTATGGATTAACACATCTATTTGTATTAACTTTTTATTTCACTTACCATATGTTTTTCCTTGGTTCCTTACTTGGCCCATTATTATTTTATAACCTTCTGTTTCTATTATATATAAATCTTTTTTTCTTTTTAAATATTTTGCACATACTTTTAAGTCTTTTTCTGTCTGCCTAATTATTTCTAGTTCCATGAATGAGAAATATCTCAGTTATAAGTCTCTGGATTTTTTCCCCTATGTGTTGCAGTTGGAAGTCATGACTTTGTCTTCAGTGGGAGTTAGGTCTCATGGCCATCAAGCAAGAGCCCTGGCCTCTGAGGTTGTGCTATAGTTTTGCCTGACAATGGGCCTACAAGTGTGGTTTCATGATTATGTTCACCAAGATCCTATAGGGCTCTTGAGTTCAATCAGGTTTTCTTTTTTTTAATATATATTTTGTATTTAAATATTTTTATTATTTATTTTTGAGAGGGAAAGAAAGAGAGAGAGAGCATGCACACACATGAGTGGGGGAGGGGCAGAGAGAAAGGGAGAGAGAGGGAGAATCCCAATGAGGCCCCACGCTGCCAGCACAGAGCCCGATGCGGGGCTTGATCTCATGAACCATGAGATCATGACTCGAGCCAAAATCAAGAGTCAGACGGGTAAGTGATTGAGCCACCCAGGCACCCCTCAAATCAGGTTTTCCACTGGTTTTTCTTGACATTATTTTACTCATGGTCTAGGGCCAGAATCTGCTCATCTGGATGCATTTTCAAGGTGCCCAGGTTCACGTAGTTTGTGAACTTCTACTTGCTAGTGTGGACACTCCAACTGGTAATGCTTTTATTTCTAATTGGTCTGAGAACTACTCAGATCCTCCTCCAACATACCTCATGTCCCAGACAGGAATCCCAATAGTACTGGCAAGTAATAGAAACTTAGAAAGGAAGTCATGTTCCACTATAAGGAACTAACGTCTTGGGATCAGGCTCCAGGGAAATACCAGATTTAGAGCTAATTTGTCAGGCAAGAGCATCGATGTTTTAAAATTGAATAACACCTGTTTGAACCCAAAGTAGTAAATATGCCAATTAGAGTAGCAAGGTCGACTATAGTTATTACACAATATTCTGACACTAGTGTAAGAAGGGGAAAAAAGAGATGGTGGTCGTGACACTCGTTCAGGTCGTTGAATGTGACGTAGGCCTGGGTATTTTCCACCTCTACCCCATACAAGGTGTACTGTTACAGCAACTAGACGTAATTAAATAAACTAAAGTATGCACACTATTAGAATGGAGAATTATAGGGGACTTTCTGGGGCAAAGGTCAGAAACCCAATCCAAGTTTGTTTCAATTAACCGAAAAATCATTGGCTCACTTCACTGAAAAATCTAGGGGTGGGATTGCTTCAAGTGTGATCCTGGTATCATCAGGAATTTCTCCTTCTATCCATGAGTTCCATTTTATTCTGTGGGTCTCAAGCAGACTGTTCTCAAAGGTGATAAAATACACGTCCAGGTTGGATATTTTACTTGGCCAGCCTGGGTATTTTTGTAGACAACCCCTAAAAAAGTACTCAGTTGGCCAGAACTTGGTCATGTGGGGACCCTGAAAACCATATAAATGATGTATGGCTGGGCCCGGATCATGAGCTCATGCTGAGTTTTGGCTACGAGTTCAAGTGGGTGAATGGATCCCACGCGAAGTAAACAGAATCAGGACAAGTGAGGGGTTCTGAGATTTTGTTACCAGAAAAAAGGATGCGAGATGCCAGTCCGGTGAAAATACTAAATGTTTGCTATCACCTATGGTACATAATACATTTCCGTCAAATTTGTTGTTATTATTATTCTATCGTTAACGTTATCATTACTTGAATCAGACATGTTTGACATCTATATGTTCACTTTCAACTCATTTTTCCTGAATTCTCCAAACTTATCTGCAGCTGGCTTTATAACCCCAAGTTCTGACCCATTTATGGTTGAGACAAGTATCTGAAGCATGATACACTCTAACAAGGAGACTTAGCACTAATTTAGGATCTATCGGTTGGGGGTGAATCCTGTCAGGTACAAACCTGAGCAGGTTATTAAACAGTATTTATTCTTTGTTTTTCCATTTGGAAAATAGGGCCAATGGTAACAATCTTACAGGGTTGTTCTAAGTTTTAGAAATAATACAGGATAAATTCCTAGCACTGTGTCTGGTCATATAATGCTGTAAAAAATAATGCTGTTAGACCATTTAGCCTAATTCCTGATACAAACCTAGTGCTTAATAAATAGCAATTAGTGTGGTTGGCATTCCATAACTAGAGATTATTATTATTCTTGTTTAACTTTAGACCATGGCCTTGTAGGGCCCAGGGATAAGAGTTAAGATTGCGAGGCTCCTATGTTGCTCGTAGTAGTCTGGCTATCAGTGGTCTGGCTGTCAATCAGTCCTGAGTCTGAGTGCTACCAGGTACCCACATCTTCGCTTTTCATGGCCACTTGCCCAGTCAGTGCTTCCCCAGTTATATGGGAAGACTTCTATCTTGGTCTCCATACCAAAATTTGAATTGCTATCAGAGTGTTTATTACCCTAGATGATAATGGCTTGTTTTCTCTCCCACTAGCCTGAAATCTTCATAGAGAGCAGTGGTTTCCCCAGCACTTAGCATGATGTCTGGCAAATAATAGGCCAGCAGTGACATTTGCTGAATGATTAAATGACTCAATCAATGAATTAATAAGTGATTCTCGAGTGCTACCATGAGCAAGATTTTTGCCCCTGGGACCACACCTTTTTGATCTCCAGGGGCCAACAGTTCCCCAAATCACACCTGATTTCACAGCACCCTTTGGGTACCGAATGGCCTGTGGTTGTCTCCCTTGGCTCTTTTCTGATCTGTCCCAAGGAGTTGAGTTCAGGCAGGATTCGTCATCTTCCTCTTGGACAGAGAGGCCTTGCGCTCCACATCAAGTTATGGCAGTGCGTGCCTGTCTATTGTGTGTATAGGCTTTATTTGTTTTAGAAACCACTTTGGAAAAAACCTTCCCACTGTAATTTTCAATACCACAGGAATCTGACATTGTGCCAAAAAATATTAAACATAATTAGAGTAGCTCTTATGTGTTTAATATTGCGCCAAGAACATTTTTTCCTCAAAGGTATTTTGATTAGAATGCCCTTCTTCGTAAAACTAATTGACATCAAAGTGATGTCTGATGTACTCAAAGCTATTTACATTATTAATTCCTCATTACGACTTTCTTCTAGGGTGGGCTTAGGATCAATGATCCTGAATGTAACTTAGGAATAATTCATATAAATTAAGAAAGTTTTCAATAAGTTAAAAGATGAGATCAAATGATGTTTTAGAAAGGATAGCTGCTACCCTTAAGTCTAGAAATTTGACGTATTTTCTTTTAATTGTCATTAATTATATCTCTACATGCTATTTACCGCTAGCTGCAGCCATGGTTATCCGATGTCATTAAGTTTAGTGTTGAAAGTTTTAAAACGGCATCACAAATTTGTTCTATATTTTCATGTAACTTACATGGCCTGAATTTCCATTTTTTATTTACCTGTTAAATAACTGTTATTCCATTTTATATTTATGTACTAAATTTCTCCTCAATTTTTTGCAGAAAACGTTCATTCCCATACATGCAAATAAGACTAGGAATTGCAGGCTGAGAAATATGGTCAAGGTCCAGCATAATATTATTGTGCCACGTCAGTAATATCTGTAAAATAATTAACACTTTTTAGTTTATACTTCATTTTTTTGAAAATACTCCCTCAATGAGCTGTACTGCTACACGTGTTTTGAAGGTGGTATAAGAATGCTTGTTCTCTGTCCCACAGAAAACTTACATTGTCAAGACACCTGCTAGGGTCTGACTGGGTTCGTGTGGATTTATTGAAAGACAGGCAGCACCTTTAAACAGGACGGGCTAAAGCTGTGACATTTGCAGATGGTCTGAGAAGGAAGCCAGGCTGCACTTCCTGAGCAAACCCACCACTCCCCTTTGGGTAACTGTCTACATCCTCTACTTCTGCACTTTGTCTGGCTGAGAGCACTATGTCTCAATCTGGTGTGGGGTTACCTACCTTCTGAGCTCCCTAACTCCCTAAAGCAGGCACTGTGTCTGGTGCTTCACAGTGAACTAGATGGTTTGCAAACACTTGCCATGGTTTTCATTTGGTTTAACCTCTACATGTCTCCTGAAGGAATCGGTATAGACCTTGCTCCTGAAATATACCTGAAATAGATCTTTAAATCTAGAACCTTAGAAGGAAAAGAGTGAATTACTGGGAACAAATCCAGTGTTAGAGAATTTAACCCATACAGTTTTCTTGGACAGCTCAATTTAAGGCATATATGTGCAAATGTGTCATACACAGATATATGTATACGCATAGACGCAAAACAAATTACTATTATAAGTGTGCCTTGTAATAGCGATTCTTGGACTTTGGTGAAAGGACCCTTTTAAGAATCTGATAAATGATATGGACCTTCTGGGTAGGAAATGTTTTATTTACAGAAAATTTGACCACAGGGGAGTCACAGAATCCTTGACACTGAGAAATGAAATAATCATTATATGAGTATATGTATTATCATATATTCAGTGTCACCAGAGGAAGATACACTCACCAGATTAAAAACCAAAGTAAATGCCAAAGATGTCCTCTCCTACTGTTTTCCTCTTAATGATCTCTGTTTGTGATTGTATGAAATGGATCATTAATGGTGAGGCACAAAGTAAGAGAGGGAATTTAATTCTCTTGCATTGTGGAGAGAGGCTTGGCTTATATAAAATTTTTTAAGTTTATTTATTTATTTTGAGAGAAAGAGAGAGAGGCAGAGAGAGGAGGAGAGAGAGGATTCCAAGCAGGTTCCACACTGTCAGCACGGAGCCCAACGCGGGGCTCGATCTCATGAACCATGGGATCATAACTTGAGCCAAAATCAAGAGTCGGATGCTTAACTGACTGAGCCACACAGGAACCCCTATAAAATTTTGAAAAAGCTTACTCGTGAGCTGAATTTGAGGACTTTCAGTCCCCACATGCACGTTGGCAGCCATCACAATGTCAAAAAATTCTGACTAGCCTCTTCTATTCAAATGGGCCTCTCACTTTATCTCCTTACCCTAGACCTCAGAGAGACCACAGTCCCTGAGGGGACTCTTGTTCCAGGGGGATCTGTGGGACAACTGCTTAGTTGGTGGGTAGAAAGATCCAGGGGCTGGGAGAGGTAAAAGGGACATTTGCACCTAATTTCCTAATCCTTCTATTAGACATGATGCTTTGAGAAACTCACATGCAAGTGTACTTCTGGGGTTTATGCAAGATTTTTGAGAATTTGGTTTCTTCACCCACCTGAGTGGAAGATGCAAAGTCTTCTCTGTCACGCATACTGGTCCAGCCCGTGGCTCCCCGCAGTGGGACTAAGCGCATTGCAGACCCTCTGACAGCCAGTGGTTGGCAAAGTAAACACGATTTTCCAACACAGAAGACAGTACCTGTGCCCTAGTGGGAAACAGCAGATCAGAAAATCAGCTCTTACGACTCCCCATTGCCTGGTCACCTCTCGATTCTGAAGCGACTCTGACAAAGAAGTGGCTAGAATGGAGGCTTTCTGACATCCAGCCCTAGCACCATAGCTGAAACTATTACCTCTTTTCTTCGCAGAAGATAAACGTTGCGTTTTAATTTCACGTCAGCATAATACACCGATATGTTTTTGTCCTATAATTTGTGAGAGGATATGAATAGGTTGAAAGAGGGCATAGTGACTGTCAAGTACCAAATTATTTCATGCCTCAGTCTTGTTTACCAACCTCTTGTGACACTTATGGAAGATACGTGCTCTACCTAACAATGTCCGTGCCTTGGAGTGTCCCATAACTCAACCCCATCCTGGGAATTTCTGCAGCATTTAGCTGGGAAGAACTAATCTCGCATGGCTTCCCCTGTTTTGATTCCATTTTCTTTTCTCTTTTCATCTTAAATTCTATGTGAAATTGAGTTGATTTTTACTTTTCCTACCAAGGTTTATATCTTCCACCTTCAGATATCAAGGCTGATAATTTCATCTGATGGAGCAATTCCCAACTTCTAAACGTTCCGGATCATCTGTGATAAACTGATGTTTTAGAATTTGAAATGCATTTCCACAGAGAAATGGTGCAATCAAATGGTGCTGATTTTCCTAAGCCGACACAGATTAATCTGTTCAAGTGTGAGAAAACACAGGGCTCGGTTAGGGTTCCAAAGAAGCCAAGTTTGCAGTAATTTCTGGAAACAAAGTGTCTCCAATCCTAGCTGCAGAATCACACCCTGCCCACTAGCCCTTGTGGCAGTAGGAAGTGGGACTCTTGGCTCCCGCCATCTCAAGGATGTTGGTGGCAGCTGTCAAGGGAGAGAAGTGGGCAGGTCTGCACGGTGGATACAGGTCTCTGGGAGAATTAGAGTCAAGGCATTAGTGACAGGCAAGCTGGGAGGCCATGTTAGGACAGGACTGGGATACAGTAGGAGCACCCCAGTTTGCCATTCTCTTTTCTTCTTCCTGCCAGCCCAGCCCATTTTTGCCCTGTGAAGGTCTCTGTGAAGGTGGGGTGAGTCCCCTGTCCAGAACAGGTTAGCATGCTGTGCCCTGGCCTCCCTGACCACTCACCTTGATCAGCAGTGCTGCTGTCCTACGCAGAGAGCTAGTCATCGCTAGAATACAGGAAATGGTTTAAAATCGAAAGTTCAATCAACTCTTTAGGCTTGCCCTCCGGTCTCAGGCTGCGCATACCTTAGCTGCTTGAACATTATCAACAGCTACTTGCTTGAGCAAGCACTTTGATTTCAAAAGGCACATAAAGAATGAAAACTCTAGATACCAAAAGGCCGTGTTGCAAAAACCAGTCAAGTGTGGCCAGGGGGAATCAAAATGTGAATCAGATTATAGAAGACACCAAGAAGTATACAGCCCTAATAACCTACTCCTTTCCTATGGAGTAACCTTAGTTGTTGTTGCTGTTTTTAAAAAAAAAAAACATATTATCTTGGAATAATTTTGGATTTGCAGAAAGGTTGCAAAACTAGCACAGAGCTTCTGTACCCCTTACCTGGGTTCCCCACTGTCAACATCTAACATCTTCATGGCACATTTTTCAAAACTAAGAACCTGACATTGGCACCCTTCTGTTAAGTTAACTGCAGGAACGTCACCAGGTTTTCCACGGTCCAGTTCAGGGTATAGCATTGCGTTTAGGCCTCACATCTACTGAGTTTCCTCGGGTCTGTGACAGTGTCTCAGTCTTTCCTTGTCTTTCGGGACCTCCACGGTCTTGAGGAAGGCTGTCCAGGGATCCAGATAATTCAGTTTGTCTGTCTTCCTCATGATGAGGCTGGAACTATGGGTTTGGGACAAGTACCACAGAGCTGACGTCCCATTCTTTTCACCTGTATCAGGGAGTAGTAGATGACATTCATGTGACATCCCTGGTGATGTCACCAGGCCGAGCAAGCATTCCCGAGGTCTCTCCACTGCTAGATTACTACTTTTCCTCTTCCTTACTCTATTATTTGGAAACAAGTCACTATGTCTAGTCTGTCCCCAAGAGGTGGGAGTGGGTGGGGGGAAGAATTAGGCTCCACTTCCCCGAGGGGGAATTTGTATTTGGAATTCTTCTATAAGAAGAGATGTCTCTTCTCTCCATTCATTTACTTACTTGTCATTTATTTATATCAGTACGGATTCATATTTATTTCATACTTGAGGTTTAAGCAAACATAGTTTAAAGGTTTTCAGACAGCCTCCACCTTCTGGACAGAAGCCTGATGTCTGAGTGGGAGCCTGAGCCTTCCCCGCCCCCCGACCCTGGGAAGATCCAACCATGAGGCACTGATGAAACAGCGATTCGTGGAGTCTTAGTCACCCCCTTTCCCTCAGACACCTTTACCTCCAGCCCACACAGCCATTGCTTTTATTACTTGGTGCTGTGTTGGCCGCTGGCCACCGCCTCAGCCAGCTAATGAGCAGAGCTCCATTACTCACCAAGACACGCTCTGCTCTTATCTCTGTTTCATAAGGGAGCCTGGGCGCATGCCTAATAAAAAACTCAAGCGCCTTCGTTTCCTTCTTCTTCTTGAGAAATGAAGCGCTGTGTCCTTAGCTTTTATTCCACGGATAGCAGGGATTTTGACAAACATACTCCCCCCTAGTCCAGACATCGGTCTGTTCTTCCAAAACCTCCAGTTTGTCGAACGATGGCTGAAGCGTTCAGCTGAGCCCCAGAAAAATCTTAAGAGAGTTTCATTTGGTTAAAACAAAAATTAAAAAGACATAGGTTTGTTTGTATTTCAGCATTCCTGTTTTGTTTTTCCACCAAAAACGTTGTCATATTATACCTCGAACTGTAGAACTTTAGAATGTTGGCATGTACAAAAAAAAATGTATTTCGTGCTGGCAATAAGAAGCATTTATTAAGCCCTCAAAGCCTGCTCTGTAAATGTTTTATATGTTCTGAGTCGTAGGGAATGGTTGTGTTTAGGTGATAGGAAGAAGTGGAAAAAGCTTGGTTGTTTTCCCTCGGAAATATATCCAGAGAACCTGTAAGGACCTTATATGTACAAGTGCCTGGCGCGAGGAAATGGAGGAAAGGATGGGCTGCACATGCCTCCTCTCTGCAGAAGGGGCGAGGACACCCAGGACAGCGTCCTCTTGCCCTACCCTCCTCCCTCATCCACTGTCCCATCCACTGTCCCATCCACTGTCTCTCATCCACTGTCCCATCTCCCTTGCAGATTCCAGGGAAGAGCTGGGGCTGCCCCGGGGACACGGAGTCACATGGAGAGACATGGATCTGGACTGCATCCTGTCCCCCTCTTATGCCAGTAGAGCTTGGGCAAGCTACCTCAACCTCTGAAAGCCTCAGCTCCTCCATCTGTATAATGGAGCTAACAGTACCCCTCTAATGGGAGCTTCTATGGTGTAAATGACATGATATACAGTGTTTTGCAGAGGTCCTGGGAACAGACACCAAGAGGGCCAAAGGGCCACATGCCTAAAATGGCAGAGGGCATCTGAGCTGAAGATCCTGACTCAGGGTCAGGACCTTAAGAATTTGAGGGTGAGGGCTGGTTTCAGTGTAAGTGTGTGGCTGAATCTCATGCTCCTTGAGGGTCTCGCCACCCTGGCACGGTAGGGTCCCTTGGGGAACCCATGCTGGATGTAGATAAAGATCCAAGCGTGAGTCGCCATCAGCAGCTACAGAGAGCCTCAAGGGAGGGGGACGTGCTTCTGGAAGACCATGTGACACATGTGGCAGGAAGAAGCAACGGAGAAGCAGAAGGCTGCATTTAGAGGCAGGATTGTATCTGTCCCTCTTTACTTCCAGCAAACCAGTTGTCAACTGCCAGAGTTCATGTTTCATTTGCTTGTTTATTTTTGACCATTTGAGGGTGCTTTTAGGGTAGCAAAGGCCTCAAAAAAGGTTCTGTTTGCCGCTAAGAATTCAGGGGATTTGAGCAATCACCTGAGGAAGTAAGAAGTAATGGCATGTTTGTACCCTGAGCTGATAGAAAGTAGTTCATATGCATTTCTGCATATTTGAATGGGCATGGCTTCGGGAAATTACCACCCCTCTCTCCTCAAAAGCTGCATTTGCTTTTTGTCTGACCTTGGCATCGTTGGACTTTCCAGCAGTTTCTAAGCCACTTTCTCCAACTGTTGATGGAGTAGACACAGTTCTGAATAAATTGTCAGTGTCACTTCCAGACTGTGGTCAGAAAATACAGAGATCTAACAGAGATACTGGAACTGAGGACCGACCTGAGATAAGCCAAGGAGAGGGTTTTTCATAAGAAGAAGAATTGATACGGTTTCCTGGAGCAGAGCAGATCAGCGTCTTCGATCAACGTAACTCCTTTTCATCAGCTCTGTTTAATTCAGACTACCTATGATCATTTTTGGGAATACAATGACAAATAAATAAAACTCTACTTTTCTATTCAAGAAACGTCCTAGTGTGTGGGATAATACATAGTCATTTGAAGGGTCTGGATGAAAACTCAGGGCAGTGGGGCTCTCTGGTGGAATGAAACACACCTGTCAGTGTGCCTGACACCTCAGTTTCAGTTGTAGTTGAATAATTCAAATGTTTGCAAAGTTCTTGATCATGACGAGCTAAATTCTGCTTCCCTCAAGTGGGCAAAGGCCTTCTCAGGAGCAATACGGAAGAAATCTCCTTACTATTTCATGTAACTGACTTCAACTATTTGCAGGTCACTGCCATATATACGGTAATAATCTGCCCGCTCCCTTTGATTTCAAGGCGGTATTTCCTGCAGTTTTTTTCCACTTGCCTTCCCGTTAGCCTGGTCCTACACTCTAAGACACACTAATAGAGGGAATTTAAGCAGTTACTACCTCAGGATCCTGTCAACTCAGCAAGAGCTTATATGTTGACCTTGCACAAGGTAAATACTTTAACAACAGTGATGAGAGCCCTCAAGATCACATGGACACAGGCAATGAATAAGAAGAAGCTCAAGTCCTAGGGCAAAGTTCCATGACCTTCCAAAAACTATTCTGAGGTCATTCATTACATTAGCCATAAATATACCCAGCTGTCAAGATTTTGCTCTATAATAAAGTCAGTAAGTGCTCTACCTGTGGCACTTAAAATTTACTGTGAGGTGTCATAAACAAAGAGCACACTAATGGAAAACACTATTTCTCTACACTCAGTACTTCTGGCACCAGCGTGAGGTTTACCCTTCCAAACAATCTCCAGTTCTCTGTGGACATCAACTGCGCATCCTACAGTTCAATTATGACAGTGTCGACCAGGAGGTAGCCCAGACCACTTGGGTTAAGAGGGCTCAATATCACAAGACCACCCTTGACTTCAGATGCTAATTACAAGTCCCAGGTTGTCACCTGGACTTCTGACCACCAGCTCTAAAGAAAGCAGAGCTTCCCATGACCTCTTCCTGGGTTCAGTCGTTTGCTAGCAAGATTCACAGGACACAGGCTGACAGTTTATGTACTATTATTGATTGAGCACAAAAAAATATTTTAAAGGATAAAAATGAAGAGCGAGATGAAGAGATATATCTAGCAATATCTGGAAGAGTTCCGGGTGAACACAGGAGATTTTCTTCCAGAGGAGATTTGGGGCGGGCCAGGCTCCCAGCACCTAGACGCATTCTTGCTCAACTATCCAGAAGTTCTCTGAACCCCGGAAGTTACATAGACGTGATTAATTAAGTCACTGGCCATTGACGCCTGAACTCAACCTCCAACTGCTCTCCCCTCCTGGAGGTTGTAAATGGGGGGTGGGAGGGGCGGTTAAAAGCTCCAACCCTCTAATCACGTGGCTGGGTGCCCCAGAAACCAGCCCCCACACTGGAGAGTTTCTTCAAAGTCACTTGGTTAACTTAAACTCAACTGCCATAGAAAAGGGTTTGGTATGAATAACAAAAGATGTTTCTTTCACCTTTATTGTTCAACTCCTGAGCTATTTCCGGGACCTGGGGACAAAAACCAAATATTGTAACAAAAGGCATTTCTATCCCTGTTAGCACTTAGGAAATTACAAGGGTTTTGGGAGCTCTGGCCAGGATCCTGGGGTTGAAGACCAATATATATATATATATATATATGTATATATATTTCTTATTATCTCACAATAGCACACGTAGCTAACATAGAACTGAAAATAATAACAAACAGACACTCCTATCTACTCTAAAGCTTATGATACGAGGTTTAATGTTCCCTCGGACTATTGCATAATTATTTCCCAGCTTTCCCCAGAGGCAATTGCTATCCCAAATGCAGTTTTTAATTAACTTTCCTTTTCTTACACTTTTACCACATAACATATGTAATGCATCCAGAAACAATGATTTTTTTCAAAACTTATATAAATGGGATCTTAATACCCTAGGTGTTCTTACATGAATTGCTCTTTTTTCTTTAACATGCTATTTTTAGATGCATTCACATGGATGCCTGTGGCTACATCTGGCTCATGTTCAATTCAATTTTTTTATATCAACTTAACTTCTTACGTGCATCCAATGTTTTGCTATTATGAATAATGCCAGGAACCCTCACGTCTGGGTTCTGTTGGGCAAGTGCAGAAGTTTCTCTAAGGAACAAGACCGGGTAGTGGCAGGTTCTTGTGTGTTTTCCTGTTCAGATTTACTAAACTGTAGCAAAAGGCTTTCAGAAACAATCGTATCAATTTGCAGTCTAATGGCAGAGCTGGAAAGTTCCTGTTAGCTGAGGGGCCACCCCATAGGCTGGAGGTCGCAGCAAAGAAGGTGAAAGAATTCACTCAGGGAAGAACAAAGGAGATGGGAGTTTATTGAATGACACGGAAAGGGAGCCACAGACCACAGACGGGACAGAAAAAGGAGTCTGTCTGCGAAGAGGTAGTGGTGAGGGGCTCGAGTTACTGGAGGAGGGGGCGAGGTGAGGAGGTATGGGAATGTTTGGAATGTTCCTTTCTTAGTAGCTCTGCCTGGGTGTAAGTAACGCTGGGGTCAGCCAGGGCTTATGGTTATTTTGAGGTGCATTGTCTGATGGGGCTGTTTGTATTCAGCCTTGGGGTCACCCTGGGCCCTTCTACCTTCCTGGGGTTTCCAGTGCTAACCTTGGTTGCCTTAAAGCGGCCCCCATATTTCCTACAAACTAACCAAACTTCTGCATTTTAAATATGGCCCCCTTTCCCCCAACCCCTGCAGGGGCTGATGTCAGAAGGTTAGTCAAGGTGGTTTTAATTTAGTTACTAATGAGCCTGAGCATTTATTGATGCGCCTTTTGTGTTTCATCCTCTGTGAAATACCTGTTTGTGTGCAGTATTTCATTTTCCATTGGATTGTTGTTTCTTCTTGACTTTTAGGAATTTTTCATACATTCTGGATATTGATCTTTTGACGATCATGTCCCCCAAAATATTTTTTGGTTCCAGTTTGTGACTTGTTTCTTCATTCTTGTTGTAGTGTCTTTTTTAATTATCATTTTTTCTTATCTTTTATTTTTAATATTATATATTATATTTTTATATTTTTAAATATTATTGTTTTATTATGATTAATTTTTTTAATGTTTATTTTTGAGAGACAGAGCAAGTGCAGGGGAGGGGCAGAGAGAGAAGGAGACACAGAATCCCAAACAGGCTCCAGGCTGAGCTGTCAGCACAGAACCCGACGTGGCGCTCGAACTTCTGAACCGTGAGATCATCACCTGACCCGAAGTCAGATGTTTAAACCGAGTGAGCCCCCCAGGAACCCCTCTTGTTGTAGTGTCTTTTAATAAATAGATCTTAATTCAGAGATACTTGAGTTTATTATTTTCCCTATGATGTGCATTGCCTTCTTAAAAGAAAAAACCTCTAGGGGCGCCTGGGCGGGTCAGTCGCTTAAGTGTCTGACTTTGGCTCAGGTCATGATCTCACACTCCATGAGTCTGAGCCCCGAGACGGGCTCTGTGCTGACAACTCAGAGCCTGGAGCCTGCGTCGGATTCTGTGTTCCCCCCAGTACCCCCCGCCCCTCTCTTGCTCACCTCTGTCTCTCAAAAATTAATAAATGTGAAAATTAAATAAAAAGAGAGAAAACCTCTAAAATCTAGGTTATTAAAGAATTCTTTTAAATTTTTCTCTTCATATATAACCAACTGCCTAAGTCCCATTTATTGAATACTATGTTCCTTCTTTATTGAACTATGACTGCAACTCTGCAGAGATTGAAGTTCAACATATGGGCACATCTATTTTCGGGACTGTCATTTTCTGCTGACCAGTTTACATAACTCTGCACCACTGTCATACTGTCTTGATTACCAGTTACCAATTTCTAGAAGGCCAAGTTCTCTCTCCACCCCAGCTACCACATTATACTTCTTATTAAAGAATATGTTGGCGATTTAGGGTTCTCTGCTTTTAAGTAAAACGGAATCAATTTATCAGGTTCCATACAAAACCCTCCTGGGATTATGCTTGGGCAAGTTCATTAATTCAATGAATCAGTATGGGGAGAAATAGCCCCCTCACTATAGTGAGTCTTCCTATCAATGAATATGAAATGTCTTCAAATGTCTTTCGAGAAAGATATATACCTTTTTTTTTTTTTTTTTGCATCAAGGACTTGAGCATCTTTTGCCAGATTTATTCCAAGATACCAATCCTCTGAGGTTATTTAAAATGGTTATCTTTTTTCAATGTTGCATTTTCTAGGTGTTTTCTATCTTTATCTTTGAGAATTCCTGTGCTTTATGTTTGGAGTTATTCCCAGAGAGAAATTTTGCGTTCTGCTGGCACCTGACAGCATCAGCCAGCGACAGCCCCTTGGAATTAGATTTTCAGTTTGGGGACTTTCAGGCCACGCAGGTAATTGCGATTCTGACTGCAAATCATGCACAGGCTGGCATAGAAGTAAGGGACTTCTCTGTCGCTCCCCAGAGTCTTGAGGCAGGCATGTGGCCCATCTGATCAGACGTCCCTCTGCACTTAGGTCCCAGGTGCCCAACCCCCTTTGCTGGTCAATGACCGGGTCAGGCCAGGAGACCCAGGGAGGCGGCCCCAGACAAACATGGCTTTTACCTCCACCGAGCTGTGTGCAAGTCTGCTTTCTGCCTTGCGTTCTTCCTCTTCCTTTACTCTCAGCTCAACCAAGCTTAAAAAGGACATTCCTTACAGTTTTAAATTAAATCAAGTAGTTTTAGGCATTTTATCCCAGGAGAAGTTGTCTGTTTATCCAGACTGCCTACTGCCAGAAATAGAAGTAAGTCATTCCCTCCTCCACTTTTTATTTAGAAAAGGAGAAAGAAATGAAATTATTTGGCATACTTTCCTTTTTTAAAAAACTGTTTACTTATTTTGCGAGAGAGAAAGAGAGAGCATGAGCAGACGAGGGACAGAGAGAGGAGGAGAGAGAATCCCAAGCGGGCTCTGCACTGTCAGCCAAGAGCCTGACGTGAACTTGATCTCAGGAACCTTGAAATCATGACCTGAGCAGAAATCAAGAGTCGGAGGCATAACGGACTGAGCCCCCCAGGCGCCCCAATTTGGCATAATTTTCATAATGAACTCATGTTGATTCCATGTTCTTTTTAAGTGCTCGCCAACATTTTATTTAATCATTTAAAAAATTGTATGCTAAAGTCATCATGAACCTGTTCTTTCTATTTCTATGCTTTGCTTTTCCCCTTAAAAATGGAGACATTTGCTTTCTTACAGACGTGGGGAGAGAGAGAGAAGGAGAGAGAGAGAGAGAGAGAGATGAATGAATGAATGAATGAATAAATGAATATGGGGAGGAATGAAACTGACTTGCCTAAACTAAGCCATTTAAACTTCCCAGCCCTTGGAAGGCAGATCTCTCTTGTGTGATCAGTCCAAGGGTGGGGTTGAGCCGTTTACCCCACTCACGAGGCCAGCAGCACAGTAAGAAAGTGGGTGATGGGCACTGAGGAGGGCACTTGTTGGGATGACCACTGGATATTGTATGTAAAGCAGTTTGACAATAAATTATATTTTAAAAATAAATAAATAAACTCCAAAGGAAAAAAAAACAGAAATGGTTGGATTCTTTTCTGTACCACGCCTCCATTCCTAACTGTTGCTAACATTGTAAGATTGCAGACTACAAGCATTTTCGTGCTAATCACATTGCATTTTGTTTTTCCATCTGAGAGGCTTACCTTTCTTCTGATGTTAGCAAAATACCTACTCAGCAATGGAGATTTATGCATCTAAAATACCTCTCTTCGAATTTTTTCTTCCCTTTCCCCTTTTGGCAGATATATTGAAGTAATGTTAGGAAAATTGGTAGAAGTGGGCATTTTCAAATGAGGCTTGAAATAAACAGTGGCTCTTCTGGCCAGCAAAGACGGGGACCTGCCTCTACCACCATCATGGCTTCCCCGTTGGCTGAAGGGGGCTTGGCCACCCAGTTGTAACCTAAAGCAACTGAAAATAAACTCCTCCTCACAGACTCAGAGTTCTACACCATTCATTTTGGGCATTTGATAATGTCTGTATTAGAAAAATGAAATGTCTGACAGAGATTCACTGTTGCTCAGTTTAATTTGCCTTTAAGCTTTTTTTGATTTTGAGGTTTTCCTCGTAACATGCCAAGGGATGCTACTCTATGAAATGAAAGTGAATTATGCTACACACGCCATGCTACCCGTGGAACACAGAATGCCAAACAATTGAGGGAAAGGGCTCTATTTTACCCCAAGGCCATCGTGTAATTGTTTCTATTTCTTTCCAAGTGGCTTTCTCATCTTTCACAGCAGCGGTTCATGCCCTTGGTTTGCAGCTGCATGAGTTTCCATCAATATTTCCATCCTCTCTAATTTAATAACAAATGAAAAACGTTTAAAGCTACCTTAAGTTGTTAATGTTATTTTAAACATTAACAATGTATATCATTGTGAGAAGGTGCGATGTGGTGGTATTAAGCCAACAGGTATGACAACATCGCCTCCTTATTCAAACCAATGGCGTCTTCCGGTTTCATCACTAGTTAATGATAAAGGCTGGTAAATATCCCGTAGTGTTTTCTTCTAGTAGGTACACTGTTTCGTTGTTCGTCTATTTTACACTGGTTTTACCGTAATATGTTTGATTGGGATAAATCGATCAAGATTCATTGTACTTGTGTTTTGACTTTATGAAATCAGTAAATTTATACATAGATATTTCTTTTTCTTTCTTTTCTTAATTTTTTTTTTTTTTTGGAAAATTAGCTACTGGGCAGAATATGTTGTCCTTATTAGAGTTTCCATAAACTTACTTTATGCTTTCCTTTTTCATACTGAATACACAGAAAAGAAGTAAAGTCCCTTTAGTCATGTCACTTTGGGAAGTAAACTTAACTCCTATGTTTTTGTTTAAAACATCTGTTACCGTTACTTGGTTTTTAAGAATCTAACTTGACTCCCATTGGATCAGAATCTCAAGCCAAGGTAGAATAAAAGAGAAGCATAAAACTCCAAGTGGACAGTCCATGATTTAATAAAGAGGAAACCTACTAGCTTAATCCCTGTGCCCATTCCCCAGATTTTACCAAAGATTTCATCTGCAGCATTCCACACCTATGTGGGTTTCCCAAGGACCCCACACATCTATGTGTGGCATATCTGGTGTTAGGTAAGGCATTTCTGTCCTATCTTGTGGATGTCTGGAAAACAGCATCACGATGAAACTCCTACACAGCCCCTCCTACATTGTGTATCTGGCCTTACCAAGCATATAACTCGCATATGTGATATATTACTCATTGCTGTGGCAGTTGGAACAGTGTTCAACATCAGTGAAAATAAACCGAGGTGTTTACGATGAGCAGAATTTGGCTTGTCAAATTATTTATAGATGCCTTTTGAAAAATAAGAATCAGTAAGAGATATTTTAGAATGCACTCACATACTCTTTTTTTTTTTCTTTTTTTCTGGCCCCAGCCTAGTGGATAGCTCTGTTCAGTTATGCAATATGTTGGCTTCCCCCTTCTACCCTTTCCTTTCCTCTGACATTCCAGAAAGGGATCACCAGTCCCAAACGGTGCAGACTCTGAGAAGGCTCCTGTCTCTGAACAGAAATAATAGCATGTTTACTTGACCCCTGAATCACATTAGATTGGTTTTGCTCTTGTTTCTTCTCTGACTTGGTAGCTCAATTCCTGCAATTAGATCTTGCAATGCTGTACTGGCCGGGGACTCAACAATGCTGTACTCAGCTGTAGCAAATAAGTGTCTCCTGATTTTCCTCCCTTCCACAACCCACTTCTCCACCCCAAAAGTCAGCCTTGGTTTATCTCTGTTACCTCAACGTTTGCATTCCTGATCCATTCTGAATGGCTGAATAGCCCAAATCATGGTGGTTGTTTGCCTACGTGTCCGCCAAGAACTGAAATCCCAGTGTAATAAAATCATATAATAAAACAAATACATAATACCAAGTACACGCACACCCACACTATTATTGAACATAAACATTTGTTCAATAAATGTCATGGATTTTATATTTAATGTTCAGTCGACGTGTTTCGATTTCATGAATCTGTCTCAAGCTCAGCTTGAGATTTAGTTTCTATTAAAACATGTCTTAAATCCTTGAACAAAAAATGATTTGCCATAAGCCAAGTTGGGGCATGGTTTCCCTTAAGTTGGGTCCTTAGAGCCTTTTAATGGAGGACATGTTGAACTAATGAAGGAAGAATATTACTGAAATATCTTTATTAATTAATTCAAATTGATAGCCATAGCATGTGACCTTTCTGGGCACACGGGATGGCCATGGAGATATGCTACTCAGATCTCCCTCCAGAAGAACCTTCTGGAAAGTATGTCATTGGCTGTCACACCTTCAGATCCACTACGGTGTTCTTGCCAGAGCCACGCTCCCTTGACCAATCCTAGCAAACTCCTGTGCACGGTGGGGTGCTGGAGCTAGGTCTTTCCTCCTGACACTGGATGCCTCTATGTCACGTTCTTTCCCCAGGGCTCCCTGTCGTCTGGCCAAGACCTACCCAGAGAAACACTATATCTGATGCTTCTCCAATCCATACTTACTTCCTTCTCTCCTTTTGTGGATGCCAGACCCACATCACTCCCCTTACCTACTCCTTTCTCTCTGTCAAGGCATTCCCCAATAAATGTCTGGTATGTCTCATTCTCTCTTAGCTTCTGTTTCTCAGAGGACCTGAGCTGACATTCGTCTTCACCCATAGAAATGCTTTGAGAACCTGTTCTAGCAGAGCAAGAAGCAAAACATGGATGTTTTGTTCCATCCCATACTATAAAGGAATCCCATACACTTGGATGAAAATAATTTGAAAACAAACACACAAACAACAAAAAGCCTAATTCATCATAGGGTGACTGGTGTTTTGATAAGCCTACTCACACTTGATTAGAAAATGAGTTTCAAAATTTTAAAATCTCATGAGAAGGGAAATCATTTTCCCCAGGATGTAGATAAAGGGCTTGTCATGGTGTAAATAAAAGCAGGGCATTGAGGGAAATAACTAAACTTTTCTTCGTTGTTATAATTTCCTGCTTCTGGTGCCTGGGATTGAGGAGGGGGACTTGGGATCATAGGTTGAGATATTAATTCTGAATGATCTTAGCTTTGGTAGATATTGGAGACAATGTCGTCTCCCACCAAGTAAAGCTTTCACTAGTGCTCAAAGAGTAATCAGGAAAAAAAGGGAAAATTGGGATGGCACTCTACTCTGTAAATCACAACAATTGATTCAGAAAGGACAGCCCTGAGAGAGGCCAGAGGGTTAATAAACACTGTCATTTTCACTTAATGTAACTGGCAAAAGGGCTGGGAGCAATGCTCCACTTCATTTTGTCCAGAAAATTGCTCTGAGAAATAAACATCCAGAAGAAGAAAAACACCCCCAAGCTATCATTTTGGGAAGAAAATTTTTATCATGGCAATTGCAGACAGGGCTAAATTTCTTGGTTAGGGTCTAATAATGCAATTTATTTTTGTTGTCTACTAAACATGTTAATTTTTTAGGGGAAAAAAAGTACACTGCTTGGCCATAAAAAGTAATTGCTGTATTAAAAACTCTCTCAATTTCTTCTTGAAAAGAAAAATACCCAGTTGTCCCAGTTAGGATTATAAAATTGATGATTCATCTTGAATTTGGTGACTAGTATGAGAAATTACTTGGGGGAAAGATGCGCTTAAGAGATGTTAAATCACTCTTGTGATTTTCTTCGGAGCCAATGCTTCTGCGAATTAACTCTATGCACATTCTGTATATTTTTTTAAAAATGAGGAAATGCTGGGAGAGGTGATCCTGATTCTTGGCAAATCTATCACATGAAAGGAATTGAGGACAACTCATATTGGACTTAGGGAGACTAGTTTTACAAAATATGACTGAGGATAATGTTTGGACATTTTTCTGGGCAGGCAGAATGGAGTCCAAGCAGGATTCTAAGCAGGAAAAGGTCAGAAGGATGATTCACGTCCAAGTTTCAAAATGGTGATTTGAGGGTCATGGGAAGATCAGTCAGAAAGCTGGTGCTTCTGCAGTAGCCCAGGTGTGCCGTCCTGGGGACTAAATCAGCAGGAAGTCAGGATTGGAAGGGAGAGGGAAAACAGAGCATTGCAAGTGGGGTCAACTGTTTGCACTTTAAATGCCAAGGTTAAGGGATGGGGAGGAAAATTACATTATTTTCCTCATATCCCCCTTTTCCGTTTACCACCTGGCTCTTCGTTCTGATGCCCATTATAATAACAACACCAACACGTGAACTTTGTACGGTGTTTGCTTATTTTGATATACATTCAAAAACACTTTGAGGAAATACAACAATTATTATTCCCTTCAATTTTTAACGATAACGTGAGACTCTCGGAAAGCGAGGGATTCATCCCAAGAATTACAACCAGTCAGTCGGTAGCCGAGTGGGTCAAGACACAAGTCTTCTTGTTCTCTGTTGTTGTCATTTTAACTTCACCACAGAGCATTCCATGATGAATCAAGATGGAAGCCCAAGCCTGACCTGCCTACATGTTGACCAAAGTCACAGGACGATTATACAGGACACTGTGGGGTGAGAGAGCAGAGGATGACCGGATGACATGGGGCTCGAGAAACAGCCACAAAATATGAAATATAACTTTATTTAACCTTACTGTAAATAATGTGTATAACTTAATATATATAACTTTATAATAAACTTCTGTTTTCCCAGTCAGAGGTTATATTTCCCCATCAAAAATGCCAAGCCATAGCAAAGCAACCCTGGAAACTTCCAAACTAACAATGTCAAGATGCCAAAGGAAGTTTCTTATGCTGTGTTCTTGTCAGTCTACCCATCTTCTTCCTTTGATTACACTGAGAAGAACTTTCCTTTCATCAGTCATTGTTTTGCTACTCTCTGTGTGTTCATCTCCAGCCTCTACCCATGGTAACAATCACAACATTCACTCTGTGCCCAAGTGGATGATCACAGCACTTCAGGTTATTGTGTCATTGCCAGCAGTCTAAAGGCAAGTTCATTGGCGAGCTGGACACTCACCCTGAGAGGCGAGATGTTTCCACCTCATTATGTTGAACAGCAGGAATTCTGAATTCTGTCTTAAAAAATAGGTCAGTGTTGGGGGTCACAGGAGAGCCCTACAAATGAAACCATCTGGCTGGTGATAAAGAAAAATGGCTGCACTGTCACCGAAGGTATAGCATTGTGTGTGAAAAGTGGGCGATTAATCATTTTAGCACATTTGACATTTCTCTATGATGAAATATCTAGCAGTGATGAGTTTTTAAATTTTATTTTACAATTTACATACAGTGAAATTTTACTTTATCAGGGTATGAGTCTATGAGTTCTGACAAATGCACGTCCTCTCACCAAAATCAACCATAAGCAAGATAGAGTTGTCTGGCTTCCAAACATTCCTTGTGTTTCCCATTCACAAACATCCCCCCAACCTCTAACGTACTAGCAACCACACATTTACTCTCTTTCACTGTGTTTGGAGCTTTTCCAGAACGGTGCGTAAATGGAATAACACAGTATGTAGCTTTTAAGTCTTGTGTAGGACAAGGTAGGAATGATTTTTAAAGTTTTTTATGTGACAAAACAATTCCTAGACTTTTGAGAACTAAGTCTTCCCCTGTTTCACAACATAGGCAAGAGTGACCTGTGCTGTAAAAGAGAGGTACTAAGAACTTCTGCAATTTTAGTCTGTTGGTCCATGTTGGCCCCTGTGGAGGCTGAAAGTGAGCTCACAGCCATGTGGTTCAACGCCTTCATCATACAGTTGAGGGTGTTGTGGTCCCACACAGAAGGGTTGTGGCAGCGTCAGGGAGAGAATTCAATATCCTGACTCCAAATGCAATTCTCTTTTGACTTTACTTCTAGCTATGCGGTAATGTGAAGCTTCTCCTAAAATGAAAACCAAATATAAGGCCTGTTATATATATTTATTTTGTAGGCTTCCACTTAAATCTCAACCTCGCATGAAAATAAATCATTACCAAGTCAAAATAAGCCAAACCCTGATATGATTCATCTCTAATATATACTATGCTTACTTCGGGTCAGTCTATTTGAGTTACTGTAACACAATACCAGAGACCAGTAGCTTATAAACAAAAGAAATTTACTCCTTACAGTTCTGGAGTCTGGGAAGTCCAAGGTCAAGGTGCCGGAAGATTCAGAGTCTGCTGAGAGCTGGCTTCCTGGTTCATAAATGGCTATGTCCTCCCATGGCAGAGGGGGTGAGGGAGCTTTCTGGAGTCTCTTTTATAAGGACATTAATCCCTTCATGAGGACACAGCCCTCCCAGAGGCCCCAACCACCAAATATACATTCCACTGGGAGTTAGGATTTAACATGTGAATTTTATGGGGACACAAACATTCAGGCTTTTGCACTTCATATTATGTATCACATAAGGAAGGAAACTGGTACAGAATGTGAGCAACAGTTTTCTTAAATATTTAAGAACAACAAAGATTGTGATTTGAGCAAAAAGCACTGGTACTCGGTCTCTCCCTTTTTCTCTCTCTCCCCCTCCTCTCAGTATCTGCTGAGACTTACACATTGATATAGATAACAAGATATCAGTGCTCACTTCAATTCTGTATTTAAACCTAAAAGAGCTTGACTTTGAAATAGAACATGATTTTAGGGGGACATGTGTTTGAATGTGAATGAGCAGATTTATAGGGGGTTTTTTTTGTTTTGTTTTTTTTCATGGAACTCTTTGGCTTCTTAACTGAGCCAGATCTGGGAGTCAGGAAACTAACGTTTCACTTTTAGTTACTCGGAATTTCTGTCCCTGTGCCAAAGATGTCAATCATGACACTTCAGACTATATTCCAGGTAAATCATCTTTTTCAGCTCCTGGTAAAGAGCTAGTCGTCCAAAGGCCGTGGGACCCCCGGGTCAAGTTGATTGCACCAGAAATGAACTTCCAACACAAGTGTCAACAGGCCACAGGATGGAGAGCAAACAAGATGTAGTCTGGTTCAAAATGGTAAGCAAAGCCAGTCAGATATCCTTTCTCAATAATTCAAGTTAAATTTTCAAACTGAAGTGAGCACTGATTATCGGAGCCGAAAGGTCATGAGAGATGCAGGGGCCAGAGAAGACGCAGTGTGGAAGCTGAAATAATGGGGAAGAAACCATGAAAACCAACCAGAGGTCATGGGCAGAGGCTGAGGACTCCTTTGGTCACACTGGGGGAGGAGCAGTGAGATGGAGAGGAATGAGCTGCCTTTCGAGGGTCCCAGTGTTTGGGGTTTTCCTGAGTCCTGGGCACACACAGTTTACATGAGCCATCCTCCTGCTCCTGGTATGGGAGGCAACTTGATTGAGTCTGTCTAGCCTTGAATCAAGCAACCTCTAGACTCTATCTCAACAAAAACAATTGGCAAAGACTCCTCTTAATGGGAAAAGTAGGTCGTAAAGTTTCTTAAGTACAAGAGGAAACTTTTCTCTCCCAGTAGAGTCCGATTTACCACTTACTTACTGAATATGTGAGGAAAAGAAATATGAGGTGATAAATGCCTGAATAAGAATGTTTAAATAACTATAGAGCTTTCTTTAAATTTCTAATGTAAACAGTGATATAGACAGTAACTAACAGACTGTTTCCAAGTAGAATTCCAGATAAAAGTGTTTTTTTTTTTATTTTTTATTTTTATTTATTTTTTATTTTTTGGCTTAAATAACAAATTTATTTTCTCATGGTTTTGGAGGACAGAAGTTTGAGATGTGGGTGCCAACATGGTCAAGTCCTAGTAAGGCTCTTTTACTGGCTTGCAGATGGCCATCTTCTTACCAATGTTTGCACAGGGCAAGGAAAATCCTATCTCCCTTTTACTTCTTAGGTCACTAATCCAATTATGAGGGCTCTAC
>CM053569.1:69760519-69862024 GCA_028646485.1 Cryptoprocta ferox
AAACTCTAGACTCCCAGAAGGAATAGAGGATTTCAGCGTAACCATGTTGTTTATGTAAACAGTTTAGGCACATTGGGCCACCCACTCCTACTATCATTTGGGAATGGTGGGAACACTGTGGATATCCAATTTCCCAGACGGGAGGCAGGATTCAGGCTTGTCAGCAGGGCTTTCAAAGGATACCCTCAGGCTTGCTAGCTGTTTTTTTTTTTTTTCCTCCAAGTTTTTATTTAAATTCCAGTTAGTTAACATACAGGGTAATATTAGGTGTATAATAATATAGTGATTCATCACTCATTTACATAATATTAGGTGTATAATAGTGTAACTATCAGGTGTACAATATAGAGATCATCACTTACATACAACAGCCAGAGCTCATCACGACAAGGGTCCTCCGTAATGTCCATCACCAGTCTCACCCATCCCCCCACCCACCTCCCCTCTGGCAGCCATCAGTTTGTTCTCTATAGTTAAGAGTATGTTTCTTGTTTGCCTCTTTCCCCCCATATGTTTATTTGTTTTGTTTCTTACATTCCATATATGAGTGAAATCATGTAGTTGTCTTTCTCTGACTTCTTTCACTGAGCATTATATGCTCTAATCTGTCCACATCATTGCAAATGGCAAAATTGCATTGTTTTTTATGCCTGAGTAATATTCTATTATATACATATATATACATATATACATTATATACATATATATACATGTATACACTTTTTTATGGCTGACTAATATTCCATTATATACATATATATATATACACACTTATATGTGTTAAATATATGTGTGTTTATATATTTCACTCTATCCATACTTTGGCTATTGTTGATGCTGCTGCTATAAACATGGGGGTGCATGTATCTCTTCAAATTAGTATTTTTGTATCCTTTGGGTAAATCCCTAGCAGTGCGATTGCTGGATCGTACTGCTTCCCACAGTAGGCCTACTATCTTAATATTTTCTGCACATACTGTGTCTCGACAAATGCCCCAACCTTATCCCTGGGAAGAAAGAGACAAAATCATGTCCACACTATGAGATGGTTTATATTTATCTGATACTGGCCGTAAACAATACATTTGCCTTTTATTTGTGCCGTAGGTTCTAGATCTTAAACAGTTTAATTTTTTCTTTTAGTATTGAGTACCTTGTTCAGTATAAACATTCACCAAAGAGCTACCATTTGTCCAAAGGGTTGTAGGTTTGCCTGCTTTTTTAATGCTTCCGAACTTTTCTACCTCCCTTCCCGTTGAGAATAACTACATTTTATCACGGACAGCGACCCATTGTCCTTCTTTGTCAGCTTAAAGGTCAGACTGCAGCACGCCTTGTCTGCTTGTAGCATGACTGTAAAGGATACTGTGCATTCAGCTCATCACTGATACCCTGCAGTGTCTGGAAAGGCACATAGGCAGGTCCACGAGTGAGAAAACCAACTCCCTGCCTGGAGTAAAGGTTTCTTTCTTTGTCTCAGGCTTCCTGTCTTTACTTGGGTGCTCCCTTGTCTCTCCATCCTCCTCCTTCTTCTCCAGCACCTTTATTTATGTCAGTCTCTTCTGTTTCTTGGCTCTCGTGAGCATCTCAGCTCCTCCATCCAGTCTGATGGGGATCTGAATGTGCTCAGGTCATGCTGATTTCGATGCTGGATCCATGAAGAAAGGGCCATCATCAGTTCTTAGCAGGTCTTTTACTTTCTTCAGTGTTGCAGATCTAAAGTAATAACAACCCTTTCTCCTGCTAACAGGGCTTGCATCTTAGAGCATGGCTTCAGTGCCTGATTTGCCGACAAAGTCTGTATTCTATATTACAAAGGGTCTCGTCTCGCTAGAGAAGGAAAAGAAAAAGAGGTGAGTGGGGTGGGAAATTCCCTCCTGGCTGCTGTCTTCTCATTTCTAGTCCACCCACCAAGTACACTCTGCCTTTTGCTCTCTGGGTAAACCCGTACCAACTTTATGAAGCAGATCATCTCAGGACTGTTAGGGAGACAAGTGTGACTCTGACACATGGAAAGCGGGGTTCCACCCTTGATTAGCATTGATTTGATCTTGACATTTTGCTCTGGTATAATGACGTCCTCACTTGAGGAACTCTGAAAGGGGTTTCATTTGAAGCAATCCTGATTAAGTTTGGATTGTAGAGAGGCCTTCTTGAAAGCTTGGGGAATTATTTTAGTGAGAAACTCTAATGTAACTTTTTTGTACATCCTTGAGAAAAAGGAAATCTGTAATGGTTTTTCTTGAACTCACCAGGCAGCTGACGCAGTGTCTGGAAAAATTAGCTAGCTACACTTGAGTAATCTTTTTCAAAGTTATCTTGCAAATTCTTTTTTACAGCTATAAAGAATAATGTGCCACTTTCCCCCAAATTATGCCTAATCATATACTCGTTGATGAATAGTGCTTATCTCCAGGGAAGGGACTGGAAGGAAAGAGGGCTTAAGGAAGATGCTCACCTTTTATTCCAAATATTTCTATGTTGTTTGACTATTTCACAATGAGCATATACACATATTGTGTATTGCTTATATATTAATAAGAAGTGTCTTACAAGTCATTTTGGATAAAGTTAGAAGTCAAGACGTATATGCTAATTTTTACTGCAAATTTTCAGTATAATATCACCGCCTGCTTAAAAGTCAAGCACCCTCAGTACTTAAAAATCATATTACAAACTGTACCATGCATGATTGTATCCAATTTCTCAAAATTTTCATTTTTTCCCCATCTTTTTAGAATGGTTCAGGGCAACCTAGAAGAGTATCTCATAAAAACTCTTAAGAGTATCTCTTAGGATATAGTATAATAACAGCAATAATGCTTCCTGCCTTTTAGTGAATGCCTATTATGGATGTTCTCACTAATTTAACTTTTATTGAGCATGTAACAATAAGCATGGCGCCCTGTTAAGCAGTTTCTGTGAGTGATTGCAACTGACTCCGGATAGCGCGAGATTGATGTTATCCTGTTCCACTTTTTGCAGGTGGGGACACTAAGCTTCGGCTAGTCTACCTGACTCACCCATGGTGATGCAGCACCTGAGAGCCACAGCTGGGACAGGCCACCACATCGGTCTGAATGGACCAGACCCCACAGAAGGGAGGCAGTGTGACATACTGGGACGCACATGGCAGGGGATTCAAATCCAGCCTCTACCACGCAGAAGCTGTGAGAATGAGCTACATTATCCGTGTCTCAGTATTCTCGTCTGGGGAATGCAGGCCTTATCTGTAATGCGACTAATAATAGAGATGCCTCATGGGGTCCATTATGAAGATTCAATGAGATTATCTTGGAAGGTAGTTAGTAAAATTCCCACGAATGCTAGCCGCTACTATGTCTCGTAGACCATGTACAAAGAACTTTGTTTTATGTATCTATCCACTTATGTATTCATTTATGCACAATTTAGTTATGTAATTTTACTTAGACGTCGCAAAAATATGGAGAAGAGGTAATATTATCTTTATTCTTACAGATGAGTGGAGCTCAGGGAATTTACATAACTTGCCCAAATCATAAAGCTTGAAAGTTATGACACAAAGATTCAAGTTCAGATTGTTCTGAGGTGGTCAAGCTTTGCCTCGATGTCACCAGAGAACACAAACCAATGCGGGGGGATCGTACTCGCCAGCTCTGTGATCTCAGATGAGTATGGACCTTACCACTGCAGTCAGTTACCTTCCCTGCAGGGCCAGGTGACACCAGCGTCCCACTCCTCGGAGGTGCTGCTGCCAGGGCTTACTTTGGAGAGCTTACACAGAAGGGCTTCATACGGGGCCCGACATGCACTTAGCATCAAGACCACCCTTGTGCCCACAGCATCCAGCGACGCTCAGAACCAACATCTTGCTAAGTGCAGTGAATTTTCTTCCATCATACACTAGATGGTGATAATAATTGTGTATTGATTCTGGAAGTTCAACTACCAAACGTATGTAAAATCTTTTTTTTAATATTAAAAGGGTCACATTAAATATATTATATTGCTATTATTATTAAGATTCACAAGCACATTCTTCCAGTTAAGCTATGACAGTCCCCAATGGCCGTGGCATTACCACGACACCACACTGCCTTTGGTCCCTTATCCCCATGACTGTTTGGGGCCTTAAGTGCTCGAGTCCTGTGTTGGATGCTCTACAATGCTAGATGCTCTTTCCTGCTGATAGTTTTTAATAAATTCTCTTGTTCCATATCCTATTTCCTTCAATAGGACACGGGCATATTTTTAAATGTTGTTACTTCATTTGGAAATTAAGGCAAATTTGATGCAAAACACACTTTTCATAATATCTTTTTTTTTTTAAAAAAGCACACTCCCTAATTTAAAGAATACTCCAGAAAAACTAGAGTCACTAGGGCTTAGGGGAGTTTTCCCATTTGATGCAATTTGGAAAGATGGGCAAGAAACTATGTAGGGGTGGAGAATAGGTTCATTTTGCTAGGAAACCAGATGGGAAAAGAAGATACTCATTATCTCCCGGCCGGGAAATATGTCTGGAAGGGGACTCAGAGGAAGGCAGCAGGTGCCAGAGTGCCCCCAGCACATCTGAAATGGCAAAGAGCAAGGTGCAGTGACCGTTTTAGAAAGGCACAAGTCATGTGCAAGCAAATAAACGATCAATAATTACCATAATCTAATTTTCCCCCATTCTCTCTCTGTCTTTAAATGGGCCCTGTCTACTGCTGACAGAATACATTTTCAAGTTGATTTAAAAAAAGAAAGAAAGAAAGAAAGAAAGAAAGAAAGAAAGAAAGAAAGACAGACTTCTACTCTACCATATCTTTGGGCTTCTTTCAAGAGATCAGAGCATCCAAGAAATGAAAATATAAAGTTGCTTACACTTTTTTTCTTAAATAACTTTTCACTTTGATTATGAAGAACATAATTTGGTCACTCCAATGATGTTCTCTGTCTGGAAGTTTCTCCCAGTTACACATAAAATACCTTTTAAACTTTATAGTTTCCCCTCCTGTGGGTAAGCTGTTAATTTTGCATTATATGTCAGATAATTATCAGAAAAATTCATTGGAGTTCAACTATTGTTTTCTAACCTGTGTATCATTATCTGAACCCCTACCCTTCTCCATCCTTTTTTCTTTTAGGACAAAACCAAAAACAAATAACAAGTATGACTCAGATTATTATCTTATTTGCAAGACACAGTAGAAAAATTATGGAAAAGAGGAACATATACGGTAATTAAATGACGTCCTCTTTATCTTGGACAATGGCAGGGAGTTTTTGTTACTTTGGTGAGAAACTTAACAATTGTACCTCAGACAAATATCATTCAAAATGTTAGTGTAATGGTTCTTTCTCTTTGTTTTTTTGGGGTATGTTTTTTATTAATAATTCTTTTCCATAATGGAAATATGTGTAGGGCCCTGGGTTCATGATTTGAGCTTTGAGGGACCTTCTCGGTATCTTTCCTTATTTCTTAGCCACGAGTTATGATAAAGTTTGAAAGGTTTAGTAAATTCTAAAGAATTTTATGGGAAGTAAACCAGAGTTTTAATATGTAATATAAGATTCTGGATGAAAATCAGCTTGATTTTATAAAGACCTAATGCTGTCAGGATAATATACCTAAATGATGTATAGAGAAGATGTATAAGAGCAAAGAAATACAAGTTACTTTAATTTTCCTCAGCATTTGAAGTTTTTCCAAAATAATACATGAAACTTATTTTCCACGATGTAAAAAGGAAACTGAACGCTTGAAGAACATTCATTGTTGGAAATAAAATAAGGAAAATAAGGCTAAATAAACTACAAAAATGTGTTAAACAAATTAGAATCTCTGCCACCTCGAAGAAGTGACAAGAGGTGGTGTGGTGTGGTGTGTGTGTGTGTGTGTGTGTGTGTATTAATCTGGCACCAGTTCAAATATTTGGGGTAGTTTCTTTTCTACCTTATTGGCTCAGTTCCGACACTGGCATTGATGCCAGTCCTGTTTTGTGTTAGGGAAAATTTTTAAAAAACCTTGAACTTGCTGACTTCTAATTCTAATAACTTTTCTTCTTTTTTTCTCATGTTTTTGTATATGCACTCAAATGGTAGGTTTTATGCCTATAGCCCGGAGTGATGTGATATGGTCAGTATGTATCAACTGATATGGTAATATGAATTAATATATTAAGTGATATGCATGCCAACACTATACACTCTTCTTGCTCTGATCACGATGAAATAGCTTGTACTAAGTAGCTTTCCTACAGAAAACAATTATAAAAACTATACAGAATATATAAGATTATGATCATTGTTGATAGATATTAAGAACAATCAAGGCAGGCAGGACTCAAAACCCTATGGTCCCTGAGAGAAGGTAAACTCACCCTGAAGTGAGTTCTATTCATCCTTGAAGGTACTTGTTTATTCTCAGTGCAGGGGAAGAATGCCAGCAGGAATTTGGAGTCCTACTAGACTGACGAGAGAGAGGCTGGATCCAGGACTGTCAAAGGAGCTGAATCTTGATGGGCCAAACCAAGGGAAGGAGGGATCCCCAGGAAAATGAGCCCCCAAATCTTCGTGCAATCTTCTAAAAAGGTTTTAGCCAACTTCTAAACTGTTCAGGTTAAATGTTCAGGAAATTTTACAGAAGATAAAAATTGGGACAATAAAACATTCAGCAGCTACTTTACCAGCGGCAAGGTGCTGGGAAGACAGAGGTACAGTTTAAAGTCTGTTAAGATAGAACAACTCTGGTAAACACCTCAGGCTCTCAGTTGAAATTGCAGAAAGCAGAAATAGACCAGCCCTAATAAACCTAAAACTCGGTAATCTGCTTTTTCTCTATCTATACTTTACAACCAAACTTGCCCATTATAGAAGGAATAAAACACATTTTAAAAGATATAAACATTTTATTACATAATGTCCAGCTTCTCATCAAAAATTACAAAACATGCTACCAAACAGAAGCAAAGAATCAAACACTGATGTATTTTCACAGCCTAAGACTATTGGTAAGCCTCCCTGGAAGGGATGCACCTGAGCTGATAGTTCCAGAAAGATTGAGAGGTGGAGGGAAGGGCAGAGAGCTCAGGAATGGCATGAAGAAAAAGGCACCAAACAACACAGAATACATAGGGAATCATTACCTGTCCCATGTGTGTTACCAGTGGGCAGTGGGTGGACAAGTCAGAAAGTGGCCATGATGCGGGGAGGACCTGGCCCACTGAAGGTATGTGTATTAGCCTGTAAGTCAGGATTTCAAACCGTTCCAACCCTTGTAACTATTTCCATTAATGACATCTTAGAATGAAGTCACAAAACAAACCAACAAAAAAGAGGATTTTTCAAGTTAAAAGGGGAAAAGGGCCAAATGTCACGGAGATCTGGAACATCAGCAGCCCCTACTTACCATCTCAAACCCTGACTTCCCCTATCCCCAGAGGTTCCTTCACGGAATCCATTAAGTTTCCAAACAGTTTTTTTAAAAAATTACTCTATGAGTGACTGGTAGACCAACTGCTGAATGCTGTTAGCCAGATTTCTGCTTTAGACAATACGTTGGGGAACTGTGTGGGGATAAATTTGGGAAGATCATAATGGGAAAAAGGGAGACGGGTAAGAAGTCCATTCCAGCTGTTTGAGGGAGAAATTATGGTAGTGGCGGGAGGGAGGAAGTAGGTGAGGGGTTAAAAAAATATTTAGATGGAAAATTGGGGCAACGTGGTGATGGATTGTATGTAGATAATGGCCTGTAACACTACCTCGTTTAAAAAGAGACTCACCAAAATGAGTGACCTAGAGGGAGCACTCTTAAGAGAGAGACGGAGTAATATGTATCCAGAAATGATTTCAGAAGGGCATGTGGCAGGGGTGTGTGTGAAAGGGATTGAAAGGAGGTGAGTAATGAGATGAAGAGAAGAGGGAGAACTTATTTGGGCTGCCTTTCAGAAGACAAACAATGCAACCAGAGGAGTTCAGAAGAAATTGTTTACTGGAGACATCTAAATATATTGAGAGACCAGAATAATTCATGAAAAATATGAATTGAGAATAACTGTGTCTCTTAAAATTAATAAGCCCTTGTAAATGTTATTAAGTGGTTTGGGTTGCAAAGCTATCAAGACCATGGTTGATCAACTGCAGAAACAAATTGCTTCATAAGCAAATAATCACCTTAATTTTAAAGAAAGAAAAGATACAGCAATATCACCAGGAAGATGTATTGTTTGTACTTACATTTAATACTTTGTTTTGCAACAGAGAAAATGGAATTACCCCAACCGAATTTTAATTGGGTACATTTCCACTGCCTTACAGAGGTTTTGCCCAAGCTTAAAAATTTCCTTTTAATTATGAAAGAAATGGGAAAAAATATGTATTCATCAGAAGAATATCTACATTGTCCTTGAAAGTTGTTTTTTGTTTGAGTGAATGTTTCAGATACTGCTGTTTTTGTTGTGGGAAGATGTGTTATCTGAGAAGATTGGGGCCTCTAATCTCGTTGGAACACTGTGGAAATGTTGAATATGAGAATTTGTCATTTCTATGGCATTATGCTCTATCTTCAAAGTATTCATGATCCAATAATGAGCATTGCAACAAACACATTCTTACGTAAAGAGCTCACAGTCAGTTTTTATCAGACAAGGTAGTTCTTTGGGTCTTTCTCTTCTAGCTTTGCTTTTGACCCTGAGATGAGGAAATTATCCTAGGTGCCCATATAGCGAAGTGCAAAGGGTTTGGGAATCAGACAGTCTAGGCAGGAACCCAGTGCCGCAAGCTAGACAGTCTAGGCAGGAACCCAGTGCCGGAAGCTAGATCGTGGCTTCCTTCCTTCCTCAATGGTTGGCTAGGGTGAAAAGTAGATGTGAAAGTATGGGCAAGGTGTTCCTACAGGGTCTGGCCCAGGGTGAGTTTCAGTAGGTTTTAATCCCCTTTCCTTCTCCCCTTTTTTCCCCCTAGAATGGTTATTCATGCTATAACTAGTTCTAAGCAAATTTGTGAAAGGAGTAGTTTGTACATTTCTATCTCTCCTCTCCTTTCATGCCCGCATGGGGATCAGGAGGTAATAACAGTATCGCTGGTAGAGCGCTTTATAGTTTATTGAGCGTGACACATGTAATGCCTTCCACTTAAGACATACGTCATAAATGACCATCTCTTATGATCTCATGTGCCTCACGCTATAGCTCTGCAAAGTAGATGACCCTTGATTACGAACAAAGAAACTGAGGTGCAGAGAAGATGTGGCAGTCTCAAAGGCACGTAGCTACACCTGGCAGAGCAGGACTGAACCAGGTTCTCACTCTGAAGTTATATTGTAGCTGTCCACTCCACCTGGGCATTTGTGCCATCAGGCTTCTCTTCCTACCCTTCCTGGTGCTCCCTCTGTTAATTAACGCCCCACTCACCCATTCCCCAATGCCAGACTTTTACTTTCAGCAAACTCCTACAGAGAAAAATATGTTTTAATTTTACTATACCACTTTAGAAACTGATATTCTTCATGGTAGGCAGAATAATGCCCACCTCCATCCACAGATGCCCATGCCCTAATTCCCCGAACCTCTGAATATGTTACCTTAAATGATGAAAGAGATTTTGCAGATGGGATTAATTGAAGAGTCTCAAGAAGAGATTACCTTGGATTATCCACATGGGCCCATCATCATGGCATGAGTTTTTAAAGGGTCTTGGAAACCCTTTCCTGACTGTGGACAGAGGGAGATGTGACTACGGAAGAAGGGTCAGAGACATACAACGTGTCTGGCTTTGAACATGGAGGAAAGGGCACAAGCCAAGGAATGCAGACAGACTCTAGAACCAGACAAGACAAATGTATTAGTTTGCTAGTGCTGCTGTAACAAGGCACCACAAGCTGCTGGCTTACACGACAGAAATGTATTCTCTCACAGGTCTGGAGGCCAGAAGTCTGAAATAAAAATGTAGGCAGGGCGACGCTCCCCCTGAAGGCGCCAGGAAAGGATTTGTTCCAGCTCTGCCTCCCAGCTTTTGAGACTTGCCTGGCTTGTGGCTGACGCACCTCCAGTCCTCATGTTCTCCCTGTGTATGTCTGCGTCCACATCTCTCCCTTTTATAAGGACACAGGCATATTGGATTAGTCCAATGACTTCATCTTAACTCGATCATCATCTGCTAAGGTCACATTTTTGTTTTTTGGTGTTTTTATTGGTCTTTTTTTGGTCATGGAGGAGGACACAATTCAACTGCTAAAAACAGGAAAATGGAGTCTCTCCTAGAGGCTCCTCAAAGAAAGACAGCCCTGCTGAAGCCTTGATTTTAGCCCATGGAGACACAATTCAAATTTATGCACTACAGAGCTGTATGATAATAAATGTGTATTATTTAAAGCCACTAAGTTTGTGCTAATTTGTTAGGGCAGTAATGGAAAACTAATCCATCTTCTAAAAGCAACATCTAACTTAAAAAAGGAGGGAAAAAACCCCAGAATACTAAATTAAGGGATGGTGATGACCAGGCACCACAAAAATCTTGAAAATATTTTTTAATGTCATTGATCAGCTACCACGTTGGCAAAGTCACCATGCTTCCAAAGGTCCTTGGGGGCAGACATGGGGTGTCTTTAAGAAAAAGAATAAAAATGACAGAAATTTAAGGAGTGAAGTGAACATTTATTTAAAGTGAGAAAGTAGACCAGAACTTAAGAAGGGAAGCGACTCACCAAACAGAGAAGTCAGTACTTTCTTCTTTCCTTGAAAGAGTCATATATCAAGGGCTGGGATGATTGGCTCAGTGATGAGAGTTGCTTGACTACCCGGGCTTCCTGGTATCATCACATTAACTTCCTCTGCTCTACCAGAGCCAGCCACCCGGTGTTAAGCTAATGGAAAATGTGATGTGGATGCTCATAACCTGTCAATGAAATTAGGGACTGACTTGATCCATGTTGTCTTGAAACAAAAGTGTAATTTTCAAAGCAGGAAGCAACACAACAACAAAATAGGGCTAAACAAGCAACTACATTTCACAGCTCGTGAATATTACAACTCAGAATGTAGCAAACTGACCAACAGATCATGCCTGGTGTTTCTGCAGGAACCTGCCCCACTCAGTGTTCTGAGATGGAATACTCCCCCTCTGACCCCCATCAAGTGGCAACCCACACCCGTCATGATGTTGCATGTGCCCAATGGTTCACATTCAAGCTGTTTTTGCCCTTTCTCTGTAATATCCAAGTTCGGCCATTACAGATATTTTAACCTCAGCAAAGTTTAGTTTAGTCCTTTAAAGGCTAAGGGTTTGGAGCGGGATCGAGTATCACTACTGGAAGTCAAAGTCATCATGAAAATATGAGTGTGCCTCCTGCCCGCCCTGCTAAGACTCACCCATCACAAGGGCATTGGCCCAACCAAGCCCATCCATTTGAGGCAGGCATGTTTTGGTGGTGAGACAGGGGAAGACTCTGGGTTCCAGACTTATGTATTCACTCGCTCACCTGATTGTCTAGTAAGCTTCTCAGATTTGTGCCCACATCCTACTTCCCGATTTCCGTCCTCTGCCCTGTCACTTCCCTGTCACCTGCTTCTCCTGTAATGTTTTGCATCTCAGTTAACAGGAACTCACCTTGCCCAGGCCCAAAAGTTTAGAATAACTTTAGACTCCTTATTTTCTTGAATCCCATATCCAATTTATTGACAAATTCTGTCCCTTCTGATGCAGGACACAAAGGCAAACAAAAAATGAAATTCCCTTCCTGCCTACAGCTCACTAACAAGTCCTTGCAACAGGCAGATTGACCTTCCTCTAGAAACTCCCCTGTCTCCATGAGGACCCTTTGCTGAGGGCAAAAAAGAATCTTAGCTTAACATTATTCTGACCACCCCCCCAGGATCCTGTAAGCCTACTTGAACATATAAAAATTCCTTTGGAAATTTCCTTTATCTCTACACCCCCAAGATATATGGTTGGCAATCATATTCCAAGCATATGGCCCACTGATCTACATCTGAAGGCTGTCATGACTGAGGTTTTACTAGACAGTAGTAAGACATTTTCCTAATAACAGCTTGGAAGGTCCTGGAAATTTTGCTTCCAAATATCTTAGTGACTTACACTGTCCCTAACCCCCTCCCAACCTGAAGGTATATAATCAGTTACCTGTCACAACCCCTGTGCAGCTCTTTCTACCCAGGGGTCCTGTCCCTGTGTCTTAATGAAACTACCTTTTTGCATTGAAGACGTCTCAAGAATTCTTTCTTGGCCCTCAGCTCTGAACCCCAACACCTCAAACCACATCCAGAATCTAACCACGTCCCAACACCTCACTGCTACCACCCTGCTCCGGCCACTGCCTCTCCTTAGATTATTTCAGAAACCTCCCAGAACCTGTCTTTCCAATCTTCCTTGAGGTCTTCAGTCTAGAGTTAATGCCGAAGTTTGAGTAAACCTATTAAAATGCAAATCAACTCTTGATTGCTTAAAACTTTCCAGTAGTTCTCCATTTCACTTAAAAGAATGGCTAAATCCCTGCCTTGGCCTAAAACTCTGCACAATCTGTCCTCCCACTACAACCTCCTGCCTTTTCTTCCATTCACCTCCCATTCAAATTCCTCTCCAGCCACTCTGGGCTCTCCTCCTGCCCCTCCTGTTGCCTCCCCTGAACGTCATCCCATTTCATTTCCTCCCATCCGTTTTCTCTACCCGATATACTCCCTGCTCTGCTCATTTCTTTGTGGATCGTCTGTCTGTTTCTCACTAGAAGGGAAATGCCATGAGGACAGAAGTTTCTTCTGATTTGCTCCCTGAATTCTCAGAATAATGCCCCCTCATGGTCACCTATGTGACACCAGGAGACAGTGAAGTGAATCCATAAATGGATTTCAGAGGGCAGTAAAGGGGTGGCTGATGACATTTTGGGGTGCTGGGGTGTTCATCGGTTCTGGAGCCAATGATCAAGAAGGAATTCTTGAAGACATCTTTGGTGCACAAAGGTAATTTTATTTAAAATTTAGGGGCGCCTGGGTGGCTCAGTCGGTTAAGCGGCCGACTTCGGCTCAGGTCATGATCTCGCGGTTCATGAGTTCGAGCCCCGCGTGGGGCTCTGTGCTGACAGCTCAGAGCCTGGAGCCTGCTTCGGATTCTGTGTCTCCCTCTCTCTCAGCCCCTCCCGCCCTCATGCTCTGTCTCTGTCTCTCAAAATTAAATAAACATTTAAAAAAATAAATAAAATTTAAAATGAGCATTTTATGAAATCTGGGGAGTTAAAGTCAAGAGAGAGTTTCCAAAGAGACTTTCACACGCTAAAAACTTACTGAAGGCCTAGCTATTGTCAAGCTAGGGTTGTTTTTCCTTCTAGCAAAATGTGAACATTGAGACAGTAGGGAGCTCCTGGACTTCAGGTCATTGATGGGGGGTTGCCTTTTTCTGGTAAACTGATGGAAACTCTTATCAGTTTAATCATTTGTTTTTTGTCTTTTCTTGTTTCTGGCTAGTGGCAATGTCCGAGGACTATGGTACGTGTCCTACCTGGGGGGGAGGGGGGGGGTGCTAGCTTGTGCTTGGCCCCTCAGCCTGTCTCATGCTCCCTCATCAGTGGCCAAACCAGGAGTCATCTGACTGTGTCACTAGAATTTTTCCTCTGCCACCCAAGCAGGCCGTCAGCTGCAGGAGTTAGTAACTCTTGCAATAGCCAGCATGTCTATGATTTAACAGCAGATCATTTTTTCTACCTTGGCACATTCCCACTCCTGAAATTAGAGATGCTTTCAGAGGCTCAAGCAATAGAGCTCTAGACACCAGAAAATTCCTTACCCCACCCGGCTTAAGGCATATTGTCTCAGGTAACACAGGAGTGAGAATTAAGTAAGGGAAAGTAGCCCTTGTGGTATTGGATATAGAGTTGTTGCTGTTGTTAGAGGAGATGTTTTCTAGAAGTTTTTCCACAGCGACTAATGGTAAGGAGGTTTGTTCAAGAAGGATAGCATAGGGGTGGGTTGAGCGTCCAACTTCGGCTCAGGTCATGATCTCACGGTTCGTGAGTTCGAGCCCCGAGTCGGGCTCTGTGCTGATGGCTCAGAGCCTGGAGCCTGTTTTGGATTCGGTGTCTCCCTCTCTCTCTCTGCCCCTCCCCTACTCGTGGTCTGTCTCTCTCTCAAAAATAAATAAACACTAAAAAAATGATAGCGTCTGGCCACAGGAGTTGTCAGGACTGTGGTATCATGCTAGTGGTTTATTCAGTCATTTTTCTCATACATTTGTTGAATGGTGACAACAAGCCAGTGGTGTGCTGGGCGTTGCAATTACCATGAGAAAGAATGAGGTCCAGTCCCTATTGTCAAGAACTTCTAGGTCAATGAAGGACTCAATTATAATTCGTTGGGAGGTTGCATAGAAAGGATCCATAATGGGGCCACCTGCTCTGAGTTGGGGTTAGAGGAAGACAGAGGAAGGATGGCCGAGCTAATCCTGAAGCATCAGTAAGGGACTGGCCAAGAGCAGAGGAAAGGCAGCTGGGGGAGGCTGCCAGGCCAAGAACGATGCGGGGCGAGGCCCGGAGGGAAGGAGATCAGGCTTGCTTGGAGCCTGCAAGTGGTCCTGTGTGGCTGAAGGCTGGACGCAAAAGAGGGTGGACAGGGGCGGGGGCCAGCTCATCTATAACCTTGCCTGCTGATCTTTACCTGTGGTCCATACTGGGGACATTGCTATTTTCAGGGATATCTGATTAACAAAGGTACTCATCTTGAAACGGTTTGATGGAGGCAAAGGACATATGCTTTCCTGATGTTTGGAACCAGCTCATTAGAGCGGGAAGCAGGTGATCAGAGATCATCTAATTAAATATCCCTGGAAATTCAATGCCCAGAGAGGTTGAATGGCTCCCCGGGTCACACAGCGAGTCGGTAGCGATGCGTAACTTGTTTACCAGGTTTCCTTGGTCTCCTTGATAATGACAGGAATTTCATATTGAAATTTGCCAAGAGGCAGTCAATTTATGAGCCTAATGAATAATTAGGAAAATCGTCTGCAATGCAATTTCTGCATGAAGGCGAAATGAACCTGACCTTGCAGGGGATATTTACCGTAGTGAATAAAGAAAGGAAACTTGTCGTGGGCCAAACCCGAGAGTACAACCAGCCAGCCTTTCCCGGGGCCTGACCCTGTTTGTCTTGTCCTTAAAGCGGCCCCTGGGGCATTGGGGAAGAAATGAAATGAGATCCAGCACATTGAATGTCCTAGACGCCTGACCCCAAGTGAGTTCCGGATAATTTGGCAATAATAGTGACTGCTGAGTACTAAAAGGGGCAGTTCACAGACGTGGCCTTGGAGGTGATTACTCCTGGATTCAAGGACCCTCAGATGAGAACTCAGTAAGACCAGCCTCTCTCTGCCCTAAGGAGCAGGGGAGTTACTGACAGGCGGTGAGACTGCCAGGAGAGGCTCCTTACCTGTAGCTTCTTTCTCAAAAAGCCACATGCACAGGGGAAGTAGGGGACTCGCTCTCTCGCTGTCACACGGGCAGAGCAAATGAGACCGTGTCTGCTTGTGAAAACAATGGCTTTCATTCGATCTCTCTTTCATGTATGTATTTATATATTACAAATCCCATGCGGTATTACTTTTGCAGTTTCTTTAGATAATCCATTTCCCTGTCAGTTTGTTCTGATGACTCACAGTTCAAAGTCTGATCATAACTCACAGTACGCGAGCCCTTTTCTCAAGTCATGATGTAGATAAATAGTTTATTTAATAACAAGATTCAGCCATAGAGGAAAAAAAACAAACAAACAAAAAACCCTGACCTTCTTGTAGGCAGAGTTTTCTTTCTCAGATGTAATAAAAGATACAAGGGCTTCATTAACTAGAGGCTTTTGAAAAGACATTTAAGAAGCTTTCAATACTGTTTGGGTTAAGTTGAAAAATGACATGAGATTGCATTTGAGTTGTCATCTGACCAATAGCAATGAAGCAGGGGTGAAAAATAAATGCATGAATTTTGCTTTGGTTGGAAACACAACGCCGAGGCCGTGATGGGTCAAGGGCAACCTCAGTAATGAAAAGTGCCTTTGCCAGCCGAGGTACAAATTTTAAAATCTACTTCCTGTTTTCAAAAAAAAACAACAACAACAACAACAACACAACACAGGCTCAAGTCTTGCATACTTGTCTGTAATTTATTGTAAGTTTTCCCTAATTCTTTCCCAGTAGGAAAGTTCTACACTGAGAAATCCAGTCTTGGTGATGTCATATGACATAATATACCGTTTTCCACCAAAGAAATGTAGGGTTCTGGCAAAATACTTAAATGTATGTGTATAAGAGACCTTTGCAAGCTGGTTTCCTGGGCTTAGCCACCAGGATCCCACTCTATGGGCGGATAGTATGACCTTAATAGAGAATATCTCTACTGGCTTCTGGAAGGTGCCCCAAGCTTTGGAGTAGCTATGGCTTGAATCATATTCTACCACTTGGAAAGCCTGCCCTCTGCCTTTATTGCATCTCTAAATGTTCCCATTTTTAAAAGCCACCTCCTTAAAAGTCATTTTAAGAACTACCTCTTCCAGGAAGTCTTCTTGTCTTGGCCTATTTATCAGTGAATACTGCCTCCTGGGAAACCTAGAAGCCCTCTGACACAGGGAATATGGTGTGGTAAAATAGCAAGAGAATGGCGTTCTACACAAAAGTCTAAATCCATTTGTACCAGTTACCATCAACCTGAGCTTAAGAACATATACAACTCCCCGGTCTTTTCCTGTCAAATAAGAAAGCAGATGATTTTTTTTAAGTTTATTCATTTTTGAGTGAGAGAGAGAGAGAGAGAGAGAGAATGGGGGAGGAGCAGAGATAGAGGGAGAGAGGGAGAATCCCAAGCAGGCTCCACACTATCAGCGCAGAGCCCGATGTGGGGCACAAACTCACCAACCCTGAGATCCTGACCTGAGCTGAAAGCAAGAGTTGGACGCTTAACCAACTGAGCCAACCAGGTGCCCCGGGGAACCAGATGATTTTTAAGTGTCAAAAAAAATTTCCATAATTCATCTGTCGCAACTTGCAAGAATTACAATGGCAACGTCTGCTGCTTAGGGAGCCGGTATTATTGACAGGTGCCCTGAATGAATTATTGTATTATATCCTCACCTGCAGTCTATAAGGTAGGTTCTGTTATTATCCCCTATTTCACAGAAAAGGGACCTGAGGGACTTCCCTAAGCTAACCAGGTTTACCCACATCTGTCAGCGTCCTCTATCAACACCACTTGCCTCACTGGCTCTGGCTCTGGGGAGAGCATTTTATTATAAGTTACTTAGGTGCTTTGTAATTCCTTACCTGCCTGCTACCTAGTTGTGTCCATTTGAAATATTTACGCAAGTTTCTTATTAAGGGCAAGATGCATGTCTAATTCGTTTTCACTTTGTCCAGGGCACCTATGGTAAGCTAAACAATGACCTGACCGCCCCCAAAACAGATCCACATCCAAATCCCCAGAGTCTGGGAATATTACCTTTATGGCAAAAAAAAAAAAAAAAAAAAAAAAAAAAAAAGCCGGGGGTGGTGCTTTGCCGACGGAATTGAGTCAAGGATTTGAGGTGAAGAGATTATCCTGGATTATCTGGGCAGGCCCTACATGGGATATACCTTTTATAAGAAGGAGGCAAAGGCAGATTTGACAAAGACAAAAGGGGAAAAGGCCATGTGACCATGAGACAGAGATTAGAGATGAGAGATTAGAGACAGGGATTAGATGTGGCCACAGGCCAAAGAATGCTGGGAGAGGCAAGGGATGGATTCTCCCCTGAAGACTTGTTTTTGGCCTAATGACACTGATTTTGGACTTCTGGACTCCAGAATTGTGAGATAATATTTTTGTTAGCAACTTTGCACTAGTCTCTGACAGGAGACATAGGAGACTAACACAGCATCTATCAGAATAAATATTAAATTAAATAGTAGAACTCTACCAGGCTGCTCTTTCCCAGCAAACGTGGCAGGGACCTGCGATGAGTCTGTTTAAAAAGAGACACAGGGACCACATACAGAAATATAGCCCGAACATAAACCACTGAATTAAATTGCTGTAAATGTCAGGTATGTTCACTTTTCTCCACCCAGAATCCGTCCAGGATTTGTACACTTTCTACTTTCTCTGTGGCAGTTTTATAAACTTTTAGAAACATTATGATGGCCATTAGCATAGACATCAGTGGCTCTTATTCGTTCTACCCAGAAATTCTCTTAAACGAAAGAGAAGACAAAACCTAGAAATTCCTAGCTTCTTTAAAAATGTCAACATGGGAACTTTTTTCATTTCATTTTATTCTTTTAATTAACATGCAGTTAAATTGGCTCTTGTGTATAGCTTGGTGAATTTTAACACAGGTATTTGTTTCACAGTTAGGGTCCAGGACACTTCTTTTTTTTTTTTTTTTTAATGTTTATTTATTTATTTTGAGAGAGACAGTGAGGCAGTACAAGTCAGGAAAGGGCAGAGAGAGAGAGGGAGAGAGAGAAAGAATCCCAAGCAGGCTCTTCATGTAGCACGGAGCCCAACACAGTGCTTGATCCCATTACCCTTAACCAACTGAGCCACCCAGGTGCCCCAGGATCCCAGGACACTTCCGTCAAAGGACTTCCTGGTGCCATCTCTTAGCAGTCACATACTTCCCATGGTTAACCATATACTCCCAGCTCCTCGCAGAGAGCTCCTAAAACTCTTGTAATATCCTAAGTCATAAGAGCACAAGGAATATCTTTTTTTCCAATATTTGGCCTTAGACCCTAGTTCTTGACACAGAGTTCCTAAGTCCCTTAGAATTTCCTGGGTGATAAGAGTGTCTTTTGTTCTAATGAGGTGACTCTGGGTGGGCCCCTGGATGAGGGTGGTCACCAGAAAGACCAAACCATGATTAGAAGCTTGGAATTTGCAGCCTCATCCCCTAGTTCTCCAGAGAGGGGTTGGAAATAGACTTAATAGTTGATCACGCCTATGTGATAAATGTCCATAAAACTCCCAGTAGTACAGGATTTGGGGAGCTTCTGGGTTGGTGACCACATGGAGGTCCAAGGAGAGTGGTGTGCTGGAGATGACATGGGAACTCTGTGTCCTTGCCCACATACCTTCCTAGCCATGACTCTCATCTGGATATTATCTGTATCTTTTTTCATGTCCTTTAATTAAAAAAAAAGTCCTATAAACAGTAAGTAATGTCTTTAGTTGTGTTCTATGAGCCACTCTAGCAAATTAATCGAACCCAAGGAAGGGGTTGTTGGAACGTCCAATGTACAGCCCACTGATCAGAAGCACAGTTAACCTGGGTGTGTAATTGGCATCTGAAGTGGCCAAGCTCTGGACTTGTGTGATGCGATGCGACCTCCTGGTAGATAGCGTCAAGATTGGGTTACGTTACAAAACACTCAGCCGACGTCTCAAAATTATTTAGTCACATTTGGTGACCAGAAGAGTCTGAGGCGAAGTGTTCTGTGAGAGTAGTAAAGGAAAACCACACATGAGGAGGAGAGAGGTTGTTTTCTTACACCCCAGATGACCCAGGAATCCCACCAGTAGGTATTTACCCTAGAGAAATGGAACTATATGCCTACAAAAACCTGCATGGGAATGTTCCTTGCAGCTCTCTATTCATGATTGCCCATGCTGCAAACAACCCAAAAGTCCTTCAATGAAGAATGGATAAACAAACTGTCGGACATCAGTACAATTGAATGTGCTCAGTAATTAAAAAGAATGAACTATTAATACACACAACTTGGATGAATCTCAAAGGCATTAAGGTAAATAAAAGAAGCCTGTCCCAAATTCCTAGCTTTAGAAAACTTCTAAGATTTGATCCTTGGGGTGAAGTCCACCTTTCTTAAGGATGCTAACATAGAGGGAGCTTGTACCAGACAGAGAAGCAGAGGAGCCCTACAGCCTTGGGGTGGGCTGTGCATGGAAGAGATTGAGCTGCATGGAATGTTAGGACAGCTCCAGACTGCAGAGACCACTTTACACTCCAACACACAAATCCAGCAGCCCTCAAGGACGCAGCCTCATCCCAGGAACTTGGTGTGTGGAACTACCACACGGGGCTTGTCCCGCAGGAAAGCCTAACACGTAGCCTGATCCACCAGAGAACAGAAAACCAACCACCACTCCCTCACTCTACCTCTTTGCTGGAAAACTCCCTGCCTCCGAAGGGTGGGCTATGAGTTTGCTTTCAACAGGAAACATCTTCTTTGGGAGGACTTGGAGCACTAAATGTCTGGGAATAGTTGGTTAACGGACTCAAATTCACTGAGATCTGGAAGGAAGGATTAAATGACAGGTTGAGCATTCGCCTCCTCGAGCCGGAGGAATAGCCTGAGCCCGTGTAGATGAGGATCCCACCACAAACTGGTGCATTGAACATGAGCATGGAGGCCCGTGGCTGTTTTACATAAAGCCACTGGCTTTTGAGATAACCCAAACCAATCCCTTGGTATCAGTTTTGTAGAGCTTCCTGAAGCCATAGATGTGTGTCTTGAAAAGTCTTGGAGACAAGTAAAGGCAAAACTATGAGGAGAGACAAAGGTCAGTGTTGTCAGGAGTTAGTAAGGAGGGAGGAAAGACAAGGTGGGGCACAGAGGATTTTAGCGAAGCCATTCTATGTGATACTGCAATGGTGGCTACATGTATGATGATACATTCGTCCAAACTCAGAGAATGTACAACACCAAGAGTGAACCCAAATGTGAAACTCTGGACTTTGGGTGATGACAATGCATCAAGGCAGGTTGATCAACTGTACAAAATGCACCATTCTTGTGGGAGATACTGATAATGAGGGAAGCTGTGCATGTGTGGGAGGCTGAGGGGAGACGGGGAATCTCTGTAACTTCTTAATGTAACTGTGAACCTAAAACTCTTATTTAAAAAAAAAAGCCTATTAAAAAAAGTCTGGGAGAATACCCAGTTCTGCCAAGATGGAAAAAATCCTTATCCTGCCGGGTTCTCCCCATTGCAACTAAAAAACACTGGCTGCAATACAACAACAAGCATAGGAAGGATTTCACCGGCAGAGAAAAGAAGGTGGGATGTCTGGGGACCTCAGGACTTGAGGAAAAACACAGCGGTGACTTCCCTGGGTTTCCTTCCTGCCTCTCATATATTCTCAGTAGGGTACTGCAGAAACCCCAAACAGGCACAAACAAAAAAATCTCCAAGGAAACCTGTTTCCCTGCAGCCAATGGACCATGAAAAGCATGACTTAATAGAAAATCTTTTGAACAATATCCATCCTACTCTAGACAAATACCAATGTATAAAATCACACCCTTGTGGTTTCATTGGGGCCAAACAAGTTCTAGCCCACGTCTACCCTCTATGCTACCCCATACAGAGTCAGTTGTGGGTCAGTGTGGGGGGTGGTGTCTGCAGGCAAGCACACAGTTAATTTTCCATCGCCTGTCCAGAGAAGAAGACAGCACTCTGAATCCCCCGGTAGGGTCCAACTGGAACTGGGTCTCCACTCCTACCCAACATCAACTAGACTGAATTCCTGAATTTGGTAATGCAAGTCAGGGTTACTCAGTGCCTCTCTGTGGCCCACCCCTGGTATAAGCCATGCATCATGCTGAGCTCAATGTCCACATCCAACCCTTACCAAGGAGACTGAAAAAGGCAGTGCCAACAATGGTTAATTGGCAGTCTCACAAAGGATTAACATCAAGTGTACGAAATCTCTTACAGAAAATAAAGGAGAAGGAAACACATTCCAGATAATTTTAGAGGCTAGATTTGATTATCCTGATACCAAAACCACACAATGACCACTCAAAAAAAGAAAACTAGAGACTAGCATTTCTCTCATGAATTTAGATGTAAAAATATTCAACAACTATTAACAAATAACAATCAGCAAAGCATACAAGAATTATACATCATAATGAAGTGGGATTTTATGCCAAAATCAACATTCAAAAATCAATCAATATAACCCACCATAAGAACAAGCTAAAGAAGAAAAACCATGTGATCATATCATTTGACCTAGAAAAACATTTTTCAAAATCTAGTATTCATTAATGTTAAAAATTCTCAGTAATCTAGGGATAGAGGACACATCATCAACTTGATAAAGAACACATATAAAAAAACCTACAGCTAACACCATACTACATGATAGCAGAGTAAATTCTTTCTCTAGAGTATTGAGAACAAAGCAAAGATGTCTGTTTTCACCACTCTTATTCATCATAAGGCTGGAAGGTCTAGTCACTACAATAAGACAAGAAAAAAAAACACTAAAGTCATTAAGATTGAAATGGAGGAAATAAAACTATCCCTATTTACCAATGGCATGATTGTCTATGTAGAAAATACCAAGGAATCTACAATTAAAGCCACTTCTAGGGTTACTTGAGTTTGACAAGTTTCCAAGATATAAGATAATCACACAAAAGTCAATAGCATTTCCATGTACAAAAATGAGTATGTGGACACCAAAATTAAAACACAATACCATTCCTAATCATGCTAAAGAAAATTAAATACTCAGCTGTAAACCTGCTAAAACTTGTATAGGACTCCTAGTCTGAAAACCACAAAACTGATGAAAGAAATCAAAGAAGATCTGAACAAACACAAGGACACACCAAGTTCATGAATAGGAAGACTCAACAGAGTAAAGATGCAAATTCTCCCCAAATTGATCTATAAGTTTAATGTTAATTCCTTTCAAAATTCCAGCAGGGATTTTCTGTTGACATAGAGTTTAAAATTTATAGGAAAATTATAGGTCTTAAGATATCTAAAACAATTCTGAAAAAGAATCAAGTAAGAGGAATCTGATAAAGGTCTAATCCAGTACAGTACTCAAGGCAATGTAGGTAGAGGGATAGACACAAAGATCAATAGAAGAGACTAGAGAAACAAGAAATAGCCATATGCAAGTATGATCAACTGATTTTCATAAAGACATGAAAGGAATTTAATTGAGGAGAGATAATGATAGTATTTTCAACAAATGATGCTGGAATAATTGTGTATCCATAGGCAAACAAAACAAAACAAACAAACAAAAAAATAAATAAAAACCAGAAAACAAAACAAAAAACCCCCACAAAATCTCGACCTGAGCCTCACACCTTGTATAAAATTTAACTCAAAATGGATCATGGATTCACATGTAAAATGTAAAACTATAAAACTTTTAGAAAAAAATTGGAGAAAATCTCTGGGATCTAGATTAGGGCTAGGCAAATAGCCTTGACATCAAATGCGTGATTCATAAAAGGAAAATTTGATTAATTGGACCTCATCAAAATGATAAATTTTACTCTTCAAAAAACCTATTGAGAGGATGATAAGACAAACTATAGACTGAGAGAATATACTCACAAACCACATATCAGATACAGAACTGGAAACTACTAAGAACTCTCAAAACTCAACAGCAAAAAGTCAAAGGATCCAATTGGAAAATGGACCAAACATATGAAGAGTCATTTCAACAGAGAGATTATACAGATGGCAAAGAAACACAAGAAAGGAGGGACACCTGGGTGGCTCAGTCACTTAAGCATCCAACTTCAGCTCAAGTCATGATCTCACAGTCCCTGAGGTCCAGTCCCGTGTCAGGCTCAGTGCTGTTATGACAGCTCAGAGACTGGAGCCCGCTTCAGATTCTGTGTCTCCCTCTCTCTCTGCCCCTCCCTGCTCGTGCTCTGTCTCTTTCTCTCAAAAAATAAATAAACATTAAAAAATTTAAAAAAAAGAAACACATGAAATGATATTCAGCATTATTAGTCATTAGGGAAATGCAAATTAAGATCAGGATGAGAGGTTACCACACGCCTATCACAATGTTCAAACTCAAAAATAGTGACAACACTACATGCTGGTGAAAATTCAGTGAAACGGAATCACTCATACAGTGTTGGTGGAGATGTAAAAAATAGTACAGCCATTCTGGAAAACAGTTTGGAGTTTCTTATACATGTAAAGGTGGAACTACCATATGACCTGGTAATTGCATTCTCTGACATTTATCCTAGAAAAATGAAAACCTATGTTCACTAAAAAATCTGTATATGGAAGTCCATACCAGCTTTCTTTGTGATAGTCCCAAACTGGAAAGAACCCAGTTATACTTCAGGAACCCATATGCCCTCACTGTGGAATATCACTCAGCAATAAAAAGGAATACACTACTGATACACACAACTTGGATGAATCTCTAGGGAATAACGCTGAATGAGAAAATCCAATTTCCAAAGGCCACATACTATATGCTTCCATTTTTATAATATTCTTGAAATGATAAAATTATAGAAATGGAACACAAACCAGTAGTTGCCTGGTGCCAAAAGTGGGGATGGGAAAGGTGGATATGGCTATGAAAGGGTTAATAAGAGGGATCAATGGATGGTGGAAATGTTCTTGATCATCTCAAAGGTAATTTCTTGGTTCTAATATTGTGCTACACCTTTATAATATATACCATTAGAGGAAACTGGGTAGAGGTTATATGGTATCTCATTGTACTAGGACTTATGACCAAATGTACATCTACAATGATCTCAAACACAATGTTTAACTAAAAATAAAACCCAAAAACCAAACAAAAAACAACAAAAAACCACAACTCTTACAAAATTCTCAGTCACTTATACTCTGTCTCTCTCCTCTTCCAGGATTCTGATTAAATACATACTTCTTTTACCCTCTTCTTTTAGTCATATCTTTCCATTTCTCCTTACTGAATGTTGGAGAGTTTATTTGCACTTACCTTCCAGCTCACTAACTCTCTCTTCAGCTATGTCTAGTCTGCTCTTAAAACTGCCCTTTGAATTTTCCTATATATTATCTTTTGCTGTTGTTTTAGATGAAAGGTAAATCCAGTCCTCGTTACTATGTCTTCAGCAGAAGCTGAAGTTCCGCCCTTGAATTTTGTCTACGAGTCTCACTTCATTCTCTTTCTGTGCCCCTTTTAATCACTTTCTCTTCTCTGAATATATCTCAGAAGCTTATGTTTTATTTCCTTGTACACAATCAGCATAATTACTTTGCCACCTGGATCTTATAATTCTAATTCCTCAAAATTATCAAGTCCTTTTCTGTTGTCCATTGTTTGCTGGTTCTCAACTCATGAATTTCCCCTTGTGCCTTATTATTGCTATCCTTAAGAGAATATTTTAAATATAATTTATAGAAAGAATTTGAGGTTTAAAATGGCAATATTTTTCTCCAGAAAATTTTGTGTTTACTTTTTTGCCTGGCAGTTGGATCCACTAAAATCTAACTCGAAGGCTTGAGATTATTGATTACATCTTGGCTGTGATTTCTGCATCTGTAGCACTTCTGGTTCACCTTCATCCTGGGAAATAACATTTTAGGATCCTAGCTTATTTTAGGGAAGGTCTTTTATTACCCTCTCCACTTTGTTTTCTGTCCTGTTCTCCCATAGACTGTCAAAACACATGTTCTACCAATCTCTACCACCATTTGAAATGCCCTCAGGGCTTCTGCATATCTTTATCTCTTTGTGCTCTAGTTTTTCCACTTTCTTTTGTCCTGGTAATTCCTTCTTTTGTCATATATTCAATGCTCCTAAGAACAATTTAAAATATATTTTTTATCTTTATTTATCAATTGGTTTCCAGAGAAGGACTGATCCGAATTGTCTATTACCCCATTATCTGAAATAGAAAGTCACACATCAGGGGTCCATGGGTGACTCAGTCGGTTAAGTGGCCAACTCTTGATTTCAGCTCAGGTCATGATCTCATAGTTCGTGAGTTCAAGCCCTGCATTGGTCTCCGCACTGACAGTGGGGAGCCTGCTTGAGTTTCTCTCTCTTCCCCTCCTCTGCTTTCTCTCTCTCTCAAAACATAAATAAATAAACATTAAGAAAAGCATTTTAAAAAAGAGAAAGTCACAGATCTATTTTTTTTTAATTAGGAAGGAATGAATACTTTTATCAAGGCTCAAAAAGTTTTGATAGTATCATTTCTAATTTGATGGAGAACTTGAGTAATTATGCTAAGTAGTTTACATTCTGCAAACATCTATAAACATTATAAATTCAAGTCTAATTGGAAATTATGCAGACTATTTACATGTGCCAAAAGATAACCACATTGCTCATTAAAAATTCCTTTTAAATTACACCAATGTTATGTGAGGGATGCTTACTGATTTTTGAAAATAAATTAGTAAATTAAGAAAAATAAATTGAGTCAAAGTTATTTTAACTGAAAGGACATTTTTAATTTACTTTGCTGGTTTTAAATTTACTGGCCATGTCATTTAGCACACCTATGAATACTAATGATATAAACCCTTGAGGGACAGATCTCTTGGGTTCACTTAAAGAAGAGTATGAGGAGGAGGCATCTCATTTGTTCCTAGCTTTTTGATTTTTTGTTTAGTAGAAATGAACTAAAACAGCTGAATATTGTTTTTTGTGCTCCTAGAGCTCTCGTTGTGGCCTATTGCAGTGGTTCCTAAGCTCCTGAGCTGCTAACTCTCCCAGTCCATTTTGGACACTATGGGTAGAGTCAGAGTTTTTCAATTTCCTGGACAATCTAAGGCAGATGTCTGGGTCCCATTTAAAAGGTGATCTATGACTTAAGTAGAAGCGAAGGTCGAAATCCTAAGGCCTCAAGTGCCTACCTCTCAATGACTAGAGGAATCTTTTTTATGACCACTTACTACATTTGGGGAATAATAATAAAAGAAGAAATCATAGCATATATTTAAGCAGTGATTTAGAATTTACAAAATGCTTCCATGCCCATCATATCAATTCGTTATCACAACTGCTGGATGAGTTGGGTTGAACAAGGAGGCAACACTGACCATCTGCAGGAGTACTTTGCTTCCCTGCCTAGACTTTCTCATTATCACTCCTCATTCTACCAGTCACAGGGAATAGAGACAAGATTTGTCTTTCATTTAGTTAAAATGGTGATTCCAACAAAAACCACTAATCCCTTTCTTACGGATTTCCTTTTAGAAAATGCAGATGGTATACTTTTTTTATGTTTATTTTTGAGAGAGAGAGAGAGAGAGAGAGAGAGAGAGGCAGGGAGATAGACAGACAGAGCAGGAGACACAGAATCCCAAGCAGGCTCCAGGCTCTGAGCTGTCAGCACAGAGCCCTATGTGGGGCTTGATTCCATGAATCCTGAGATCATGACCTGAGCCGAAGTCAAACACTGAACCAACTGAGCCACCCAGGTGCCCCAATGTACTTTTTTTCTAAGAATTTTTCCTCTGTGAATGACATATTTCTCTTTTATTTTCTATTTATTGCTTTTCCTTGCTCAAATATTTCCATTAACTCATAATTCCATTATTTAGTGTGTTTTTCGTTTGAAATTTTGCATAGCCAGATCATACTCAGCATATGAGGGAAAAAAATTGTCAAAATAAAGTGAGGTTGACATTCAATTCTAAAAGAAAGATCACTAGTAGTAAAAAGGGGCTTTAAATTAAAACAGATGATTCTAAAATCTATTGCGTGTGTAGTGTTTTGGTTTATAGAAAATGCCAAACAACTTGTACTTTTTTTGTGTGGCAAATTGCAGGTCTTCCCACAGGATTTTCAAGGCAAATGGTTTACTTTTTTTTTCCAGAACAATATTCAGATCCAAGCCTCAGATGAGAGGACTGACCAGTTGCAATGTTTATTGTCACTTAATAGAAGCTGAATTACTTTCCATAACAGATTTCTTCTTAGCTGTATTCATAGATCAGCAAGGTCAGGGTGAAATTAAATATATATTCTGTGGTTTAAATGAGGTAAAAAATGAGATTTCCTTGGGATGGTGCCTGATAAGGAAATACAGCTTGTTGTTCCGTGGAGATATACCAAATAGACTGCATTTCCAGAAGGCTCTATAGAACTTTAACAGGAGGGTTACCCGAGAAGCACCCGCCTGAGAGAGTCTGACTTTTCCCAGCCCCACCACACAGGGCTGAGAGGGGTAAGGAAATCTGGCAGGTTTAGTAATCAGTGAATTACATTTATAATCCACAGAGAATATTGTAAGGTGGCAACTTCTGCCCATTCCGCTGGGTAAAATGATCTTGATGTCTTATTTTTGAGAGACCAGTAGAGTGTGAAATAAAGAAAACAACTCATTGACAAAAGAGACTTCCAACAGCCACAAAATATGTATTAACTCAGCCAGCCCAATGCACGATGCATTGGCCATGGACCGTCACGTAGATGGTCTAATTCCATATGCCATTTACCAGCTCTCAGCATTGAGTTCTCCTTTTAAGAATCTCTCTTTCTCCACGAACACTTACCACAGCTTCTGCATGGCTATCAAATCCTTCTCTCCTCAGATGACGAAACTTGTTACCTCTGCTTGAATTAAAATAGCAGGTGACAAGGATAGGGTGGGGGTGAGGAGAGACCCTTCCTGCCCCCAGAGAATATTTCATTTTCTCCTATTTCCTTTGCCTGGGCCTGAACCACAGAGTGATAATAAAATATTAGAGCTGAGCAGACGCTTAATAACCACCCAGAGCAGGGTTTCCCAAACCATGGCACGTGAACAACTATTTTAAACTTTTCTGAATCACATAGTGAAAAAAAAAAATGATTCCCTTACAAATCTGTTTTAATTCTTCTCATAAGAGAAGACAAACTTCACTTGTGCCTAGCCTGTCCTTAACACCTCTTCAACATTTGTCATTTCTATTTTTCATAAAGAGAAATCAGGTCTACGCCAGAGCCTTTGCCGGAAGGGGAAAACCTAACTAGAGTTTATTGGCACTGCTTTTTGGAAAATATTTATTTTGCGATAACCATCTATTTATAAGATGATATACTGGTCATATGCTTACAGACACAAAATTTCACTCAAAATAGAATTTAGCAGAGGGGATCAATATAAAGAAAGTTTTTAAGTAAATAATGGTACAGGTGGAATGTAGCCCTGGCAAAAATCATGAAGGTGGTAGATACTCTAGCAACTGCCTTTGGAAACACTAGTGTAGCACAACCCTCTTTTTGGACAAGTGAGAAGACCAAGGACAAGGGAGCTTAGGTGACTTGCTCAGGTTTACCAGGGACCACATAGCAGTCTCAGAACGAAAACCCATGTCCAATCTCTTCCAGTCTGGTGCATGTTCCACTAAATCACACGGCTTTCGCCTGGTTCATGAGACTACGCTGCGTTACCTTCTCCCATAAAAGTAGAAATTTTATATAAAGGCATGACCTACATCTTCAGTGCTATGAAGAATCACAAATTTTAGGGTTTAAGAAGAGATGTTTATAATAACACTGAGTCATGATTAAGGGTCCAATGCCATTTTCAAGATAATTAAGAATAAGGTACTGAAGCCCATATCTGAGAATTTCTACTCTAATTTTTTTCTTACTGTCTCTTTGCCTTTTTAAAAATAATTTTGTCACATACGTGTGTTGACATATACATATCCACACACATATAACATAATCTGAAAGATACATCCATTCGTTTTGCTGTTCCAGGTCTATAAAATAGGATCATTCTATGTGTAGGAAATTGTGAGTTACTTTTCTCTGAAGAAGGTTTCTAAATTTGAACTAGGATATGCGGCATAATCGTTACTTATTAATTTCACTGATGTATAATATTCTCTTGTCTAAACATGTTCTGTTCCTATGGTGATTGGGTTCTTTCCCTCGGTTCACTTTGCCCCCAGTACAGACAGTGCTGCTCTGACCACCTCTAGAGTGGAATTAATAACATAGCATATATGAATGTCCAGCTTTCCATGACAACGCAAACTGTTTCCCAAAGCGCTGTATCAATATAGATCTGCATTTACATTGTTCCTGTTGCTTTACTTCCTAATCAACATTTGGTATTACAAAGTATCTTTATTTTTTAAAAAAAATTTAATGTTTATTTTTGAGAGAGAGAGAGAGAGAGAGACAGAGTGCGAGCAAAGGGGCGGGGGGCAGAGAGAGAGGGAGACACTGAATCCGAAGCAGGCTCCAGGCTCTGAGTCATCAGCACAGAGCCCTATGCGGGGCTCGAACGTACAAACCGCAAGGTCATGACCTGAGCTGACGTCGGAAGCTCAACCGACTGAGCCACCCAGGCGCCCCATATTTTTGTCAATCTATTGACTGTAAAATGCCTGTGCTCTCATTTGGCATTTCTCTGATAATAATGAGGATGGGTATCTTCCTATTTGTTTACTTGCCATTTGGGTTTCCATTTCTGTAAAATTCTTGTTCATGTATATTGCCCTTTTTACATTGGGTTGTCTTTCTTTTAACTTATTTATTTATCATTTTTTTACTGCATTTTATCGATCTTTGTGGTTTTTGTCTAGGAAAGCATCTCCTTTCCTCAAGTTAGTAGTTTTAAAGTTTTAGTTTTTATATTTCTATTTAAATATTTTGTTTTATATTTAATGTTGGTATAACACCATAGAATAGAGATTCTATTTAATACTTTCTATAAGGAATAACCTATAACTCCAGTGCCGTGTATCAGATCATCCACAATACCTGTTCTAGCAAAGGAGAAATTTCCATACAGCACAGATCCCCGGGCCCCCGTTTCTTTTCCACCGTTCAGTTTCTTTGTTCCTACGTCAAAACCACACGGGCTAACACCTCAAGCACAAGGCTCCATATAAAATTGTCCTGCTCCTAATTTTAAAGGGAATAGTCCTAATTTGTCACCACTGAGAATGATATTTACTGTGATAGGTAACTTTTATGGGGTGAAGGAAATTTCCTTCTATTTCCGGTTTGCTAAAAGATTTTACAATCATAAGTAGATTTTGAATTTTATCAAACACTTTCTTTGAATGCGTTAAAGTATTTTCTTCCTTTAATCTGTAACTGTGCCCAAGGACAGAATTTTTCTAACGTTAAACCATCTTTCCATTCCTAGAATAAATCATTATTTTTTATATCACAAGATATGAGTGTCTAACATGCAAGGAGAAAAGCAATTGACAGACCTTTATCTCTTTAAGATCTGTTCTTGCTCTAATCCTTTATGTTCAGCGTCAACAAATTTGGCCAGCAAAGCTCAGAAAGTGTGTGTGTGTGTGTGTGTGTGTGTGTGTGTGTACACATATATGCAAACATTTATGTGGGTGTGTGATTTTTATCCATTTAAAGACTCAGTTTTACTGCAAATCCTGGAGTTTTGTCATTGTTTCTCCCCATCTCAATATGCAAATGAAAAGCAATTGTTACTAGGACTAGAAAACAGAATTGCAAATTGCAATAGTCCCTCCCTGGCAAGGCAAATAGGTTTTACAAACTAAAATACAGTAAGTTTAAGCTGGTTAACAAATTAATTTAGTCTTTCACAAAATTATAAAGCTTGAACTACATGATTTATAAAGAAGACATACAAATCCACTTATGTCTTCAATATTTTATGTCTTTATGAAAGAAGAAAATTCACTCATAGCTATGCATTCAGTTACTTTAAAAATAGTTGGGTGCCTAGAATGGCCCCGGGATTTTATTAAGCACCTGGCATAAACACCATGTCACTTTCTAACTAGAGGTCATCAGGGAGACTGAAGCCTTTGCTGACAGTGAATTGACTTATTGAAGTACAAGACAAACTGATGACTTCCATTTTCATGTATATCTACAGAAGAAACAGTTCAGGTGATTATTACTCTAAATATTAAAGAAAACAAAGGCAAAAACATACCTCAACGCATGTCCAAATGACACATTGATTTTGCAATTTCCATATATTTTGCATGTTGGCATTAATATTTGTTAATTATAGCTTTTGCATCTCTTAGAATTCCCAGGGTGGAATTTTAAGATGTATTTTAATTATTTCTTTTTACTTTGTCCAATAATCGTATTTATAATTTATAATAGCTTAGTTTTATAGTTATTAAGTACTCTATATTTTGTAACAGTAATTTTTTCCCCTGCCTACCTCTTATAAGCAGTCTTACATTTTAATTGGGTTTATTTAAATGACTCCAGGAAGCTAACGCGCTTGTAAGCAAAATAATCATACTTAAAATAAACAACCGGGGAGTGGGTGATTTAAAGTCATAAAATGCAATACTAATAAGTCAGTTAAGCAAGGGGGAAGAAAAATTAAATATTTGATGTCCTTTCCAGCAAGGATGGATTTCATTCTTGAAAAACGTTGTTGTTAGAACACTGGGTTAGGAAATGTTTCCAATCAGCTCCTAAAATTAAAAACAATGTACCTAGGTTTTCACATGTCCGATTTGCACACGGCATTTCTTTGGCTAACCTTAACTCACCAAAGCATGAACTGCTACTAACATAGGAGAAATTAGGTGGCCTCACCTTGCTCACTGTCTGAAGGCCAGATTCCTAGTTAATGTGAAAAACAGCATGGGTCGAACAACAGAGCCATAAAACTGCTCTTGCAGCAAATGGAAGACTGTACGTGCGTTGGGAGCCAACTCAGCCTGACCCACATCTCAGGAGGGATCCTAAGAGAGAATTCACTTATACTTCGTTTTAAATGTGACTCAGACTTTTTTATTTTGCAACTTTGTTCCGATCAGAAACCGGGATTCTGGTTGAGCCCGTGTTTAGTATTTTAGCCATGAGAGCACGGGGAAACAACGCATTCTGGCGTCTGAGAGGAGTTGCCTTCAATTTTCTTGAAATTGCATTCATACTGAATTCTTCATTGCCTGACAAAGCCCGACAAAGTGGAAGCTCGTATGCTCTTGATGGAACCTATGATGGGTCTATAACCATCCTGGGTGTCCCCTCAGGGCCCACAGAGTCCTACTGTGTGCCGGATTGGGTGTGTGTCCCAACTGTGGGCATGGAAACACTTCTACTGCTATTTGAGAACTTTGACAGCTTCGACAACCAAAAGTTGGTTTCACGTTTCTCAGATTCAGCAGTGGAAAAGCAAAGACCTTCCTCCTAGAAAAGGAGGCTACGTTAAAAGACAATGAAATAGGAACGACAGCTTTTTGGAGAGGTGAGGGGAAAGAGGCAGGTAGGAAGAGGAAGTAGACCCGAGCAGGGGGAGATGATGCTGAAGTCTCATAAACCTGAAAGGCTGTGCAGTGAGTGCAGTGATTGATACTGGAGAGCGTGGTGCCAGTGTCTGAGGTGCTGGTATTACAATTTGTGATCCTGGGGAAGTTTATTCATCTATTACATGGGGACGATGGAAGTATCATCTTCATAGGATTGTTGTAAGGATATAAAAAGTTGGCTTAGAAAAAGTTTCTGGCACATAACGACTTTTTAACACACACTGGCTGTTATTATTTTCTCTAAGATTCCAATACTGTTTGAAACAGGCAGAAATAAAACCTAAGAGAGGGTCACATTTGCTGCACTTTACTGTCTGTGACATGGTAGCCTTTCAACAGGCATTACTGAATTCATTTGGTGGTGTCTAGAATGTTCGGAAAATAAAGTTAAATTCAACGATTAGGTTAACCGGAAAGTTTTTATGAAACAACTTTAATGAGACGTAATTGACACATAATAAATTGTATAAATTTAAAGTATATACAGGGGCATCTGAGTGGCTCAGTCGGTTAAGCATCTGACTTTGGCTCAGGTCATGATCTCATGGTTTGTGGGTTCGAGCCCCGCGTCGAGCTCTGTGCTGACAGCTCAGAGCGTGGAGCCTGCTTCGGATTCTGTGTCTCCTTCTCTCTCTGCCCCTCCTCTGCTCACACTCTGTATTCTTTTCTTTCTCAAAAACAAATAAACATTAAAATAAAAAGTATGTACAGTATGATATGTGCATATACATAAATACACACACGCACGTACACACAGTGAAATTACCACCACCATCAAGATAATCTCCATCACCTCCGACTGTTTCCTTATGCCTTTAGTGATCTCTCCCTATATACTCCTCCCTACTTTTCCCATGGTACTGATTTGGCTTCTTCCCCTCGGCATAATGATTTTGAGGTTTATCCGTGTTGTTGAATGTATTCATAGTTCATTCCTTCGTATTACCGAATAATATTTCATTGGATGGGTGTGCCACAACCTGGTTATCGAATTCATCTGTAATGGGCATCTGGGTTGGGTACAGGCTGGGACTGTTACAAATAAGCCTGCTATGAAAATTCTTGCGCAGGTATTTGGATGGGCATAGGTTTTCATTTCTCTGGGGTAAACCCCTCGGGGTGGAATGCCTGGGTCATGTGATAGTCATATGTTCAGCTAAGTAAGAAACTGCCAAACTGTTTTCTGAAGTGATTGTGCCATCTTACATTCCTACCAGCATTATTTGAAAGTTCTATCTATCCTGGACATCATCACCCATAATTGTTCTTTTTAGGTATTCTAATAAAGGTGTGGTGGTGTCTAATTGTGGTTTTAATTTGCTTTTCCTTGATGACTGATGGCTGTTTAGCATCTGTTCATGTGTCCGTTTGCAATCATATATCTTCTCTGTTGAAGTATCTGTCAAATCCCTTGCCACTTTTTTTCTTGGGCTGTTTGCTTTTGAATTACGCAGTTTTGGAGTCCATTATGTATTAGATACAAATCATTTATCATACATATAATTTGCAAATGATTCCCCACCCTTTGTGCCTTGCTTTTTCATTATCTTAGCAGTCTTTACTTTGAGGAACACAAGTTTCTTTTTATTATTTCATCGCTAATGCTTCTAATGTGTCTATAAAATCTTTGGCAACCTAAAGTTGCAAAGAATTTTCTTTGTTTTCTTCTATATAGTTTTAGGTTTACATTTAGATTTATGGTCCATTTTATTTTTGTACATGGTGGAAGGTATGATGAAATTTTTATTTTGTTTTGTTTGTTTTTTACATAAGGATGTCTACTATCATTTTCCATTTATTAGCATAAGCACCTTTATAAAAATCAGCTGTCAATATATGTGTAGATCGATTTCTGGGCTCTCTCTCTGTTCCACTGATGTCTTTTTCTGTTTATATTACTTCTTTTTCTTTTCTTTCTTTTTCTGTTTTTTAGAGGTGGGGGAGAAGGGCAGAGGGAGAGAGATTTTTCTCTGTGTGTGTGTCTCTCTCTCTGCCTCCTTCCCTTCCACCCCTGCCTCTCTCTCTTGCTAGTTGAACTGGCTAGAAACTCCAATACAATGTTGAATAAATGTGCTATAAGTGAATATCTCTGTTTTCTTTTCCCAGTCACAGGAAATAGCATTCTGTTTACCATTTTCCCAGTCACAGGAAATAGCATTCTGTTGTTTACCATTAAGTATGTTGCTAGATGTGGATTTTTTTTTTTTGTAGATGCTTTTATCAAGCTGAGGACGTTTTTTTTCCTCTTTCTAGTTTGATGAGAATCTTTATTATGAATGGATATTGGGTCTTTCAAATGTTTTTTCTGCATCAGTTGAGATGTTCATAATGTTTGTCAATATGGTGAGTTACATTAACTGACGTTATAAAATGTTAACCCCACCTAACTGTTTTATATATTGCTGGATTCAATTTACCAACATTTTATTTGTAATTTTTGCATCTATGTTTATGAAGTATTTTGGTATGGAGTTTTCTTATAAAATCTTTGTCCTGATTTAGTGTAAGTTTAATGCTGGCCACATAGAATGAGTTGGGAAATATCCCCTTCTCTCCATTGTCTGGAAGAATCTATGTAAAATTGCTACTATTTACTTCTTTAGTGTTTGATAAAATTCACCATAGAAGCCATATATGCTCCACATTTTCTTTGTGGGAACGTTTTTACTACAAATTCAATTTCATTGATAGATGTAGGGCTAATCTGATTATCTCAAGCTTGGTAAATTTCTGTCTTTTAAGAACATGTTTATTTCCTCTGAGTTGTTGAAATTATTGCCATAAAATTTCCATGATAATTATAATTTTGATAACTGTAGAGTATTTAGTGATATTAACTCTCTTATTGCTGCTATTAGTAATTTCTTTCTTCTCTCTTTTTCTGATCTTTCTGGCTAAAGGTTTATCAATTTTATTGATCTCAAAGTGCTTTTAAAAAAATAAGTTTATTTGTTTATTTTGAGGGAGAAAGTGTGCATGCATGCTTGAGAGTGTGAGAAGGGGAGAGCCAGAGAGAGAGAGGGAGACAGAGAATCTCAAGCAGGCTCTGCACTGTCAGCATGAAGCCTGACCCGGGACTTGATCTCACAAATCATGAGATCATGACCTGAGCCACCAGGCGCCCCAGGAAGAAGCAGCTTTTGATGCGATTGGTTTTCTCTCTTCTGTTTCTGTTTTTTCTTCCATTAATCCCCACTCTGTCCTTTATTATTTCATCTATTTGCTTGTTTTGGATTTCATTTTTCTTTTTTTTTTTTTTAGTTTCTAAAGGCAAAACATGAGGTCACTGATTTGAGATACTTCCTCTTTTCTCATGTAGCTTTAGCATTACAAATTCGTCACTAAGGACTCCTTAGCACTGCCCCCGTATTTTTATATCTCCTATTTTCATTTTAATTCAGTTCAAAAGGACATTTTGATTTCTTCTTTGCCCTACAGGTTATTGAGAAGTATACTATTTAGTTTCTAAGTACTTGACAATTCTCCAGAAATCTTTCTGCTATTGATTTCTCACTTAATTCCATTGTGGTAAGAGTACATACTATGCATCACTCGAATCCTTTTAACTTTATTAGCACTTGGTTTATGGAACACTATATTAACTTTATTGAAAATTGTTCTCTGTGCACTTGAAAAGAATATGTATTCCACTGTCATTGGATGGAATATTCTATGAATATCAGTTAGGTCCAATTAGTCAGAAGTATTATTGAAGTATTCTATATTATTACTGATTTCCTGTTTACTTGTGCTAACAATTTTTGAGAGGAATGTGTTGAAATCCCAGACCCTAATTGTGGAATTTTTCTATTTGTCCTGAAACATCCATCAGTTTTTGCTTTACTTATTTTGAAGCTCTTCCATTAGTTACATAAATATTTAGAAGTATTGTGTCCTCCTAATGAGTCAAGTTTATAAGTTATATATATATATATATATATATATATATATATATGTTTGCCCTGGTAGTATTGTTTGAAATCTACCTTTCTGATATTAACATAGTTACTCTAGATTTCCTTTAATAATATTAGTGTGGTATGTCTTAGTCCATCCTTTTAACTTTTTTTGTATTTTGATATTTAGAGTTCACTTCTTACAGGCAGCATATAGTTGGGTCTTGCTTTTTTTTCCTTATCTGACAATCTCTATCCTCTAATTAGGGTATTTAGACATTTACTTTCAATGTGATTATTGGTGTGGCTAGGTTTAGAACTACCATCTTGTTGTTACACTTTAATTTGTCCCATTTCTTATTTGTTCCCTTTGTCTTCTTTTTTGAAAGACTTCTTTCATATTAATTGAGTATGTTTTCTAATTCCATTGTATCTCCTTTGTTGGTTTATCAATTTTAATTCTTCATGTTGTTTTCTTAGTGATTGCTTCATATTTTCTAATATACATATGAGGTTGGCAATCTTTTCTTGTAAAGGGCCAGATAATAAATATTTTAGACTTGCGAGCCACATATGGTCCTTGTTACATATTCATTTTTCTTTAACTTTTAAAAGCATATAATCCTTAGCTCATACCTCATGGAAAGGCAGGCTGTGAGCCAGATTGATCTGTGAGCTGTGGTTTGCCAACTGGTCGTATACATCTTATCAGTCTTCCTTCCTGTAATATTGCACCACTTCACGGAATAAGCCTCTTCTAAGAATACACTTCATTTCTTTCCTTCTGGCTTTTGTGCTATTTTTGTCCCCCATTTTACTTTTATGTATGTTAGAAGCCCCACAAAGCATTATTACTCTTATTCAAATAATTATCTTTGATGATTGAATTATAGGAGAAAAAAACATAGTTGCTATTCCCTGGACCATTCGTTCTTTTGTGAAGATTCAATTTTCCATCGAGTATTGTTTTCCTTCTACCTGAAAAATTTCCTCTAATATTTCTGTTCTTGCAGGATTGCTGCTGGCGAATTCTTCCTTGCAGTGAAATGTTCCCGGTGATGATTTCTTCCAGCTTTTGTGGATCTGAGAAACCTCTATTTTGCCTTTGTTTTTTAAAGAGAAGTCTGCCTGGTATAGAATTCCAGGTGGACAGATTTTAATTTCTATCTTGGTTTGCGTTCTGTGTGTGCTTAAAAAGAATGTGTCTTCTGCTGTTGTTGGATGGAATATTCTATAAATGTTCATTGGATTCTACTGGTTGACAGTGTTATTGAGTTCTGTATCCTTGTTGATTTTATGTCTGATTGTTCTTTTTGTTGAAAGAGGGCTGTGAAAGTGTCTGTCATTGTGGTTTTGTCTATTCCTCCCTTTCCTCTTTCTCAGTTTGTGCTTCACGTATCTTGGCGTTCTGTTGTTTAGATGCATATGTATTTAGGACGCGGCAATGTCTTTTGTTGGCTTGACCCTCTTGCCCTTATATTATATTCCTCTTTGTCCCTGGTGATCGATCTCTTTGCTCTGAAGTCTACTTATCTTAAATTAAGACAGCTCTTCTGTTTTCTGTTTAAATGACTGTTTGCATGGTATCCTTTTTCTCCCCTTTTACTTTCAACCTACCTACCTCATTACATTTGAAGTGACTCCTTCATAGACAGCAACTAGTTGGGGGTTATGTTCTTTTTATCCACTCTGCCAAGGTCTCTCTTTTAATTAGTACATTGAGACCATTTATATTTCATGCAATTATTGAAAATTTAAGGTTAAGCCTGCATTTTTAAAATTTGTTTTCGCTTTGTTTATGCTTTCTCTGTTTTATTGCTCTGTTTTGCTGAGAGTTTCATGAACATTTTTTTTGGTCATTCCGTTTTTTCTATGGTGTTTTGAATGTATTTTTTTGTACAGTTGGGCTTTTTATAGTAGTTACATTAGGTAACACATTATATATTCATAGCTTATCAAAGCCTACTGATGTGGACGTTTTACCCATTTGAATGGAACACAGCAACTTATCTATATTTATGTCCACTGCCCCACTTGTAATTATCACAAATACTTGCATATATTGAGAGTTATGTTAGGTAGTATTATAGTTTTTGCTTATGACAGTTGTATCATAACTAATCTAGAAAACTCAGAGAAGAAAAGCCTATTGCATTTACTCCTATTTTTGCTCTATCCAAATTCTTTCTTCCTTCTTAATACATCAAGTTTCGTTCTTTTATCATTTTATTGTTGTTTAAAGAAGCTCTCCCAACCATTCTTTTTAGCGTGGGTCTACTAGCAACAAATTTTTTTGGTCTGAAAATGCTTTGAGTTCCCCTAAGTTTTCAAAGGTTAATTTTGCTAGATATAAAATTATGGGTAGACAGTTCTTTTCTCTCAACACTTTAAAAATATTATGCTTTCTTCTGGGTTCCAAGGTTTTCAACGAGAAATCCTTCATTCAAATTGATGTCCCATATATAATGCATCTTGTCTCTGTGACTGTTTTTTGTTTTGTTTTGTTTCTTTACGTTTTAAAAGCTTCACATGATATTTCTTGGATGGAATCAGAGGAGGTTCTATATTTGGGAGTTCAGTAATTTTCCACAATCTATAAATTTGTGCTTTTGCCAAATTTGGGGAAATGTCAGCCTTAATTTCTTCAAATACACTTTTAGTCCCACCTTCTTCCTCTTCTTGTTTTAGAACTCTATTGACAGACATGCCAAGATCTTTTGTAATAGTCTCACATGTTTTGGAGGCTCAGTTCAATTTTTTTTGGAGTCTGTTTTCCTTTTCTTGTTCAGATAGGCTAATTTTTATTATTGTCTCCAATTCATTGATTTTTTTCCCTCTTCCCTCTCCATTTTTCCCTGAAGCTCATCCACCGAAGTTTTAATTTCAGTTGTAACTTTTAAGAATAAAATTTCCATTTGTTTTTTCTATCTTGTATTTCTCTGATGCCACTCTGGGAGGGTGGAAGTCTGGCCTCTCCACTCGGCCTCTGCTGGGGGCCTGCGGGTGGTGTGAGTGGTGCCACAGGTTTTCCTCTGTGTTTAGCTGAAGTACAGCAGTTACTGCCTAAAAGTATTTTAAGTAGAATAGCATAATATTTCATTAGGAATAATTATTCCCGACTTCAGAATTGGGATTCTGTTGTGCTCTACCCAATGTGCTGTGAATGATGAGACTTTCCGATCTAATTAATGGACCAGGCACAATTCCTACACTTGTGAGATGCGGGCTACGATTCCTCGCAACCTTTTCAGTTGGTTTTTCCTCATGATGAGTGTTCTAGAGCGTGCTGTTGACTAGTTGAGGGCTATCTCTGCAGACTTCTGGTGTTCTCACTCTCCACAGCTCCCTCCTCTTCCATACTCTGTCCTGTCAACTCGAGCTGCCTTTGTCTTGCTTTTAGAGTCAGGAAATCTTTGGGCTCCAGCCGACTTCCCTCTCCCCACATCGTAGCCTCTGCCAAGTCTCTGAGGCTAATGAGCTGGGCATGGTTAAGTTCACCTCATTCATTTCCCGCTTCAGGGATCACTGCCCTTCAGTGTGTGGTGTACAGTATCCAGAAAACTGTTGCTTCACTTATCTTGTCTTGTCTTCCTTTATTTTTCTCAGGCAGGATGGTCAATCTTAGACCTCATTGCTCTGTCTTGGCAAGAAGGCTCAGTCCAATAGAAAAGTTTTCAAAATTGGGGCACCTGGATGGATCAGTCAGTTAAGCGTCCTGCTTTGGCTCAGGTCATGATCTTGCGTTTCATGGGTTTGAGCCCGGGGTCAAGGCTCTGTGCTGACAGCTCAGAGCCTGCAGCCTACTTTTGGATTCTGTGTCTCCCTCTCTCTCTGCCCCTTCCCCACTCATGGTCTATCTCTCTCTCTCTCTCTCTCTCTCTCTCTCTCTCTCAAAAATAAATAAACATTAAAAAAAGAAGAAGAAAAGTTTTGAAAATGTATGCGGTTAGTTTCAGTGACAACTCCAACACTCCACCCTTCAGGCAGAAAACACAACCCAGCCACCAAGTTAGTGTCCCAGGAACAACGCCAAGCAAAAACCAACAGATGCTGAGAGAATAGCGAGAATATGTCAACTGCAGGGGCTACAGGAAATAGTATGCAATAAAGATTCCATCAACAGTCACTTGTTCTTTGATGTTTGGGCCATTATTATTTATCAAGTTTCTAAGTGAAGTTATATATAAGTCCAAATACGGTATTTAGTGGTGAACGGGGCCGTAAAGAATATCTAACACATCACTTTTCTTTTCCATCACAGCCATATTACTGTTGAAACAATAGAGACCCCAAAATCTTAATTAACCTGTTCAAGATTAAACAGCTGTTTAGACACAAAACAGAGCTAGAAATTTTTGTCCTGACTTCAGCTCCCACATATTCGGGATCACACCATATTAATAGAAACTCTGAATCCATTTCTATTTCCAGGCTCACATAGATCTTACCCGAAATCACAATAATAGAAATCTCCATTTATTCTGTGCCTACTATGTGCTGGGTGCTTTGTATGTGGTCTCTTTATCCTTTCCAAACACTTTTGAGGAAACCGAAAACTTGCCAAAGGTGAAACACTCCTAAGTGATGGCTGGGATTGGGATCTAAACCCAGTTCTGTCTAATTTCAAAGCCCGTAATCTTTTCGTAACACATCGTCATTACTTTTGTCATATTCCGGCTTGTGTTACTGCTTTTATTTTATCTCTTTCATTTACTTCAGTATATTATATCTGTATTTAAGGCACAGGCAGTTTAATTTTTATTTTATTTCATTTTTCCTTCATGCTGTGAGGATGATATGGGCTAAAAATTGCTTAATAAATAATTTATTTAACTGTTATTTTTGGAGAAGGCAACATTATACTACAGATCGATTAATTCAGTCAGGGTCCCACCATATATTAATGATAGCACTTACCACTGAAGTCCCCAGATACCCATTGTCAATACTTCTTAAGCTGGGTTTTAGGGCTTGTTTTATATTCATTAACAAAAGAAATTAAATGAGGAATTTGGCACTTGTCTCTGGCAAGAAGTTAGGTTAAGAATTAGGTGAGAGCATGACAAACAAGGACAACAAACAGCTGTTAAAGAAAATGACTCTCCTTGGAGCTACATGGAGATGTACAACTGAAAATCAATTAGCAAAAACAAACTGCTAATTGGAACAACTCTGACCCTTATTATTACCAAACTGTTATTGTGGTTTAATTTATGAGTCCTGTTACTACTCTTAATTAAACTGTCTGAAAGGAGAATACCAGTTACTGCAGAAGAATTATTTCATTAAGGATGCACTCTTTTATTTATTTTTTTAAACTTTTTAATGTTTATTTATTTTTGAGAGAGAGAGAGAGACAGAGTACGAGCAGGAGAGGGGCAGAGAGAGAGAGAGAGAGAGAGAGGGAGACACAGAATCCGAAGCAGGCTCCAGACTCTGAGCTGTCAGCACAGAGCCTGGCGCGGGGTTCGAACCCACAAACCATGAGATCATGACTGAGCTGAGGTCAGATGCTTATCCAACAGAGCCACCCAGGTGCCCCAAAGATGTGTTCTTTTAAAATAGAACAATAGCAGAAATATTTGGAACAAATCTCACTGAAATAAGAGATCTTAATTTGCTTCAACATTATAAGCAGATATTTGCTCCAACCGTGATCCACATAAAGCAGAACTGACTTGACTTTAGTGTGCTACACCCTCACAGAGTCTCCACACCAGTGGTGGCAAGTGAATGGTCAGCAACCTGTTCTTGGGATGAAAAGCTGATTTGTAGTGCTTGCCAACTTTTATATGGTGTGAATAATCCCACCCTGTATGGTGGGTAGCCAATTTCAAGCTACCAACCTAACATCAACTGGCTTGCACAAGTCTTGAGAATTTAACAATTGGCTCACTGCTCTTATTCCAAAGGCAAGAGAAGTTCTTCTCTGACCCATACAGAGTCTCTGTAAAAAAATTTCAGTGGTTATTTTTACATGCATCACAAGCACCAACTGGTATAAGACCAGAGCCTTGCCCTGCAAGGCCTAAAATCTAACTGGGAAGAAAGACTGTCATAAAATATAAATAACATGAAACAAGCAATGTGTCAATAATGGCATTAGAATAAAAGCTAAGAGACTACATATAACCCACACTCTGTAGATTAAAATGTGCTCTTATTCTCTAAAGCTTTGGCATAACATTACCTTCATTTGATTTTTCAAGACTTGAAACATTTGATCAAAAAAAAATCTAAACATGGCATTGAGAAAATAAACAATCTTGTGTTTTTTTACTGGAATGGCCTCAAGTTCCAAGACAAATCATATACAATTTTAGGCTCTCCTTTTCCATATGCATTAATAAATAAATTCATTTTTTAAGATTTTTATGTCACAAACATGCTACCAAATGCTGAATGCACAAAAAGAAGTCAAGATACAGTCCAACATTAGTTTTCTATTTCTGCTATAACAGATTACCACAAACTTAGTGGCTCAAAACAACAGAGATTTATTGTTTCACAGGTCTTGAACTAGAGGTCTAAAATGGGCCTCACTAGGCTAGAATCGAGGTGTCAACAAGACTACATTCCTTTTGGAAGCTCTAGAGGTGAGGCCTTTTCTTTGTTTTTTCTAGCTTCGAGAGGCTACCTGCATTTCTTGTCTCCTGACTCCCTTCCTCCACTCTCAAAGCCAACAACTGCAGGTCAAGACTTTCTCACATCACCCCGCTCTGCCCCTGGCTCTTCTACCTTTCTCTTTTACTTTTAGGAATGCTTGTGATTCTTAATCTGGATCACCTAGAATGATTTCTCAATTTTAAAGTCCACTGGTTAGCAACCGGAATGCCCTCTGCAACTTTAGTTTCCCTTTGTCATGTAAACTATCATATAGTCAGATTCTGGAGATTGGGATGTGGACATATTCGGGGGTCATTATTCTGTCTATCACCAGTCTTTATATTGAGGGAAGTCAAAGTCTGACTGCCTTTGAAGCAGACACATAAACATCCACCTAATCCTTAAATGTGGATGATCTCTTGGGATCCCATTCACCCATCCACTCACCCAGTGTCATGGTGTCAACTGCCCCCTTTCTGTGGATGACTCTTAATTTTACATAGGTTATTTTTTCCCTCTGAACATGGACTCTTCTATCCAATTGCCTCATATATATACCGCCTTTACCATAAACACACTGGAAGCATTTTCATTCCCAACGCTGTTCCTTCTGTTTTCTTTAGTCAACATCACCTCCAGACAGGTTGTGGAAATATGGAGTCTTCCTCAATTCTTCCTTTCTCTTTGCCTCATCCAAAGTTAATCACCAACTCCACTCTCTTTTACCCTTACTATGTCTCAGATTACTTTATTTTCCACAGTCATGACAGTGCAATGTACAGAGGGTAATATCAGCCTTGTTGGAGTCTCTCCCGAGCCCTGTGTAGTTTTATGGCCCTGGGTCTTTGCGTGAGCTCTCTGTTCTGTAGGGATGCCTTTCCCTCTTGGGTTGGCTGGTCCTGACTCCTCCTCCAGGCTGGGCTATGTTACTCCCTGAGCACTCCCCAAATGCACTACAACTATACACCATTGCATGCATCTCTTTGTCCTACAATGATTTCATTATTATTCCCCTCTAACAGAACATGAGAAACTCCTCAACAACAGGGACTGGCTGAGCCATCCTTTTTCCATTTACTCTAGCACAAGCCTGGAGCATAATTAGTTCTCAACAAACATCTGTACTAAGAATATTGGATAAGTTGATAACTGACGTCCAGGGTTCTTACAAGAACTTAGAATTCTGTTACATTTAGATGTATAAGGATTTAACATTTCAAAACAGTAAAGAATTTTGAGCTCACTGGAAATGTAGAAAAATGTAAGGTGCTGTTTATAATCAATACTATTTATCCTGTAGGAAACAATGTTATTTATCCTGTAGGAAACAATGTTAGTAATAATATTTATCCTGTAGGAAACAATGTTAGTAATAATCTAACCGTGCCTCTCATCATTACATCACTTTACAATTGGTTTTAAGCTCATCTGTCTGATAACTTTGGTCTTTTTTGCTGGGTGGGCAGCAAATCCTGAAGCTTTGGTCCGTATGATGGGCAAAGATTGGAGACTGCACTGAGACAATGTGCACAGAATTTTACATCATACTCTCCTCTTATCTCGATCTTGGAGGGTAGGCTGTCATGGTGAAGGCATGCAAGACAGTGATCCAGAGAATGTCATCTATACTCAGCCAGGGATATTAGAGTTAAAGAAATTTTGAATAAGAAGAAATAATCTGAGACCAGTTTGTCAAGACATACAAGAAAACATCTTGACTATAAATGTGATTAAGAACTAGAACAAACTACCTCAGGAATCTGTCAGTTTTTCAAGCCTAGAACTCATAAACATGGACTATTGGACACATCCATCTGTCTTGTCTAATTTATTTGCAGCTTGGAGGCAGAGGATTAAGCACAAGTAGTTGGTAATAGAATGTTCAAGAACATATCTTGAATACAATTAGTTGCAAAAAAAATTTTTAGACAAAAACATTTTTTTAAGCACTTGAAAGTTCTAACATTTTTTCAACGCAGAACCAAAGCATTGACCCCAATCAATTAATACTCTGTAACCTTAAATAGGATGATACCGAGACGTGGAAGGCAGACATAGAGTGAGTTACAGAGTGAGTTATATCAGGATAGGGAATAATCTCCAAGTACACAGGCTTTATTTTCCTCATGGGAAGTGAAATGACTGTTTTGTCCACTCGTGAGATTTTTTGCCGTTTTAGAACAGATTAATCATGGAAACTTAACATGACAACTACATTCAAAAGTCTGGTATACCCCCTAGAAATAAGATAGAGCCCATTTCATACATTTTCAAACTTGTCCTCTACTGTTCTCGTAGTCCCTAAAGAATCTCATTTCCTTTTCCCATTTTTGGTACCACACAAGTGGATACTTCAGTGTTTCTCAAGGAACATTCTGCATCTATTGAATTGAGTTCTATTTTAGAATGTTGAATATTTTTTATATACATGAGAGATCTCACAGTGAACTATCAGAGTCAGATTTCTGATGTTATCAGAGTCAGATTATTACTAAAGAGACAAAATTGAGATACACTACCTAAACTAATTTGTGAAGCAGTTGCTAAGTATGTTATGAAATAGATCACTAAATACATAATTACTACAAATCTATGTCAATAAAAATTAAGATGCACTATATATGCATATAAACAAAATATCAAAATCAAATATTACTTATTTGCTTCTTGCTGGATTATGCATTTATCAAAACAGTCAAGTGTTAAAACTAATGAATTCCCTCTCCTCTATAAGCAGATTAACAAATGTGAAACTTTTAAAATAGTGTCCAGCACATACTAAATATAAGTATTTACTACTGGTATTATTATTGTTTTTATTCTTTTCTTTTCTTTTTAATTTTTTTGTACATTTATTTATTTTGAGAGACAGAGCACAAGTGGGGGAGGGGCAGAGAGAGTGGGAGACACAGAATCCGAAGCAGGCTCCAGGCTCCGAGCTGTCAGCACAGAGCCCAACGCGGGGTTCGAACTCACACACCGCGAGATCATGACCCACGCTGAAGTCAGATGCCAAACCGACTGAGCCACCAGGTGCCCCTGTTTTTATTATTTTCTTAAGGTAAACATAGGAAATTTCCAGTGAAAATCCGATAGTCTTTTGACAAATGCAGTAAGAGTTTCTTTAGAATTCTAAGACAAGATACAAATGGCCAGACAGATTGGCTACTTGAAAATTTATCACAAACTATACTAACTATAATTTATTGTACATTTTCTATTGCCAAGCATTTGTCTAAGTGCATTGCTAAGCTATTTCACTCACTTAATCTCCACGACAACTTAATTAAGGAGAGTTTATGAGCTTTATTTTATAGAAAAAGAATGTAAGGCTTAGGGAAGTAGAGTGGTCAGATAACTTTATAAAGCCAAGACTCACACACTCAAGGCTCATGTTCTCAATCAATTCTCCTTGCATACTTCCATGTTTTACATGAACTGACTCCAAAGATGAGTTTTAACTGTAGCATAAATGGTTGGTCTGATTAGTGCAAATATTGATTGAGCGGTGACCTTGGTATACCAATAAAATAGATTCTACACATTCTACATATGAATTTCATGCAGACTTCCCATTGCACTGGATAAACATTGTCAGGGACATGAGAGCTATTTAAGATTGTATCACCTAGGGAAATGTGAAGTAGGAGAAATTTTATTTAAGCCTTTATTGTCCCTACTAGTCATTAACTGCCTCTTTACACCGTATCTCTATTTTTTCTCATTCTTATATCCAAAGTCTTAAATATATGGATGCCATCACATTGGCCACTTACATTAACACATAAAGGTCTGTTTTAACAGCATCTCTTGTTCTATGTCATTTAGATCATTGTGATAACTCACTGGGTAGTTTCCATTGAACAGGTGTAAGCCACCTATTTGCAAGGGCCTTCATGAGTTTGTTAAACATTTCTGAGAATAGTCAAACACTGCTTGAAAACAATTACTTGAGAAATAACACTGTCCGCTATGAGAATCATGGCTCTGACTAAGGATTCCAGACCTTTCTGTTTCTGGGAAACACAAAGAGTCAGCCTTTAAAGTTCAGGCACTAACTGAACAAATTAGTAACAACTTACTGTTAACCTGATGTTGAGTGCTTGGTAGTCATTCTTCCAACCCCCTGAGGATTGACTAAGGAACAGATGTACCTAGAGATGAACTGGGAAAAAAAAGTACTGTAGTTGAGATTGCTTATTTTCATTTTATTTTATCTTCTGCATTGAGTTCAGTCCCCAGGAGTACATTTTATGAAGGGCATTGACAAACGGAGATGTGCCCAAAGGCAGATGGTAGGAATGTGTGAATCATGTCGCATAGAACATGACGGAGCTCCCTGGGTTCGTTCTGTCTGAGAAGAGAAAGAACAAAGGGAAGGCACATGCACCATCCAAATATTTGAAGAATGTTTCATTTAGTTTTGAGTAACTCCAAGAAACAAATTAAGCCATGAGAAATAGTTGAGAAAACATTTTTTGATTCAATGTAACAAATATTGCCCGCAACGCTGAGCTGTCCAATGAAAATGGCAGCCCCTTTACTGTCATTGGAAATTATAAAGTCATAAAAATTCCATATTCAAAGAATCCTTTAGAAGTGCCTGTCACACAGTCCTCCTTTCATGTGTAAGGAAACAGAATCTCAAAGATGCTATGTGTCATGCTTAAGGTCTTATCTTCGTTGGTGGCAGAGCCAGGACTTGTGTCCCAGGTGTTTCTGCTCAAAGTCCTTCCACTAAGACTCAGAGGCAGCAGGTGCAGATGTTGGGTGACCAACAACGTCACAGGAAAGGTACTGAATCATTGCAAGACTGAGCTAGATCCCGTCCAAGAAGTCTGCTACTTCTTAGGGTCTGTGCTTTGTATTTGATTTGCTTGACATGTTTTTTTTTAAAGAACAAATTTTATAATTACAAGTAAATATCATTCATTTCCTGTGACTGCTGGTGTACTCAGGTGTTTAAGTCACAGGATTAGCAACATGCACTAAGGAGCACCATCAGTTCTGCTGGGTGAGGAAAGAAGGGGACAGTCCACAGACGTTTCTAACAGTCTCTTCAGGACTCAAATAGAAATGCCCCCTTTTCAGGCTACTAAGAGCTCATAATGCACTCCTTCTGGGGATATTTGTGCTTAACAGGGAAGGCAGTCTAATGATGAAATTCCAGAGCAAAGTAATTAAAGGTAAACAAGATTAGTGTGGGGATAGAGGGAAGGCAGATTTGTCTAGATAATTCTTTGGTCCTCAAATCATATTATATCTCCTTTCTGGAAGGCTTAATGATCAGAAAGCGCTTCCTCTTCATCTTCTAACCACACACTCTCACTATTTTGTTAATACATGCTTTTCCTCTCAACACACAAATTCTAGACAAAAAGTTTTCTTACCTGTGAATATATGAAAGATGAGTTCATGACCAACTTCAAGTTTTAGAAACTTGATTTCAGTTGGGCTATGAATACATGGAATTCTACTAACACGATGTTGATGATGACTTTTTAAAGTACAAATAAGAGCTAAGGGCTAGCATTTATTGAATACAAATTACATTCGGTCACGTGATAAGCATTCTGCATTCATTATATCACAACTGAGATTAGATACCATTATTGCTGCAAATTGTATTGCTGCTAACCGAAATTTTGCGAAATCAAAAATTAGTTCTCTAAACAAACTTGCAAAAGTCACATGGCTGGGAAATAGCCAAACTGAGATTCAAACTTACATCTGCTCGAGTGAGAAAATAAATCTTCTCTCTCTGATTTTCTCAAGGTAATGATCAAAGCTCTTTATACCATTCTTTAGCACTTTGCTATATAAAAACCACCATAATTAGTCTGGTTTTCTCCATGTCTGCGTTCTTTCGGTATTCACTAACTCAACACGTATTTATTGAGCGGCTGGTACATGCCAAGCACTGCATTTGGTATATGGAATATAGCCGACACAGCTTTCGCTTTTCTGAATTCTCCAGCTGGGTGGGAAAGACAGACACGGATCAAATACTTACACAAATAAACACGCAATTTCAAACTGAGATGCATGTTATTGGCATGATAGACATGTTAATGCCATGATTGTGGACAGCAGGTGTGTTAGCAAAGGTTCTTCAACAGACAGATACCAAAGGCTTCTTTGAGCAAAAGGAGAGAGAGAGAGAAAGAGAGAGAGAAAGAGAGAGAGAGAGAGAGAGAGAGAGAACAAGAGCAGAAGCGGGGCGTCATCAGCTAACAATGGAGGTCTAACCCACAGTGAAGGAGAAAGAGAGGAAAGAAGGTTGGTTTGATAGGTCCCTCAGGGAGTTGTATCAGAGCCAGGATCATCTGTCCAAAAAGTCCCCTATGTCCCTGCCATGTTCAGTCATCGGCTGGGAGCAGCCTGTGAGAAGTATGTCCTCAGGGAGCATGTGCAGATGGATTCAATTATACTCCCCACAGTTAGAGGAGTTTTGAGAAGCATATTGTCACGGTGACCACAATAGGACTGTCACATGGGATGACCGGAAAACATTTTCCTGAGGAATCAGTAGGTCCCTGGGACTGAGGGTCAGGGGGAAGCCCTCATAAAGTGAACTGGATGAGGGGGCATGTGGGGACTCAATTTTGTAAGATTTAAATTTTTTCGTTTATTTATGCATTTTTTGCAGTTTAAAACAATATTTATTTTTTTTCCAGCTTTACTGAGTTATAATTGGCATATAACGCTGTGTAGGTTTAAAATGTACAAAGTGTTAATTTGATACACTTACATATAGCAAAGTAAGTATCGCCATAATGTTAGTTAACACCTTAATCATATCACATAATCAGCATTTCTTTTTTTGTAGTCAGAACATTTGAGTCTTACTCTTTTAGTAACTTTCAAGCATATAATACAGTATTATTAACTGTAGTCACCATATTGTGCATTAGATACTCAGAGCTCATCCATCTGGAAGTTTGTACCCCTTGACCTGCATCACTCAATTGCTTCCCCCTCCAGCCCCTGGGAACCTTCATTCTGTTCTCCATTTTTATGGGTTTAGCGGTGTTACATTCCACGTATAAGTGAGATCATATGGTATTTGTCTTTCTCTGTCTGATTATTTCACTTACCACAATAGCCTCAAGAGCCATCCATATTGTTGCAAATGGTAGCATTTCCATTTTTCTCGGGGCTGAACAATATTCCATTGCATGTATATACTTCAATGTAGGGTTTGGATTCTTTAAAATATTTTGAGCTCAGGAGCCCATGACAAAATAAAACAAAGTGAAGATCTCAGAAATGAGGTCAACTGGACAATCCTTAGAGATTCGTGGCTCTTAAGGGAGGAATCAGGGCAGGAATGTCACCTGCTTAGACAGCGCTCACACTCCCGTGACTTTGGTTCTTGTCTTTCTGTCAGCTTTATACAAGTTATTTAACTTATTATTACCTAATTGTAAAGTGAGGATCATGGCATTTATTAAGTCACACACATTAATGATTGATTGGCTAAAGTATATATTAGAGGAATATGGTGTATTAATTCAGTTGGCATAAGGATTTTTCTCCACCTGCTGTAGTTCCACTAAAATGACCGTAGGTTAATTGCCAATAGAACTTTGTCCCTTTTTGGGTAGAGCAGCTATTTTTGAAACACCACAAATAATCAGTTAATAGGAATCAAATCATCCATCTGATTTTGAGGTCCCTTGGCATCTCATATTTGTCTCCCTTGTGTAACTTTGAGGATAGACTCTTCAAGCTCAATGCCACGATTGATACGGTTTGTAATTGGTGTCTGACTAGCTTCAGAATGAACACTTTTAGAATAACACTTTATATTTTCAAGATCAGAATATTTAAAAAAAAACATTTCGTAATCACAAAACTCAGTAGAACTGAAGTATTTGATTACGTAGTCGAGAGTTTGATGAATTTCCATCTAGAGCTTATGTCTAGGCAACAGAATGGGTTCAGAAAATTGGACCGGCTGGTCTCTTGGTGGAAGTGCGTTTATCTCAGATGACACAAGTGACTTGAGTATTTAGTGTGATGGGAGATAACTACCTCTACATCCTTAATTTGGGGACAGTGAACTCCAGACACGGACGCAGGATTTTTAGACTTTGAATCTCCAAAACAGTGTTGTTCATACTTGAATGTGACAAGTGGGTATTCCATTTGGATGGAACTTCAGGTGTCAAGAGTTGGTTCAATTGTGGACTAGAATGAGGCCTGAGGGTCTATGGAGGCACTTGTCCATTTAAAGACTTGTGGGTTTTGCCCGTACTCAAGCCATTCCTGGGTCACTCCACGATTTCCTGCCAGCTTTCCCGCTCCTGTCTGCCCCGACCCTAGTCTTGCCTCAAAAATAACTGTTCTAAATGACAAAAATCTAATCATATTATTTCTCAGCTTTAAGTTTGTGTATGTGTGTAATGTTTATTAATTTTTGAGACAGAGAGAGGGAGACACAGAATCTGAAGCAGGCTCCAGGCTCTGAGCCATCAGCACAGAGCCGGACGCGGGGCTCAGACTCAGAAACCGTGAGATCATGACCTGAGCCAAGTCGGAGGCTTAACTGACTGAGCCACCAGGCGCCCCTCAGCTTTAAGTTCTTTAATAGCATGGCAATGCTCTCTGGCTAAAGCCCTACATATTTTTTAGCACGGTATTAGACTTTCATGATCTAGTCCCTCATTAGCCCTCCAATTTCACTTCTTACCATCCCACATGCGGTGTCTTCACACCAAACATACGGTCAGCTCACCTTCACTCGACATACTATGCGAGCTCTGACTTTGCACCCACTGTATCTCTTGCCTACAACTCTCTTCCCATCCCTCCCCGACTTGAGCCAGGCCAACTTCTGATCATTCTTCAGGATATGCTCTGCTATCCTCTCCTAGAAGATTCTTCCTTTGCTTTAACTCCTTTGCCCGCCCTTAGCTACACACCCTACTGTATGTATGTACACCTTGGCTTTCTCCTGACAAGCACTAATCTTCATCCTGTTTCTATTTATTTAGCTAATTTTAACATTTCATACACATGGAGTCATGTTACACATGGTCTTTGGGGACTGGCTTCTTTCAGTTAGCATACTGTTTTCAAGGTTGATCCATGTTGTAGATATGTCAGTACATCATTCCTTTTTATAGACAAATAATACTCCCCCATATAGTCATATCCCATTTTATTTATCCCTTCATCAGTTGATAGAGATTTGAGGGTTAATTTTTAGTTCTTAAGGAGAATGGTATTATAAATAATCATGTGCAACATTTTTGACGACATACATTTCCATTTCTTGAGTATATACCTAGGAGTGGAATTGTTGACTCATATAGAAACTTTATATTTAACAGTTTGAAGAGTGGGCAAACATTGTCCCAAAGTGGCCCACCACTTTGATATTCCCACCAGCATATATGAGGGTCCTAATTTCTCCTTATCCTCAACACTTATTAATTTCCTTTTTTAAAAAATATTGCCACTATCCTATTGAGTGTGAAGTGCTTCCTCACTACAGTCTTGATTTGCATTTCCCAATGACTAATGATTCAGCATCTTTTCATAGGCTTAGGCCACCTGTCTATCTTCATTGGAGAATTTTTAAAATTTCCTTTGCCAGTTTTTAAATTGGGTTCGCTCTGACTTATTGAGTCATACGTGTTTCTCATGTATTCTGGATACAGGCCTTTATCAGTATGTAATTTCCAAACATTTTCTACCATTCCCTGGCTTGTATTTTCACTTTCCCGAGCCTATCATTTGCAACATAAGTGTTTTTAATTTTGATGAAATCCATTTTATCTTTTATTTCTCTAGTTGCTTGTACTTTTGGTGCCATACCTGAGAAGTCTCGCCTTAACTTAAGGCCATGAGGACTCACTCCTAAGTTTCTTCCTAAGAGTTGCATAGTTTCAAATTTTACATTAGGTCCATTTTGAATTCCTTTGTGTGTGTGGTGTAAGAAAGGGGCCCAACCTCATTTTTTTTCATATGGATATTCAGTTTTCCCAACACCAGATTCTTTTCCCCATTGAATTGTCTTGGCTCCCTCGTGAAAAGTCAGTCATCCATAAATGTGCGAGTCTCTGCATTCCCAGAAATAACTCCAGAACACAGCCCCCAAGATCCATGTAGGGTCCACAAGGAACCCCATTATTCTCCCCCCAAATTACCCCATTGGCTTAATGAGCCACACTCTCTTGCTAGACTCTTTTTATATTATTTTGCTGCTTCCTCTCTGTGCACACTTGTGGCCTCCACTAACTGAAACTGGCTTTAACCTTCTTTCACACTAAACACAGCCATGTGTATGTCTTAGAGCATATTCGAGGCAACAACAGCAACAAAATGTTCTTTGAAATCTGTTTGGAGAGTCTTCAGCCACCAGGACTCCAGAAACTGACTGGGAAGGCCCAAAGAAAGGAAGCTGGTTTGCTAGGTGACCTAGCCTAAAAATGGGTGGTTGGGCCTCCAGTGCAAACGCAGTAAAGACTTGCTATCAACATTTCACCCAGGGGCATGGGCTGAAAGCCCCCCTGCGGAGAGCGCATGAAGGATTGCTGTAATGAATTGTCCTTTTCTATATTTTTTATTACTTCCAACAGACTCCCATGGCATTCTGTTTACTCTCCCAGTCGACCTGTATTATTCTCTGTTCTACTTTTCTGTAGTCGTTTCTAGTGGGAGATAAATGGCTAAGTGAAAAATCTTTGTTGTCAGAATTGAGTTACAATCCCATGTCTGCCACTTACTAGCTAGGAGATCTCGGGGAAGGTATGTGGCCTCATTAAACCCTGGTCTCCTTATCTGAAAATAAGGATCCTTATTTCATAAGATGGCTGGAGAATTGAGGCCTTGCCAGTACAGCAATTGTGAATGGCACACACACACATTAAGCTGTATTTTAAAAATTGCGTGATATCTTCAACTAATTTAGACATATGAATTTATAATTATGAGCTGAGAACAATAACTCAAGTTTAATCTGTGTTAAGATGGCTATTTCACTCTCAGTGTAAGGTACTATTTATTTCAGACTCCTGAAAGAGGTCCCTACCTGTGGTATATAAATTATGCATTGAAATTAATGAATAGTGCACTATGTTATATTATTCAAGCTATAGCTGTAAATATATACATGCATACTCCAGCTTTGAGAAGAATTTTGTGATGATTACTAAATCTGGTATCGAGTGTTTATGGAAATTATACTATGATAATAAACGGGTCCAGCCTAGTTAATTGAAATGTGGTCAGAGCAGGTGGGCAATTTCGACCAGCTCCTGGACCACCCAGGGTAGCGAGTTCCTTTCTTGCCACAAACTCAGCATCCTAAAATCATAGAATAAGAGAGTGTAAAGATACATCAAATGTCTATTATTAAATTCCTCACTGTAGCCTTAATGAAATTAAGTCTTCACCCTAGAACAAATAGATTGTTTCCCAGAATAATATTACCATGTTATAGGACTAAATTTACTTTAAAAAAATGACAGAAAGAGGAAATAGAATAAAAGTTAGAGAAGAACTAAAAAAATTTTTTTTAATTCCTTCAAACTCTGAAATAGGCCATTTGGCTGAGATAGAAACAGATAATTTCAGCCACTTAAGTTTATTCCAGAAGCAGATAAGGATAGAGAATTTTCTAACTCATTCCACAAGGCCAGCATAATCCTGGTACTAATACCTAACAAAAATAGAATAAAAAAGAAAAATATGTCAGTTTTGTTTATGAATGTGCATGTGAAAATCTAAATAAAATGTTAAATGATTATGCATAGCTATAGTTAAAAATAATGATACATTTGGCAAACCAAAGATTAAAGAATGTAAGGACAACTCAGTCATGTGGAATCTATTAATGCCACTTACTATTTTATGAAACTTCATGAGAAAAAATATGATCATCTTGGTAAATGCGAAAGAAGTCATTTGGTAAGATTCATCACTGCTTTCTAATGGAAAAAGCCAAGTCTGTTAGTTAGGGAATAGAAAAAAACTTTATAATTTAATGAAATATGTTTATTCAAAACATATAAACAGTAATAATTAATGCATGAATATCTAAATTATTACCATTATATTTGAGGACAGAACAAGACAGCTTACTTGCAAATCTAGCTCTTAAAAAAATTTTTTTTATGTTTTATTTTTTTTGAGAGACAGAGAGAGAGAGAGAGAGAGAGACAGATCATGAGTAGGTCAGAAGCAGAGAGAGAGGAAAACACAGAATCCAAAGCAGACTCCAGGCTCTGAGTTGTCAGGAACGCAAGACCATGACCTGAGCTGAAGTCGGATGCTCAACTGACTGAGCCACCAGGGACCTCACAAATTTAGCTCTTAACCTGGTGCTGAGGTGTCAGCCAACATATCAAGGCTTAAAAAATATGTATATACATCTTGGGAAGAAAAAAATCAATGTCTCATTATTATCTAGAATAATCTAAAAACCTATGAAAGCCAATACAAGATTTTAGTAAGCTTGTTTTATTTAAGATAAATCAACAGCCTTTCTGTGCATCCGTAGTAACCAATTAAAAATGAATAAAAATCTATTTTCTAATAGTAAATATAAAACTGTAAAGCATTTAGGAATACACTTACAAAAAAATGTATAAAATCTTTATAAAGAACAATAGAAAGATTTATGTAAGAACTGATATATAACCTAAAATATATATAATTTGTTCAATTTTGTAAAGATATCAGAATTTTTAGAATAAGTCTTATTTAATTACCATCAAAATTTCCAAAGAACTTTCATAATGGGATTTAATACTGTTGATTTAAAGTTATCTGAACAGAAAATCTATGGACATTGCAAGTAATATTTTGAAAAAATAAAAATAAAATTATGTTAATTAAAAGTGTGTGTATTATTTTTATTTTAATAGATCACAAATCACTTGAAAACAGCAGAAAGTAAAGAAACAAATTCATGAAAACATGCAGCATGAAAAGTTGGTAAATTTGCTATTTTAAATCAGTGAGAAAAAGACTTCCAAAAAAAATGAGTAACAACTGGTTATGCTTTGGGGGAAAATAAACTAATCTAGACACACTAAAAATAAGATTCAGATAAATTAATGAGTTAATATAAAATATAAGAAAATTTTAAAAACCAATTTAGAAGTAGGAAAAAATTTTCAAATAAGACAAAAATAAATATTGCCCAGTTGGAAACAATTGATAGTGTTGACCATATTCCAAAGGGCATAATGAACAATATTAAAAGCCAATAAACTGGGGTGCCTGGGGTGGCTCAGTTGGTTGTGTCCAACTTTTCATTTCAACTCAGGCCGTGGTCTCAGTTTGTGGGTTCAAGCCCTGCACCAGGCTCTGTGCTGACACCTCAGAGCCTACTTGGGATTCTCTGTCTCCTTTTCTCTCTGACCCTCCCCTGCTAGCTTTCTCTGTCTCTCTCTGTCAAGATAAATAAATATGCTATCTAAAAAGAATTTTTTAAAAAGCCAATGAACTAAAAGAACATTATATATATATATATGTATGTATATATATATATGTATATATGTGTATGTATATATAGTAATTTACAAAAAATTAAACCCTCCCATGAACTTACGAAAGTATTACCAATGTCATTAGTAATCTCAAATACAATTTAAAACATGAGATATTTTTCTCTACTAGATTGACAGTATTTAAAGGCTTAAAAATATCCAGTGTTGATAAGGAAGTGGGAAAAAATACTTTAATAAAAAACTGATAAGAATATAAATTAAGATGTCCTTTTGAAATGCAATTTTATTGCATCCACCAAAAGCTAGATGAAAATTTTCAGCAAAAATAAATGTGCATGTGCATGAAGATATATATGCAAAGGTAGTAGTATGTTTTAACAGCCAGCTGTAGGGTTGGGGCAAATACGTACTGATAAGGAAATGAATATGTTTCTTATGATCCATCCATCCATTCATATCAGACAATACTAATGAATAATTAAACAACATGAAATAGATGTACATTCCTGACATGGAATGATTTCCAGAGTATAAAGATTGAAACAAGAAACAGAAGTTACAGAAAGTAAGACTGAACCATATAGTTGGAAGGAGAAAACAAAAACAAAGGTGGGGATGTGTGTGTAGTTACCATAAAATAAAGAATACGTTGAGGGGCGCCTGGGTGGCTCAGTCAGTTGAGCGTCTGACTTCGGCTCAGGTTATGATCCCATGGTTCGTGGGTTCGAGCCCTGCATCTGAGCTGTCAGCTCAGAGCCTGGAGCTGGCGTTGGATTCTGTGCCTCCTTCTCTCTGACCCTCCCCTGCTCATGCTTTGTCTCTCTCTTTGTCTCTCAAAAATAAATATATGTTAAAAATAAGATTTAAAAATATGTTGAAAGTTTGCATATCACAGGGTTGACTGTAGGAGAGGTTGAAGATAGAGTGGGACACCCAAGGAGGACTTGCCTCTTTGATTTTTTTTATATTTCTCTGTATTACGTCTTTACAAAGAGATGCACCCACTTATAGGACTCAAAAAATAAAATAAAAATAGAAAAGCAGTTATACTCTTCCCCAGGTATTTTTGGTGTCTTCAAGGGAAAACAGCTAAAAGCAGAGTTTTTAAACACTGATGAAAAAGAAAGAGGTTATGTTGTGGCAAAATATATTAAATATATTAAGTAACTAAATAAGTAAAATAAAACCACTAGCTAGTTCTCATTGTGCTCTGTAATACAGTCTTTGATTTGGGATGCATATCTTATAACTAATACTTCAAACATGTTGAAGTATTAGTTATAAACCATGTTGAAACCATATTTGGCATTATGGCAACTCCCCCTACATGAGACCATCCAGTTGACAGGAAGTGTCTTTTGTGAGATGAGAATTAGAAATACTACTTCCAATGCCAGGTCCCTAAAATGGATGTGACCATTTGTTGTTTTATTGCTGTTAAGTCATCAGCATATTCAAGCCTGCAGTACAATAGAACGTCAAGGAAAACATACGCTTTGTTGAGTCCAGCAAATTCTCTACCAAAACAAGTTAAGTTTTCTCTTGGTGGTCATAATTTTAAGGACAAAGACTAATCTGACATACAAGAAAGAAGATATACTACAGCTTGGAGAAAGAGAAAATGGAATTCGTTTCAGCTAAGGAAGAAAGTGCAGGCTGAACACTGGTCTCATAACTCATACGAGGCAAGTCCCTCTCCTCAAGTGTTTTCTGATAAATTGGGAAGGAACGCGCTGTTTTTCACTAGATGCCTCAAAAAGAAAAATCACATTCTTTAAAACTGGCTCTGGGAGACTCTTAAAAAATAGAGGTTGGCGATGAGGGATAAGAAGACACGGCCATTTTATCTCTTCCAAAGGAAACCCAAACTAGAGTGGGAGAATGTGATCATCAGCCTCTTTGAAACTTTTAGGTAAGTTACTTTCTGTCCATTTTTTTCCATTACTCCAGAAAACCGAAGACACGTGAAATGACGTGGCATGGCCACCTGGCTAGGCTGTGGCAGACATAGACTATTGCATATTTGAGGCAGTTTTCTATACTTGTATATGTCCAATTGGTTTTAAAGCATTGGTGTTAGTGCAATACAATAAGAGGACTCAGGGTCGCCTGGGTGGCTCCCACGGTTAAGTGCTGGACTCTTGATTTTGGCTCAGGTCATGATCGCACGCTTCTGTGAGTTCAAGCCCCACGTCAGTCTCTCTGCTGACAGTGTGGAGCCTGCTTGGAATTCCCCCTCTCCCCTTTTCTCTCTTCCCTTCCTGTGCCCCCGCTTGCTCACTCTCTCTCAAAATAAATTAATTTTTTTGAAAAAAGGACTCTAAGTTTTGGGGCATTTATACATTATTTTATCATTCATTCATTACCAAACGCTTATGATACTGTGGGCACTGTGATACTGGAATATAAGACCAAAAAAAAAAATGAAGAAATCAGTTTCTGACTCTAACAGTCCTTGGATTCCATGAGCACCATCATAAAAGAATGAATGCAGGAACCGTCACCAGTCTGTCACTGTCTCAGATGAAGCTACATTCCCTAGTCCTTTCTCCCTCTGTCCATCAAAATGAAATGCCATCACGTGCAGTCTGATGTCCTATGGATGAGAGTGTCATGTCAAATAGCATCACATCTACATAGCGTCATGTCAAATAACTCTGCAAGTTTTCCTCTTTTCATAATAACTCTTTACCATATTCTCCAAAGGTATTGTGAAAAGCAGATGTGGGAATTAAAATACAATTGAACATTGTCGGATATTACTCTTGTCTTCAGTCCTTGTAAAAGGATCTCTTAATCTGTTTGCAACCATGAGCCAAAAAGAGATCTAAGTGTTTGGCTATTTCTAAGCCATGATATAAGGCATGCCAGCAGATGTCTGTCCTATGGCAGTGAGCTTTTAGTACTATTTTTTCCATTTTAATATTTTTTAAAATGTTTATTTATTTTTGAGAGGGGAGGGAGGGCAGAAAGAGGCGGGTGGGAACAGAGGATCCGACGGGCTTTCTGCTGACAGCAGCGAACCTGATGTGGGGCTCGAACTCATGAACCACGAGACCATGACCTGAGCCACCCAGGAGCCCCTATTTTTTTTCCATTCTGAAGGACGTTCGTAAATCAAATTCTTCCTTTAGTCTCTGAATGTGCTTGAGGGACAGCTGAGGGCCACTTTGAGTTCTTCTACTTTCGTACAACCTCAGAAACAAACTTCCCTGTTGAGAAAACAGCTACATTACCCTCTTGTCTTGTTTCAGTCCTAAACTGTCCGGGCCCCAAAGCTCCAACTCACTGTTCTTCAAAGTCAGGGAACAGGGGAGTGCCTCACATGGAGGAGCTCAGTGGAAGTCCCTTCCTCATACAGCAAATGTCTGTTGCACACTTGGCAACGTGCCAGAACTGTCCTGGACACCAAGTATGCCAGTTGGAGTCTGTCGCAGCCCAGAGTAGCACAGGGTTGAAGTCTTTAGTGTTCTCCTACTGCTTTCAAATCCCTGCCTATAGAAGGACATAAGAAAACTTGGGGTTCCTTCACTTTCTGGGTATAAAAGGTGCTCAAAATGCTAAGGCAGCCCTCTCCTCAAGTCCTTCCTTCACCTCGCCCTACCCCTCATATCCCTTATGAACTTTTATATGTATCATTATTGATAGGTTATTGAGTATTTATTGATGTGATGTAACGGGTTGAATGGTGATCTCCAAAAGATGTGTCCACCTGAACCCTGTGAATGTGGCCTTATTTGGGAAAACAGATCTTTGTGCACATTATTAAGAATCTTGAGATGAGATCATCCTGGATTGAAGGTAGGCTCAGAACCCGATCACTGGTGTTCTTACAAGTTGCATCATCCCTAGGAAACTAATGCACCTAAGAATATGTCACAATATGTAAAATGTGCTGCCATATGAAATAGGCAAAATATAAACTGTGTATAAAGCTTAACACCGTTTTTATGGAAAGTATAAAATCCACATACACAAAACATGCACAAGAAAAAAAAATAGAAGGAGGTGCAAATGACAATATTAACAACGGTTATCTCTGGAGAATGGGTTAGAGGTGATTCTGCAATTTTCCTAATAAGCTTCATTCGCCTTCCACGTATCTGTTTTGTGTTATTTTTCCTTGGTGACTGATTTGATATTATTCTCTTCAGACAGATTCTGTTTGATAATATGCTCCTTCAAAAGCATATTTTTGATGCTGCCACTTCTGGCTGTCTCCCTTTTAAAAATAGATGCTATCTGCTCTTAACTCGGCAAGTGGAAAATATTTTTAATCAATAGAATATGCTACAAAATCAGACACAGAATAGACATGGCTAATAATAGAAAATTATTATTATGAGGATTTTTAAATTCCCTAGCCAAGAGCAAAACAAGTTAAGCAGGTTTTTACATTTATTATTTTGGTGCATCTTCCTTGCCCCCCCCCCCAGAAACTTTCAGTACAGAAAAAACATATACTATTATCTAGTAGGGTCTCTGGTTCAGTGTGAAAAAAATCAAGATTAGAGGTAAAGGAATTTGGTTCTCGGCCTCTCACTAGCTGACTCTGAGGAGCAGAGATTAGGTCTTTTCGTGTCCACAAACTATGATTAATAGTTTTGTAGAAAGAAAAATGTAGGATTTTTTAAATAAGAAAAAATGAGATTATAGATGTAAAGGGTCTTTTTTTCTGTAAAGATTCAAATAGAATTTGTTCCTGCAGAGAAAATAACTCCTATTTATTTTTTTGCAGCGCACATTCTTTTTTTTTTTAATGTTTATTTACTTATTTTTGAGGGGGGGGGTGTGGCTCAGAGAGAGAATCTCAAGCAGGCTCCGCACTGTCAGCACAGAGTTTGATGTGGGGCTCAAACTCATGAACTACGAGATCATGACTTGAGCCAAAATCAAGAGTCTGACGCTTAACTGACTGAGCCACCCAGGCGCCCCCAGCACCACATTCTTGCTGTTATATATCTTTTCACAGATCTCCTATGGCAATATTGGTGAGCCATCTAAATTAATGGTAGTTAATGGCTTCTAACTTATTTATTTTTTTAACAGTTAATACATAGGACATATTTAACTTTTCACAGAACCTGTGGAAATTTTCTTACACACTCACATATGAGTGTGTGTGTGTATGTATATATATAATATAAATAAATAAATAAATATATATTTATATATATAAAAATATATTTAAATTTCTTATTTATTTATTTAATTTCTGATAACTGATAACATTAAACACTTACACCAGAGATCATTTAGATTTTTATATCTCAGAACCCATCTTGGTTTAAGGCTGTTTACTAGATTCTTATTAAAAATATCAAGTCAGGGGGTGCCTTGGTGGCTCGGTTGGGTGTCCAACTCTTGGTTTTAGCTTAGATCACGATCTCACAGTCGTGGGTTAGAGCCCCACATCAGGCTCTCTGCTCTCAGTGCAGAACCCTCTTCTGATCCTCTGTCTCTCCCCCTGCCCGCTCTGAAAAATAAATAAATGCTAAAAAATATATCAAGTCAAGTCAGAATGTTGGGTCTCTTAAAAGAACAGACAATCGAGGAAAAAAATCTCCACTTTTTTTCTGATGCTTTCCATGCTCTAACACATCCCAAAGTTATCTCTAAATTCTGTTCCTCCACCTGCCCTGTATCAGTGTCCTCCAGGAGCCCTCCATCCGTTCTACGAATGTCCCATTACCACAGCATAATATATAGCATAGTTTTGATTCCTCAGTAAAGATCACAAGCTACATCCTTCCAGGTTGTTGTTTTTCCCTATGTTTTGATCTTTCCCAAGGTCTTACACGATGAGTCTTCTGGAGACTTTGTCCATTCGTATATTACTGGCACAGTTGATCTGTACCACTAATATGGGATCTGGTCCTAGCAGAATATCTCCAGCCCAGTGTGACGCTGACCTGACCATCCCTTATGTTGAAAAGCCCCATACGGTGGAGAAGAGGCTCACCAACTTCTGTTTCCCCATCATTTCCGCACCTTGGGAAAAGTTTGTTTCTCCTCATAGAGCATTCTGTACACACAAATGTCACGGGCGGCTGGGGGTGGGGGGGCACTAGTTATTTCTTTATTCTCATGGAATCTAGCAAGACCTATTTTCAACTGTTTGGACAAACTATCGCGGCCCTCAAAATGCCTGAAAAGCATTTCTCTGGTCCGTGATAAGAAGGTCATGATAAATCATAAGTAAATTTCCTATTTCTGTTCAATTTCCACTGACATTAAAAATCCAGTACTTCTACCAGATTTTTCTGGTGCAAATGTTTAAATGAGATCATCTACACTCTCTACATCTTCCTTTTTGGTTTTTCGTTCATGTTTGGACCTGGTTTTGTTATCTTCTTTTCTCCACCACAGAGAAGTACTTTCACCAACATTCTGTTTCAACTGACAAAGATCGAACTGTACCTGAGTATTCATTTGGTAGCAATACCTGTAAGTAAAGTGTCTATTGGGGATCATCTCTATCACTGTTAATTCTAATGCAAACGCTGTGTTTCGTTCCTCAAAGGCACACCATCCCTCACCATAGGTTGTTACCATTGCTGTGATTTCCCTGTTCTGCCTCTCAGTGTTCCCTGTATTCCCCTCAGCCTTGTGACCCCTGGGACTGGCCTGCCCCTGTCTGACATGCAGAGTTTTCCTATGCTCTAGGGTATAAACAGAAGCAAACAACCGCACTAGATATTAAAAATAAACAAATGATGATGTAACATTCTTAAGTGACATGTTCGCAAATCAAAGAGGGAGTGGGGATAGGAAGTTTAGGGCAGATTGTGGGCTCCAAGGGATGTTTTAGGCAGAAAACTGAAGGAGATGAGAGGGTGAGTCATTGGTTTGGGGGATAAGAATGTTCCAGGTAGAGGAAACAGGAAGTGCAAAGGCTTTAGTCTGAAGCATGTTTAGAAGGAAAAAAAAAATCACATTTCAGGAACAGCAAGGAGGTCAATGTGACTAGAAAATAATGAGGAAGAACAAAATGATAGGAGCTTATACAGGACAGTTTATGCCATTGGATGGTCTGGAATGTTTGTTCTGAATGGGATGGGATTCCAACAATGGAAGACTCTAAGCAGAGAGCCACATGGTTTGACTTAAGGTTAAAAGAACCATGTTGACTGTTGTATTGAAAATAGGCTGTAGAAGGAGGATCAGGGCTGAGGTGACAGATAAAGTTGTGGCAATCCGGGCGAGGCGGGGGAGGGGGCGGTGGCTGACCCAACAGGAGGTGGTGGAGGTGCTGAGAAGTGGTCAGACAACACTTATACTGAGGAGAGTAAGCTGATGGCTTAGAGACAGACTACAAGAGAAAGAGAAGAGTGAGTCAAAAATAGCTCTTGAGATTTTTTTACCCAAGCCACCAAATGATGGATTACTACTTCCAGAGATGGGGAAGTCTGCAAGAGGGTAGGTGGTCACTTACAGGACTGACAGTTTGGACATGTTGGTTTTGAAATGCCTCCTGGAGTTCCAAGGGCAGATCTGCAGCAGGCTGTCAGATATATGACCCTGAAGTTCAAGGGAGAGATTTGAGCTGGAGTAGAAATGTGGGACTCATCAGCAGGTTCACAGAATGTAACACCATGCCACAAGCGAGAGCACCAGTGGGCAAGGAGGACCAAGGCTGAGCACCACCTGGGACTCTCTGTGCTCGAGCCCCTGTATTTCCTCCAGATCTACTCTCAGCCTCCTCCACCCTTCTCTGTGCAGTTCAAGGCCAACCTCCTCCAACGAGGATCCCTTGCTCTTTTGTTTCAACGGGAAGCATGCAAAGCGTAAGGGGGACAGCAGGAAAGAAAAGGTGTCCTTGTTCTCTTCTTGTGAAGTCTGTTTGGCAGAGGCTATCTCCTTTACTAAAGACCAAAGCTGAAGCCAGACCTCCCCTTTCTTGTAGCTACAGCCCTTGACAACCTCTAATAGATGCTCTTTCTCCTAGCTCCTTCCAGCCTAGGATGCTAAGAACTCCCTGCTCTTGCAAGCTCTGTGGTGGTGCTTCTCTGTCCCTTGATAGTCTGGCCGCACGTTTCAAATAAATCCTTCATCATTTGTATTAGTTCCCATTGTGTGTGTGCCATTCTCCTTGCTGACTTATACTGGCCACAATTGAGGTGTCAGGCAGATAAGCAGTATGCAGCATGGTAAATAGTATAAAGACAAGAAGAATAGGATGTCCCAGCAGCCAAGGCCAGAGAGTGTTTCAAGGGGAAGGGAGGAATCAATCCTGTCACATGCTTCCTATAGATCAAAGTAAGATGAAAACCAAGATCATCATATTTTGCAACGTTTGGAAGTAATTTTAAAAACATTTTCAGTGAAGTGATGGGGTGACAGTAGGGCGGAAATCCCAGGCAAGACAGATCACTTGCTTTGTCATGGGTTCTTTACAGCAAAAGCCCACAAGACAGTCTATCCTGTCCTGAGTTTGTCCCCTACTACAATTCTCTCTCAAACTCACTCCAGTTCAACTTTCACCCATTTCTAGTATATTTATCAGTGTCAAGAGAGGAGTGTGGCTTTAGCAAAGAAAAATGGCTAAGTGTTAGCAGTATGTTGTAAACATTACAGTAGAGAGAGTGACAAATCACTGACTTAGGGAGGAGAGGAGACTAATAAACTCACTAAATTATATTGACTCTTAAGATGAGGCCGAAACAGTAATGATCATCCATTTGTTGAAAGTGCAAACCTTTGGACCATGCATCTTGTTGAGAAGAATGAATCATTACAACTTGCATTTTGTTGATAAGTATGGATGGCTTGTGGGGGGCGAGGGGGATTCCTGCCTTATCTACGTAAAAAACAGCTTATTTCCTTTGTTTCTTCTTGGTCTTTGAAGCTTTTCATGTGACGCTTGGTAGATTGGCAGAGAGTGGTCCTCTGGTGGGTTTCTTCTTCATAAAGTAATGAGGACTGACATCTGCTACTTGTGATAGGTGTAACAGGACTGCTGATTAAAGTGATGTATCAGTGAGGCCCTCTTTTTCTCCAGCACCCTTAGGAAAAATATGCAAAGTAGATTTCCCTTTTCCATTCTTTTCTGCTTCACTTCCTCAAAAAGAAAGTTTGGGGTTTTGCAAACAAAGTAGGAGGAATTGGGCAATAGCACTCCTATACATGGATAAATATTTAAGTCAATCTGGGAGAATTAAGGAAGAAGGTACATGATGATCTCATGCAAAAATATGAAATTCCTTTAGTTCTTGGAGAAAGCTTTACAAATTTAGATCTTTCCTCCTCCAAAAGGAAAGAAAATATCTTCCCCCTCATTCTCAGAGAGGACTTTTATAGGATTTGGGCCAACTGATCACATCAACATATCCAAATCTCTTGGAATTATTTTACTAGGGCGACTATAACAAAGTATCACAAACTGGGCGACTTGGGACAATAGAAACATATTGCCTCACAGTCTTGAAGGCCAACAGTCTAAAACCAAGAGGTCAGTAGAACCATGCTCTCTCTGATTATGCTAGGGTAGGACCTGTTCCAGCCACCTCTCCTAGCTTCTGGTAATTCCTTGACTGGTGACAATGTGGCCCCAATCCTCACATGGTGTTGTACATGGAATGTTTGTTTCTCCTCTAAATTTGTATGTTGAAACATAACACCCAATGTGGCAGCATTTGGGGGCGGGGTCTTTGGAGGTGATTAGGTCATGAGGGTGAAGCCCTCATGAATGTGGTTAGTGCTCTCATAAAAGAGACCCGCAAACGCTCCCCCCTCTCTTCCACCATATGAGGACACAGCAGGAATACAGCTATCCGTGAACCAGGAAGCTGGCCCTTACTAGATACCACATCTGTTGGCCCTTTTGTCTTTGGCTTCTTAGTGTCCGGAACTGGGAGAAATAAATTTCCATTGTTTATAAGCATCTAGTCTATGGTATTTTGTTACAGCAGCCCAAACAGGCTGAGGCACTTGGCATTCTCCCTGTGGCATGTTTGTCTTTAGGTCTCAAATTCCCCTTTTCCTAAGGACACCAGTCACATGGAATGAGTCCTATGGGAAGAGCCGACCCTCAGAACTTCATCTTAACTAATCACATCTGCAACAGCTCTATTTCCAAACAAGGTCATATTCTGAGGTACCGGAGATAGGACTTCAACATATCAATTTTTAGGGGACCCAGTTCAAACCCATACTATTCTTCATATTTTGAGACATTTTTCTTACGTTCCTTTAATTATACACTTTGTTTTTCAATTCTTCAAATAAACCATGCATCGTATGCTATCCTATCTTTCCATATGTTTATTTCATATCCTATTATTATGCCTATGCTCCTTGAGCCAGGTACAATATCTATTTTGTAAAAAGTGATCAGTGTGTGTATGCTGAATGAATAAGTAAGTCATGGCTCACTCACTCAATGATTACTGGTATTTTGCACAAGATTTGGTTCAGTAGAGCATTTTGGTAAATATCATCTTAAGAAGAGATTATTTGGTGTCTAAAGATATTCAATGACTGATCAGAGACTGGGCAAGCTGTACAGAAATTTCAGGAAAACTCCTTGTGATTTGTTAGAGGAAACTTTTATGACCTAAGGGAGAAAAATCATTGCAAGTATATCTTAAGCAGAAACAAAAGCTTAGGACCATAATGTACCAAACTTTACACTGCTGGTAAAATGATGCATTATCATTTTCTTGGTGGCTTAGAGAATAGCAACTCAGGAATCACTTTAATAGTTTATGGAAATCAAATTGCTTTGTCCCTACTTAAAACACTGCTAAAAGTACTACTTACTTATCCAGACAGAAATACCTCTTATAATCATAATATGGCACTATAAATTCAAAAACTGCTATTACCATTTCTCATACCTTTGCTTTTCTATTAACTACAACATGCAGAGAGTCCCTATGGTTTTAGTGCTTGGTATTCAATTGAAACTCACTGCAAGTTCAGCTCTTCTCCTCCGCTAATAACTTCATGGCCAAGAGTTACCCTGAAGGACAGCTGTGACAGTCAGTCACCACTGAACCCCAGGCAGGGTGACAAATGTTGGCACAACAAAATGGGACTGTTCATAATAAAAATAGTGACATCCAAGTTTTTCTTTCCTCCAACGACTTAATTCTGCATTGAGTCTGTCATAAACTATTTCCTTTTTGGACTATAACCAAGTGATGGCCACATGCTAGTGGTCATGATCTTCATTAATATAGACTCCGACCACGGTTGGGGGCAACTCCATTTTAGTTCATCCTTTTAGCTCAGCTTTATCCTTTAGCTCAGGTTAAAGAATTAGGAGTCATTCTTGAGCCCCCCTTTTCCCTCACCACCAAATCCAATCTTTCGGGAATCTTGCAGAAAATTCTCCTGGTTCTACCTTCAAAATATACCCAGGATCCAGCACTTTCTAGTGCCTCCAATGAGAATACTCTAGCACTAGGACCACCATCCTATGCTTGGATTCATGTAATAACTTCCTGAATGCCTATGCCCTTACCCTTTTACCTTTTATTCTCAACAGAGCAGCCAGAGTATTTGCCTACAAATGGAAACCAGATCGAGTCACTCCTCTGCTCAGAACCCTGCAATGGTGCCTCTCCATGTTATTCAGAGTTAAGCCAAAAATCCCTCCTATACGCAGCAAGGCATCCTCCTACCTTTGGTTCTTTCAAGATTGTCTCCTGCCTTCCAGTGCTCTTTCTGCAAGCTCTTCCTTTGTCTTCCCTCATCTTCTCCAAGTATAAACTTCATCTTAAAATGAGATCAACCTTGACCACCTTATTAAATTATAAACTGTCTCTCTCGGTCCCCTTGCTCTGCTCCATTTTTCTCTTATTTGGGGGCACTTATTACCTTCTAACACAGGAGATAATTTCCTCATTTATTTAGCCAATTCTTTATTGTCTATCTCTCTTAGTTAATACAGAAACTCTCTCAGGGCAAGGGCCTTTGTCTGTTTTTGTTCACTGATGTGTCCTAAGCACTGAGAGCAGTGTCCAGCTCGATAAATTTTTCTTAAATAAATGAAGATAGACACACATAAAATCACATGTTTTGACTGAATTGAATCAAGAACTCTACATGAATTGAGTCCAGCCACCTCAGTGAGCTGAAGCTATGCCCTGGCTACCCTTTTGCCCTTGGACTCCAACCTGCCTCCCCTGAGGGTAGCTCTCGTAGCAAGGATCAGATAGTAAACACCAATTCTTTTAACCATGTACCATGTTCTAGGCATCGTTTCAAGCTCTTTGAATATATCACTTCATTTAATCTCTACAACATCTCAGCAAAGTAGAAAGAATCAGCCTCACCGGGGTGCTTGGGTGGCTCAGTCAGTCAAGTGTCCAATTTCAGCTCAGGTCATGATCTCACAGTTCATAAGTTTAAGGCCCACATTGGGCTCTGTGCTGACAGCTCAAAGCCTGGGGCCTGCTTTGGTTTCTGTGTCTCCCTCTCTCTCTGTCCTTCCCCAGCTCTCTCTCTCTGTCTCTTTCTCTCTCTCTGTTTCAAAAATAAATAAACCTTGAAAATTGTTTTAAAAGAGAATCAGCCTCATTTTGCAACTAGTAAACTGAGAAACAATGAACACTAAAAATGTTCATAAATCACAAAACTAACAAACACATCTGAGATTTGAACCCAGATCTATCTGATTCACAAGCCCATCCCCTTTACCACTTTAGTAAACTAACTTCCTCTAAGCCTCTAAGTTAGTAAACCAACTTCCTCTAAGCTAAATACCAGAACTTCATGCTAAGTTCTGGCATTTAGCAAATAGTGCTATTTGATGTTTTAAGAAGAGATCTGAATTTAGATTTAAAAAATTCAAGGCTAGAGTCATTAATTTGCTGTGCAAAGTTGTCACTCAAGCTCTCTGAGCCCAGTCTTTTATACGTAAAAGGAGAATGAAAGGTTTATCTTGCTCCTTAAAAGGTCCAGTCATCATGGGACAAAACATAGGAAAGCAGATTTTGAAATTATAAAGCCCTATTGAATGTAAAAGCCCTAAGATTTCCATTTTAGCAGATGAATTCCAGCGTAGTGCTTGACCCTAACATTTTGTACAGAAAATAACTGATCAAAAGGAATGAAGTTGTTAAAGATAGGTTTCTAGTCCACTGGGTTAGGAGCTTGGCAATCATAACTCCAACTTAGCAAGTGAAAAACCAAACAAATTGAAAAGTCAATTCTTAGATCCTCAGAAAAATGAGGCCACAGGGCAAAACACTGGCCCCCAAGTTGGACGGACAGACAAATGAATATAGAGAATCATAATTAATGAGTACAGAAACCCAAAAGCAGAAACCCATGAAAACTAAAACTGAGGTAGAAAAATCTGAACTATAATTGACAAATTCCCGGAAGCTTAGTGTGGATGAGCTTGAGAGATAAAAACCCCAGAAGGACTCAGACATTGGTCCCCACACCACCCACAATACTTTTGTGAGTTTTTATCTCCAGGAGATTCATCATTAACCCAGTCAACTGATCTTTGACAAAAGAGAAAAGGCAATACAATAGAGCAAAGATGGTGTCTTCGGCAAATGGACATCCAAATGCAAAGAAATGAATCTAGACATAGACCTTATGCCCTTCATAAAAATAAACTCAAATGGATTATAGACCTAAATGTTACATGCAAAACTATAAATCTCCTAGAAGATAACATAGGAGAAATTCTAGGTGACCACGGGTATGACAATGGCTTTTTAGATACAACGCCAAAGCGATGCTACATGAAAGAAATAATTGATAGGTGAACTTTGTCAAAATTAAAAACTTGTAGTGTGCTAAAGACACTGTCAAGAAAATTATAAGACAAGCCACAGACTGGGAGGAGATATTTGCAAAAGACATATCTGATAATAGAAAAAAAATTAGTATCCAAAACATACAAAGACATCTCAAAATTCAGAAATAAGAAAATGAGAACACGATTAAAAAATAGTCAAAACACCTGAACGGACACCACACCAAAGAAGATATATGGATGGTAAATAAGCATATGAAAAGATGACCCATATCACACGTCATCAGAAAATTGCAAATTAAAACAATGAGATGAGATACCATCATACATCTCTCAGAATGCTCAAAATCCCAAACACAGCCAACACAAAACTTGCGAGATGTTGAGGACCAGGAGCTCTCCCACATTGTGGTAGGAGTGCAAAATGGCGTGGCCACTTTGGAAGACAATTTGATGGTTTCTTACAAAATTTAACACATTCCTACCATAGAATCCAACAATTGCACTCTTTAGTATTTATATAAATGAGCTGCCAAGTTATGTTCATACAAAATCCTGCACACTAATGTTTATAGTAGCTTTATTGATAATTGTCAAAATTCGAAAACAATCAAGATGTTCTTCCATAGGAAAATGGACAAATAAACTGTGGTACATCCAGGCAATAGACTATTACTCGGTGCTAAAAAGAAACAAACTATCAAGCCATAAAAAGGCATGTCGGGAACCTTACATGCATTTTACTAAATGCAAAAAGGCAATCTGAAAAGGCTGACTACAGTATGATTCCAACCACAGGACACTCTGGAGAAGGCAAAACTAGGAAAATGATAAGGGCAGTTGAATCAGCAATAGAAGCAGCAATTGCCAGGGATTAGGGGGGAACGAGGGATGAATAGGTTGAGTACAGAGGATTTGGAGGCCGAAGTATTCCTCATGACACTATAATGGTAGAAACATGCCATTATACATTTGTTCAAACCCATAGAATATAGACCACCAAAAATGAACCCTAGTCTAAACGATGGACTTTGGATGATAATGATGTAGCAATCTTGATTCGCCAGTTACAACAAACGTACCATTGTGGTGCAAATTTTGATAGTGGAGTAGAAGTAGACTTCTCCGGGGGCAGAGAAGATATGGGGAATCTCTGTACCTTCCACTCAATTTTTTTGTAAACCCAAAACTGATCTAAAACATAAAAGTCTATTTAGGGGTGCCCTGGCTGGCTTAGTTAGTAGAGCATGTGACTCCTGATCTCAGGGTTGTGACTTGGAGCCCCACATTGGGTGTAAAGATTACTTAAAAATCTAAAATCTTTTAAAAATTAAAAATAAAGTCTATTTAGACAAAAAAGTAATGAAGTCTACTCTTACAGTAAGACATTTGTTTTTTCTATGTCTTTTGATTGTGACATCTTTGACATGTCTTAAGGAGCTCCAGTCAGATAAAACTGAAGCAGAAAATGAAAGAGCAGCTATCAATCATCTCATTTTTCAGGTGAGATCATGTACCAGCAACTGTTGTCACAAAATATCTGTTTGTCTCACCAACTAAAAGACTTAACTGTTTTCCAAATTGTTTACGTATTAGGAAAAAGGATTTGGACATGCGTTTTTTTGTTTGTTTTGTTTTTGTTTTTGTTTTTGTTTTTTTAAGGAAACACTGAGGAGGCCAACATAGACTTCTGGATTTCTTTATTTTGACCAGTTTTAGGATCTCTGATATGCTAATGTGTGTTCAGAATCTCTAGACTGTGTTTAAAATCCAATTATCGCCCAAACTAGTTTGGGTACCTTTTCATCATAGAGCATCAAATACTATCTCATAAAATATCAGTGTTCTGAGGAAAGCACTTTGGGAATACTGACCAAGAACTAGCCACCTATTTGGCAGACAGCCAGCATGAGTTCACTTTTGGAGACTTCATAGTACAAAGCTTTGTACTCTGTACTTCTCATTGGAAGTCAGCAGGACAGTACTGTCACTATCAAAAGAGTGACTCATAAGAAACAAGAGACTGAAGAAATCACGATAAGCTCAATAAAGGAAGAACTAGCATTCTCCCTCAATTCCTGTTTTTGTTCAAAGCTTAGGCTTGAGGCAGAAATTGACGATCTATTCTATCCGATAAGAAAAGATCAAGTAACTACTCTATCAGGTACTTAAACTACTGGGAAATGTATATATTACCGAAGTTAGTTGAAAAGATGTTGTTAGGTAGAGCTATCTAGAATTCCTTCCTCAATTTAATCTTCTAAAGGAATATCTGCTTGCTTCCTATGAGAGTTGTCACCTGAAAAATGACGAATCAATCCTGAGGGAAAAGGTAAGAATATTAATTAAAGAGAAAGCAAACATTTAAAATTACATATAGTATATATTTCTAATATCTTTTTGTTTGTTTTGAGACAGAGAGAGAGAGAGAATCCCAAGCAGGCTCCACGCTCGGTCCCACGATCCTGGGATCATGACCTGAGCTGACATCAAGAGTCAGATACTTAACCGACTGAGCCATCCAGGTGCCTCGGGTAGTGTATATTTCCAAAATAAGACATACATGAGCATAAGACCAACGTGCCTTAGCTGTAACAGGTGAGCCAGGCCAGGTGCCTGGCACTGCAACCTTTTCCAACAGGGACCCCGGGCAACGTATACACTGCTGATGATGGGGACTTTAACAATGGCTCTAGTCTGTCTTCCTCTGCAAAATGGTCTCTGTACTGGGTTGAATAATGGCCCCCACTCCAAATCACATCTACCCAGAACCTGTAAATGCAACCTTATTTAGAAATAGGGTCTTTGCTAACATATGGTCATACAGGAGTCACATGGGCTCTAAATCAATATGACTAATGTCCCTATGAAGAAGGAAACTTTGGGGGTGCCTGGGTGGCTCAGTCAGTTAAGCAGCCAACTTCAGCTAAGGCCACGATCCTACGGTTCGTGAGTTCGAGCTCCACATCAGGCTCTTGTGCTGACAGCTCAGAGCCTGGAGCCTGCTTTGGGTTCTGTGTCTCCCTTTCTCTCTGCCCCTCCCCGCTCACACTTTTTTAATAAACAATTAAAAACTAAAAATAAATAAATAAATAAGGAAAACTTGGACACAAATACAGAGAGAAGATCACCATGCGAAGTCAAAGGCAGAGATGGAAATAATGCATCTATCATCCAAAGAGCATAGAGCATTGCCAGAAACCACTAGAAGCTAGCAGAGAGGATGGGACAGATTCTGCCTCTCAGCTCCTAGAAGGAACAAATCCTGCCTTGATTTCAGACTTCTTGCCTCCAGAACTGACAGTAGATTTCTGTTGTCTTAAGCCACCCAGTTCGGGGTACTTCATTACAGCAGTCCAAGGAAACTAATAAAATCCCTAACTTGACTTTTATAAAAACATTCAAACTTGCCTGCTGAATTTTCCTAGTTCCCTTGAACTAAAATTTGAAGAAGTCTCGTTAAAGTGTGCCCATAAATGGTCATTTCTGATGTGTACACTAACCTTCAACCCTACTCGCCCGCTGCACCAGTTAGCCTAGACCGGGGAAAGGGCTAACCATTTGCTGGGATCTTGGAGAGCAGCTCTAAGGGCGCATGCGCATGTGTGCGCTGAGGCGCCTGTCTGTCTCCAGGTGCGGGCTTTGACCTTGCTCTGGCATTAAATTCCCTCATCCCTGATTCACAGAAGGCGGACGTGCTTTACTTTCATGCCACCTTTTACTAACATCTTAGAGAAACTAGATTTTTGGTTTTGTTTTCTCTGAACGGAATTGATGACCAACCCCATCGTGATTTTCCCAGCCCAGGAGATGGAAATTCGATGACACTCTGGTGGCGCATCATAACATTGCAGAGCTGAGTTATGGAAAGGCCACAGGCTCCCGATGCCTCAGAAATGCTGCTCCTGGCAGAAGCGCTTTTTCTCATTCCCCGGGAGAAGCCTGGAACAGAAGAGATTTCATGAGGACACAGCTCAGGAATCCTCGTCCTCCCTCCGAAAGTGCTCCGACGTGCATTTCACAAGAAATGTTTTCAAGGAAATTTTGGAAAGAGCTGTTGATGAATCCGGATGCAGTTTCAAAACAATGGAAACCATTTGGTTTGCGTTTTCTTCAGTCTGAAAATATGTGACGCTGAAGCCCGAGGAACTGGAAGGACTCCCAAAAGCCTAATTCACAAGTATCTTGCAGATCTTTGGAGAGCTTTCCTTGTGAAACAGTGCTTCTGCAAGAAAGGAAAAAAGAAAAAAAAAATACATTTACATATACTAGTATAATTACTCCATTAATATTATTTTTTAAGTTTATTTATTTATTTTGAGAGAGAGAGACAGACAGAGACAGAGTGAGGGAAGGGCAGAGAGAGAGAGAGGGAGGGAGAGAAAATCCCAAGCAGGCTCTGCAGGGTCAGCACAGAGCCCGATGTGGAGCTCAAACTCACTAACAGTGAGATCATGACCTGAGCGGAAACCAAGAGTCAGACGCTTAAGGGACTGAGCCACCCAGGGTCCCCTGCATTAGTACTGTTTATACAAACTCATCCCAAATGGAAATCTGAACTAAGTTTCATTTAATAGACCATCACAGAAGACGGAGTTTCAGGGATGGATGGCACATTTTGGGGAAGGGGGCATTTTAAAGACAACTTCATTGTGGGAAAGAGGTAGTGGGGAATGACTCTTTGGGGTATTTTTTGTAATCAAATTTAGATATTTCAAATCTGTTGTGGAATAAGGGCCAAGAAGGAAGGAAAGGAAGGAAGAAGAGGGGACAAAAGGGAGGGAAGAAAGAAATTATGAGGTTAGTAAGAAGTGTCAGAAACAAAACATCAGTAGTATTTGGAAGAGAGTATGAAGCCCACATCAGAAACAGCTGGAATTTTTCTATGAGACATGAAAGATGAAACCACTTGCTGTTTTGACTGCTAAAAGAAGATTGGATCTGGGGACAAAATGAGTGCCTTATATCATGGCCACATTTTTCTGAAAGGTAAAATCGTCAGATTATTTTGTAAATAAATGCAGCCATGCTAATCAATGGGATAAAACATAATTCAACAAACTAAGCAAAAAATCTACTACACAGACCCATCATATGTCACAAAATAGCAGCAAGAAATAGAACTTAAGGATTAAGACTCTTTTGGTGTGTTACTCTTGGATTCATGAGATTATGTGTGTGGGATGTGTGAGCCATACAGATATGTACGGGGCAGACTCAACAAAATGTTGCTGGAGGCCCCCATACAAGTGTATTCTAGGCTCAGAAAAAAAAGAAAAAAAAAAAAAAAAACCCAAGGCCAGAGCCAACATGGAAACTGGAGGAAACTCAAAGGGCAACCCAGGCCCTGAAAGGTTCTTAATGGCATCATTTCACGTGAAAACTGTGGTCAGAGGTAGTGTTAGAACCCAGAGGGCACACTGCTGGGCCTTTACGTGGCATCTGTCTCCCTAACACTGTCCTGTGGCCTTGAGGACGGCACTATCAAGACACAGGGCAGAAATCACAAGAACTAAGTGGTAGATCTAAATGTGAGAAAAAAAAACTTTTTTCTTAATTTCTCATAAACACAAACTATTCAGTTTATCCACTCCTTTTAGATCTTAAAGACATGCTTTCTGTTATTGTTAACTGACCTGATAAATTTTGAGTGCATGAGTTTTATTGGGTGCCATGGGCAGTGGCAAAAAAAGAAAAAGAACTATTCTGTCTAGCTTGTTTGCATTATACTCCCGTAAAAAATCTGATGTTCAATAAAAGGCATTCCATTCCCCTTTCATTTCTTTTCTTCATTTAGCTTTATTTGATTAAAAATGTTAAGGAAGTCCATTAGACATATGGTCACTTTTGAAAGCATATGATGGACACATTTTATTTTTTTTTTAATTTTTCCATGAGCTCTGTGCCCAATGTGGGGCTCGAACTCATAACCCTGGGATCAAGAGTCACATGCTCTACCAGCTGAGCCAGCCAGCTGCCCCTAGACACATTTGTAAATAGAGGAAATGAGTTCATTAGTAAAGAAAATATTAGTATTTCTATCAAAGGAAATACAAGGACAAGTGCTATGACTTCATATCTTAGCTAAGCAATTTTCTTATTAAATCCAAATTGCTTCACTTTAACTCTTAACTCAAACCCCATTTGTCTTAGTCAAAATGGCCCTTTTACAAAAGACCTGTTTGCTAAAGCAGCAGGTTGGAACAAAAAAAGAGAAGATGGGAAATTTTCCTTAAAGGTCTGGGATTTCCATGCAAATGCACTTAGTCTGAGCCAAACCCAGAAAGAAGAGGTAACAGAGTTATTTCCATGAGCTGGACCAATTTCTTATATAAAAAATCCTTCTGAAGAACAGGGTCAGTGCAGCCAATTTACTGTAATTTTTAAAAAATCCTTCTAATATCATGGCTGCATTTATTTGAGCCACCTCTAAGTTCTGAGGTCAACTGGTGTTTGCTTCCTAAACACCGCCGAGTGTCTGCTCAAAGGTGGCCAGCAGTGTGTCATCTATGATTTCATAGCTACTCAGCAGGAACATTAGAGAAAATGCCTGCTGATTTCTAATGTGCTATTTGACAACCAGTCACCAAAGGGGAAAAACTTCAGATGATGGATTACATGAATTTAAGGCCTTCTGGAAACCCTCATCCTCATTTGGACTCCTAGGAATTTTTTTGTTAATTATCCTTTTAAAATAATTCTTCCTTAAGATATCGAGCTTTCTGCAACAGAGGGCTCAGCTGAAATTTCATTGGTGTTCACTCTACACTCAAGCACGTCTGGGCATAACTAGAGGATGGGTGAGGTGAGATCACCAGGAATCTACTTATGTTGATTGCCAACCAACCAACTATGGGAAGAACTAACATTAAGAAAATGTCATGATAAACAAGCTTGGGTGACAGACAATAGGCGAAAGCATGAAGACACAGGTGATTCTGCAGGCTTGGCTGAGATTTGATTCCTGGCCCGGACTGCGGGGATGGGTGCCTGAGTCTTAAGACAAAGACCAAGTGAAAACTGGGAACCAATCATCCTTGACTTCAGTTCAATGTAACTGCGGTTGCCTAACCATTTTAAAATTTAGTGGCCCAAACAAAAAGCTTTTTGTTGTTTTTAATGACCTGTGGGCTTCTTGGGACCCAAAGAGATGGTTCTATTTTAGTTATTTATTGATGAATAACAAACCACATATAGCCCAGTGGCCTGAAATACACCTACCATATTATTTCTCATAATTCTCTGCTTAATTTGGGTTCAGGTGGTGGTGGTTTTGCTTGTTTGGCTTGGTCTTCCATGTGCTGCATTCAGATAGCTGAGGGGATGGAGTGTCTTGGATGGTTTCACTCCCTGGTCTTGGGCATAGGCATGGGTGCCAACAGGATGACCTTAGCAGCATGCCGGGATGGCGAAGTCTCTCCCTTTCTTTGTGCACATCTCAAGTCCTCTCCCTCTGCTCAAAGCCCCTCGTAGTGGTCCTTCCTCTGTCTCTAGAACCCTAGCTGCTCTTCTTATGCTATAGCTCATGGCCCCCAAAAAGCAAAAGCAGGGTTGTTGAGGCCTGATAAAGTTCAGGTTTGGAACAGGCATAGCCATCACGTCCGCCACATTCTTTGGGTTAAAATAAGCCAGAAGGTCAACTTAGATTCACTGTGGGGTGGGAACTGTGGGGTGGGAACTGCACAGGATGTGAATATCACAAGGCATGGTTTATGTATTTCAACTTTCAAACCAATTTTTCCAGCATTCCTACAAAGCAGGTGGAAATGACATTGAAGAAACCCTAGTTAATAGCGATTCTTCTTCTATCCTCAGACTGGTAGGGCTTGAAAACACAGGTGGAAAAATTGACAGAGAACTCAGCAACCTCAAGACAGTGTGTAAATGCTTCTCAACCCAACAGACTAGTGGCTCTTGACTGCCTATATCAGTGTCATTCACTTGAGTCCAGAAATCCAGTGTCTTGAGTTAAAACACTCAAATCTATACCTTCATTCCTTCACTGAGGTCTCCAAACATTCATAATTAGCAACTCCCCATAAAGTTTAGAATGACCACAGTAACTGGTTAGAAGTAGGAATTTCTAGTCAGCTATTCAATTCCTTCCATCCATGGGGACCATCCCAGAATCATGAATTTAACCCCAAGTATTCAATTTGGACTTGGCATTGGCCAATGTGTTCAGGGTGAGATTAAGCTTTCTACCTCCACCTAATACACATCTGAGATATCTGGAATAATTCCAAAGATCTTGATCTCAAAAGATATCTATAGACCAGCTAGGTATCACCTCTTCTTCCCATGAGTCAGGCTTTCTGTTCCTGGTTCCAATCCAGACATGTCCCATGATAAGACCTTCTAAAGCAGAAATAGCTGGACTTAGCTTGGCGTGAGGGATGGGTGTGCTTGGAAAATGGTTCTTAAATGTGTTAGTGTTATTGACTCTTGATAATCTGCTACCTCGTAATAGATTCTTCCCCCTAGACCTATGCATACTCAAACATGCAGTATAAGATTTCAGGTCTCCTATGTAGAGTCACAGGCTTAATCATGAACCACCAAAGATTGGTGGTGGCCAATCTCCCCTCTCACATTATTATGAGGCCCATAATCATGGCCCACTCCCCTCTCACATTATTATGAGGCCCAAACCAACCTGGAAAATAAACACAAGACACACCTTTGGCCAGCTCTATTTTACTTGATATTGGGTCCTACTTTCATTAAACCAGAGTCATATGTTTAAAAAAAATTAAAAAGTAGTTTATTTTTCTGTGACTATCTCAATCTTTCCCCTAAGCCAGGACTGATATATTAAACAAATAATGTTTCTTTTTTTAAATTTTACTTATAGATTTTGAGACAGAGAGAGAGAGAGAGTGAGCAGCGTAGGGATAGGGAGAGGGCAGAGAGATAATCCCAAGCAGGCTCCTCACCGTCAGTGCAGAGCCCCATGGGGGACTCGAATTGTGAGATCATGACCTGTGCCAAAATCAAGAGTTGGACGCTCACCTACTGAGCCACCCAGGTGCCCCACAAATAGTGTTTCTTTAGGTAAAATAATATTCAATGCCGGAGATCTTTCCCCACTACAACCACCTCTCTCTACAGAAGTCTGGGCGCACAGAGAGACCGTGGTGCACATGACTCAATGATGAAGGAGAAAAGCAGACTCTCAAATGCCAGCATGATTCTTTGTCAACCTCTGGCCTGGGTCACTGCGTGCCCTGCAGGTGGTGAGGTGATTCAGGACCCACTGTGGGCATCCTGCTGGCATATGAGGCTCAGGTGGAGGCTAGTGTTGCCTGTGGTTTCATCTTCTCACTCAATCTTGTGGGCCTCATAGACCTCTCTTAACTCTGCCTATCTCCATGTCAGCCTGGCTTGGGCTTCCGACCCCAGCCTTTTCTGCAGCTTAGCTCCGCCTTCCCAAGGTCAATGCCACTGATAGGCCCTGCTCTCCCTTTCCCCTTTCATGTGTTCATGGTCATCTACAGCTGCCCTAACTCCATCTGGAAACTAAGGATGGCTTGGAAAACAGAATGTCAGTCTCTCTCTGGCTTACCAAGCTTCTATGCCTCTCTCATGGACTACCTTGACCTTGGTAACAGTGTGGGGCTCTTGCCAGGTGGTCTTTTCCCAGATTCCCAAAGATGAAAATGACCCAAGTCCTCAGTTTCTCAGAATCCCTTTTAACCTGCCACATGCATCTCGTCTGTCCAGAGAAATTCTGACAAGCTGCGACCCACCTTTGTCTCCTCTCCCTGAATGTCTTGGGTAGAAATTGTGAGGTTGGGACTTTTCTTCTTCTTACAGAACACTTTCTGCTTATCGCAGAGATTCAAATCTCAAAGACTAGCTGTCATAAAGGATATCTTCTCTGCACATAGCAGAAACTCTCTGATTAGGAGATCTTTTCCATACATATTGGAAATGCTGTGGTCGAGGTCATCCAAGCTGGGCTTTTGATGTGCTAAAGCAATTTAGAAAAGACTTAACAAAACCTGACTCTTCAGCAAATTGTATTCTTTGAACACAAGCACAAATGTAATTTGACAATGCTGAGAAATATGTACTTTATCCCAGCAGGTATCACCCTCACTAGTGCAAATAATTTATAAATATTCCAGACTTGGGCTTGCTTTATGTTCTTACTAATATGCTTCTAAATTACATACCCACCGCACATGAATGTATGCTCAGAGAACACAAATTCATTTTTATAGCTGCTTATGTGCAAGAAGGAAAGAAGGAAAATATAAGGTACTTTGCAAAATCAATCTTTACAATATCAACTATTTAAACCATTCCTTCCTATCCCTGATGCTAAACTCATAAAGGATAATATTCTATACACTTTGCTTATAGTTTCTCCTCCTTTTCCACGTAGCACCTTGAAAGCTGAGTTCATTTCAGTGGCATTTCCTCACCCCCTTTAGAGCTATTTCCTCTACTGCCTCAAGAAAATTATGGTCCTCTATGTATACTGATTTTTCTGGTTATGATAAATATCTAAATTTGTTGCAATTCATTTTTAAAAAACTTTTTTAATGTTTATTTATTTGAGAGAGAGAAAGAGCATGAGCGGGGAGGGGCAGAGAGAGGGGGAGACACAGAATCTGAAGCAGGCTCCAGGCTCTCAGTGGTCAGCACAGAGCCTGATGCGGGGCTCGAACCCATGAACCATGAGATCATGACCTGAGCTGAAGTCAGATGCTTAACTGACTGAGTCACCCAGGCGCCCCCCAATTCATTTTTTAAACCCAGAAAAGACAGACCCAGAAGAAGCGAAGCCTTTTCTAAAAAGTTTATTTATTTATTTTGAGAGAGAGAGAGAGAGAGTGTGAGTGAGCATGAGTGGGGGAGGGGCAGAGAGCGAAAGAGAGAGAGAAGCCCAAGCAGGCTCCACACTGCAGTGCAAAGCCCAACATGGGGCTTGAACTCACTAACCATGTGATAATGACCTGAGCCCAAACCAAGAGTTGGACGCTTAACCGACTGAGCCACCCAGGCGCCCCCATAAGCAGTGAACCCTAATTTTAAAACAAAATATGGTTGATGCGTAAGAAACTCGTAAAGACAGAGAAGAAACTGGGGGATGGTGGAGGGAGGGTGGGGGATGGCCTAGCCGGGGATGGGTATTAAGGAGCGCAGTGGTTTTGATGAGCACTGGGTGTTGTATATAAGTGATGAATCACTGAATCTACTCCTGAAACCAATATTGCACTCTGTGTTAACTACCTACATTTAAATACAAGTTTAAAAAGAACAAAAATTGGTTGATCAGTCGCAAACTTCTAAAAGTTATTATGAAAGGTAAACAAAGAGAAAAATGATGTTCCTGGTATATAATACAATGAAAAGTTTTCCCACTGTGAATATTCCTCTCTCAAAGCAATTTTTTAAAATTGATCATATTCTTATTTTAAAAAGGAAATACTACCCTTGAATATAATAAGTTATCTACGGGGTGTTTTCTTCTTTTTACACAATCTGAGCCCCTCGAGACAATCGTTTCTTTCTAGTAAGATAATTTATTTCTCAAATAACTAACGTCTTCTGTTTTATTTTGATTCTGATTTAATCCAACGAGAAGGTAAACAGCACCTGAAACATTCTCTACTTTTCTGTTCAGGGATCAGTATATAAAATTACGTGGAAACCTTGGAGTTTCCTATCACACCGTTCTCAGTTGTCCAGAGTCATATTTTGTGACAGTCCCTTAAAGGCTTAGGTTAATGTTAATGCCAAAAATGCAAATCTTCTTTTTTGGAGGGGCGTTAAAAAATTTCCGCCAATGGGAGCCAGATTCACAAAGGTATATATGTACAGTGACTACCTCCACCGCCCATAATTACTGCCTGCTTAGGAGAGACCTGAACAGAGTCAATGTCCTCGAATGTTTTTGCAGTGAGAAACCAAATATATATCCAGGCCATTTACAGGAATCTTTCTCAGGAGGCTCAGCTCCAAGTGAACCACTACAAGCCAACACTGTTGGGTCCTTTGATGCCTTGTTTCCCTAAAGCTTAGGTGGCTAGTGTTTTCTGGCCTCGGCTCTGTGGGACTTGGCCCTCAGCATTGAAAAGAATCAGGTTGCAGAAAACAGCAGCCACTGGGGCTGCCTGGAAAGTGAAGGCATTTTCCACCCTGGTAGCCAGACAGGATACCAAGGGATTAGTTGTAACAGAGTTGATGCTGCACCCAGTTGGCTGAGGTCTTGGCCCCAGGCTTTCAGCCAGACAGGAAGGCTGCTTTTGTGGGGAAAGCGTATTAGCTGGAGCATCAATAATTCCAGCAGTAAGTGCTCCTCTCTACCTCGATGTGACCTTTTGGAGCAAATATAATGACCATGCTGGCTCCATCCGCTGGAGACAAATAATATTATGACTGTGTCTACGTTCTCTTACTCAAAAGCTCGCACTGTAGCAAACTCCTATAACTCACGATTCTAAGAGCACAGTGCCTTTCAACTTTTTCATTACTTGATGATGCACATTTGTCTCTCTAAAGAATTTTAAGGGACTGATTCAGGATCACGGAACATTGAGTCAATAGTCCTGCCAAAAATAAAACCCAGGATTGGAGGCTCCAGGAAGGTATCCTTGTCTCTTGCATGTATATCCGTATAACGCTGACTGATTGATTGACTCAGTGAAAGAGTGACCCCACCTGGGCCCCCTGCTTCCACTTCCTTCCACCCCAACCCCACTGTAGTCTGTTCTCCACAGAACTCCCAGAATAATCTCCCAAATCAGCACGTATACCTCCCCCTACACTCACATACACACCCTTCCAAAGGTTTCCTATTACACTTAGAATAAAATCCCGACTCCTCACCTTGATTTATCAGGCGTTGCGGATCCTGACTGCCAACGTCTCTTTGGCCTTGCCTTCTAGGCTTCTACTTCCCCTTTCTTATTCCCTGGGCCCGAGCCACCCCCACTTTCTTGTTCCCTGAAAGAGCAAGCTCAATCCCACCTGGGGGCGCTTTTACTTCCTCTTCTTTTACTTCCTCTTCCTCACTTGTCTCAGATCTCCATGTCTCTCTTCATTATCTATCCCTTTATCCTGCTTTCTCTTCTCTTTAGAGCTTTCTGGCCAGCTGACATGGTGTTACATATAATGTGTGCATGACTGTTGGCTCCACTGGGAGGTGAGAGCTGTGAGGATGGGGTGTCCTCCCATACAGCCTTGTGCCTCTGACATCTAACACAGCAGAGTAGGTGTGCAATAAATATTTGAGGAATAAGTGAAGCAGAAAGCTTGGATACGGCTATGCATGCAACCTGGAAACCAGCTGATTCTTGAAGGACTGAGACCTTATTAATATGGCCAATATTCACTGGGCATACAAAGGCACCAACACTGGTAATTTTCTCTTTTAAAAAAATTTCTTTTATGTTTATTTATTTTTGAGAGAGAGAGAGAGAGAGAGAGAGAGAGAGAGAGAGAGAGAGGCAGGGGCACAGAGCAAGGGAGACACAGAATCCAAAACAGGCTCCAGGCTCTGAGCTGTCAGCACAGAGCCCGACATGGAGCTCGAACTCACGGACCATGAGATCACGACCTGAGCCTAAGTCAGACGCTTAACTGACTGAATCACCCAGGCGCCCCAATACTGGTCATTTTCAACCAAACTTCCTTCAGTCCACCCTCCTGATGACACTCCAAGGCTAGTAAAGTCTAGGAAAATATAAAGCCTATTTTTCTGTTCTCTTGTGCTTCTCCTTATAGATTTTCCACCAAATAAATAAGACAACAGGACAGAAGACATAAGATCATGCACCGTCATTGTGATCAGTACAATTTTTGACCTCCTCCCAGGTGTATGATTTTAGGAAGGTTATTAAACCTCCCTGGCCTTCGGTAACTGTTATGAGATGAATTGTGTCCCCCACCCCACAAATATTGATATCTGAACCGCCAGGACCTCAGAATTATCATTATCATTTATGAATTGGATCTTCATTGAGGTAATTGAAAGAAAATGAGGTTGTGAGGGTGGGCCCTAATCCCAAATGACTGGTATCCTTACAGGAAGGGGAGATTAGGGCGCAAACCACATGGACGACCACGTGAAGACACAGGGAGGAGACAGCCATCGACATGACAAGGAGAGAGGCCAGAGCAAGTCCAGCCTTCACTGCCATCAGAAGGCACCGACCTTGCTGACACCCGGATCTCAGATGTCCAGCCTCCAGAGCTGTGAGAAAATACATTTCTCTTGTTTAAACCACGCAAATAAAGCATATAAAAACCTTAGCCCTGTGTTGGGCAGATAAGTGTCACTCATTTTAATTATTAGCAATCCTCTTTTAGCTGGCCAAGAAAATCAATGTAAAATTTTAACAGATCCATTCGTAACCCAGGGGAATAAGTTTATTGTTTACCAGTGACTACAGTGTTCCTCCTCCACCCAAATGAACATGAACTTTTCAGGTATGGAGGAGAGGGGGAAAGGCTGGGAATATCTTCCCTACTTGTAAATGTCTGCTATTCCCTGAGGACACAATGCTTCCACAGGGACAGGCCATCAGCTATTTGGTGACATAGGACTGTGGCATGTAATAGAATGTGATGTCATGTGCACAGCAAGGCTCAAATAAATTGTTTATTTAGGGGCGCCTGGGTGGCTCAGTCGGTTAAGCACCTGACTCTCGATTTCAGCTCAGGTCATGACCTCAAGTTTCGTGAGTTAGAGCCTTGTGTCAGGCTCTGTGTCAGCTTGGGATTCTCTCTCTCCCTCTCTCTCTGCCCCTTGTCCACTCTCTCTCTCTCCAAATAAATAAATACACTTAAAAATGTTTATTTAAGGAATAGATGCTCTGAAGGCAGCATAATCCTGTGGGGGACAGAGGAGACCAGCACAGTAGGAAGAGGATACAATCCTCCCGTCATATTCTGGTCACTATTGAACACTGAAATTAAACAATGAACGAACTCTTAGATATTTCCCTGTTTCCAGCCAGTAAAACCAAACACTGGTCATACATCCTGCCCAAGACTATAAAGTTGATGCTAAAACTCTATTCCTTCCCATTAAACTTCCTTTCAGGAGCTCACTTTCACAGTGTTGCTTCTACATCCAAGTTTGAGATCATTATTGAGAGGCAGTCAGAGCCTGGAGCCTCAGTTGATAGGCCGAGATTGGGGACCCCCCAACACTCCGTTACAGAACCACAATTACCCTCATCCCTAGGCCATTGGAGGCAGCAGTGTGGCTGACGGATTTCCCATGGTTCCAACCTCGACCTTATCCAGGGGACTCAAGTCCACCAATCTCCTGGGTCTATGTTTGTCCCGCATTTACACAACGGCCCCTACCAGATAGGGGTGTGGTAAGAATTAAATAGCAATGTTAAAAAAAAAAAAAGGTGAAAGAAAAAGAACGTGCCATATTGTCAGTACAGGAAAAAAGGTGTGTGTTTTCCACACACATTAAATTGAGTAATTTCTGGGTTTCCAAAGGCACGGCCTCACTTCTCATATTTTTAATAACAAGTTGTGAATTTTCTTAGCACACTACAGTGTTTTTACACACGTACTCCCTTTCAGAATCGCGGAATAACCACTTGGGAATGATTCTATGTGGTCCACATGCCCAGACTAGACATTTACTTACAGGGACCAAGAGAGACACAGGACACCCTTCACTTTCTGCAGACCAGTTGGACACGTACGACTCACAACGTGCAGTAGAACTGGGGACACAGGGTTGGCGATCTTCGTTTGTCTAAGGTACCCATCATACTGCTCCCCCAAATTCTTATTTTCCTTTTGCCCCACCTACTTCCATCAGTTAATGGGCATTATACAAGTCACTGGGTGTTCAATGATGAAAGTAGAGAGCTCCTCAGGTAAGTCAAATGCGACCTTCGGGTGTAAGTATATCTGATTTATATCTGATCTCGGAAATAAACCTAGCATTTAAACTAACATTTGCTTGTTTCGTTCAGCGCTCGCATTGATTTTTCTCATGGAAATCTATTCTGTGTATAGTGCAGGGTGGAGGGCTCAAAAACTTATGAGCTATGTTTTCTCTGATATTTAAATGAAATGAGGAACACAGATCTTTTCCTAAAAGTCACTTTCCGCAGAAGAATGCACATACGTGCCACATGCAAAATTCCACACACAATTCCAGAGAGTCATCAGAGCTTCTGAGGACAGTCCTCAAGCCACCTGGGGTCCATTCGTCACAGTGCGAGCAGCTTTGCTACGAAGAGAAGGGCTGGGGGGCACGTGTGCCTTCAGCATCAAGTATTGTTGCAACATAAAGACCAGTTTGTGTGGACTTGATTGGTAGAATAGCAGGAAAGAAAAATGTACAATGTTAATAAGCATGTTTTTGGAAATTAAAAAGAAACAACTCTATGAATTCATCAATCACTCTGAGTATGTGAAGCAACCAACACAATTACTGCGAAATTGTGCCTTTATCCAATGTGCCCCAGTTCGTTGTGCCTCTTTGATACCTTCTGATGTTGGTTAGCTGTAAATTTAGAAACTCTCTATCTCTGAGTCCACACATCCAACTAACTCCGCAAGGCAATAATATAATAAATGGCAACTAAATAATTGGCTCTATTTACGTACATGGCACATTTTGATTTAAAATCAAACTCTATTTGTATGTTTAAATTTTTTTAAAAAATCACAGCCTATTGGTGTTTTGACTTTCATTTCATAGAGTTGTCATATAGTTCCTCCACAAAAGTTAAATATCCCCCTGTATTAATTAATACACAATCCTATGAAAAATCTAGATTTAGAAGATCACTTAGTCAATTAAGAACTCTGCAACATCTTTTGAGGTGGCAGAATGAACACCTCTTTGGGCGTGAAAACTCCCTGGAGTTTTGGCTGAGTGTCTTCATGATTATTCCGGATATATCCTGTTCTTAGCTCTGTTTTCTCTGCCCACAGCAGGTAATACATTCTCTCAAAATGTCTCCTGTGTGTACCATAATGACTCATAAGATGACAGTTATAAAGTACTAAGTATTTTTGAAGAGTACAGATAGTTCACACAGAAGAAGACAGAAGAGGAAAAAAGAGGCAACCGAAAAAAAATAGTCCCTCATCTGTCAGGAGAATGCCACGGTAAAATGTATTTAATAGATATGCCAGACATGTGACATATAAACAGGGATTACGGCACACGAAATTTCTCAGACACCAAGAATGTAAATAAATCTGCAAGCGAATTTATAGCCACTGATTAAATCACAATCCTTATTTTTTTAATGGAGTATTATATTGGTATTCTGACCTTTATTTAATGCCTTGAGTAAATATTCCCTATCAACATGTATAGACAGCCTGATCTCGAGCCAGAGTGATTATAAGGGTTCTTGCCCAAATTTATCACCTTTGACTTACCCAAAATCTACAAGACACAGGCTATAATGTACGGCACATAGAATATAGTCAATAATATTGTAACAGCTTTGTATGGTGGCAGACGGTAATTAGCCCTACTGTGTTGACCATTCGAATGTATATAAATGTCCAATCATTGTGTTGTACATCTGAAACTAATACAACATTGTATGTCAATTATTCTTCAATAGAAAAATAAGTTCAAGAAATTTAGAAATCGACCTTGTATCAAGCACAAAGGCTAAAGCTCAGGAGAGATTTCTTGGTAGATTTCCCTGCATCATCTTCTGAATGCTTCACAGAATCAGCAAGAATTTACTAAAGAGTCACTGCAATAATCAAAATATTTTTATCTAAGCAATTCTAGCTCCTTTTATTTCTATTTCATCTATGCGAGATCAGTAGGGATACATACTTTGTATCTTCTCTTTTATTTTTTTTTACTTTTTAAAAAAGGTTTATTCCTTTTTTGAGAGAGAGAAAGAGAGCATGGGTGGGAGAGGAGTGGAGAGAGAGGGAGACACAGAATCCGAAGCAGGCTCCAGGCTCTGAGCTGTCAGCACAGAGCCCGACACGGGGCTCGAGCCCACAGACTGCAAGATCATGAGCTGATGCTAAACCGACTGAGCCACCCAGGCGCCCCTCTTCTCTTTTATAAAAAGAATAGTAAAAAGGGAGGCAAAGAAGTTGCTATTCTTTGCCCAAAGTCACATGATAATAGGACCAATGCCAGTCTACTTTCTTGCCTTTATGCTCCTTTTATGAGACCAAACTGCCTTCCAAGTTAATGCTTCCTCACAAACACATCCAAGAAGAAAAATAAAAACATTTAATTATGGAATTCAACACACTAGGATTTTCCCATTTAGATAACTTTAAAATAATAATTATAAAAATGCTTATAGTATTCTGGCAAATAGAAAAAAAAACTAAAATGAGATGTCTTTTTAAAGAATTTGTTCATTTCTAAAAATATAAAAAGTAACCTGAACTTTATCACAATAAATAAGGTGAACACTTTAGAGTAGCAGTTCCAACCATGCTCTAAAAATGATGTCCTAAATTTGGAAAAGTACTTCTGTCTTCAACTCTATGGTACTTTCGACTCACACAAGCATCCTGTGAAAAGCCATTTGAAAGTTGAACCGAAAAGGTCTCCAGTATAGGGAAATTACTGGAAAGAGAGAAAGAAAGAAAGAAAGAAAGAAAGAAAGAAAGAAAGAAAGAAAGAAAGAGAAAAGGAAGGAAAGAAGGAAGGAAGGAAGGAAGGAAGGAAGGAAGGAAGGAAGGAAAGGAAAGAAGGAAGGAAGGAAGGAAGGAAGGAAGGAAGGAAGGAAGGAAGGAAGGAAGGAAAAGAAAAGGAAATGATTACAATTGCAATAATCTAAAAAGTAGAGAGCCAACAGAATCCTTGGTTAGAGACATAGCTCATGAAATTAATTTACAATTGATTCTCAGGTCTGTGGCCTGTGTGAATTTGAGGACAAGACTTGGGCATCCCAGGGGCTTTGGCGCTGGGATGTACACATTTTATGCCTCCTGGATTTACAAAGGAATCACAGTGTTTCTCCATGTTTGGAAATACTACCTTTTTCTCTGGCTTAACTGTAATCTGTAGCCAGTTTTGTGGTAACTGTTTAACCCTGGAGTGCCTTTCTCATTCAAGTCTGTCTGCCCAAATCCTAACCACCCCTCTCTGCTACAACTCAAGTATGCTGTCCTTCAACAAAGCCTTTCTTGAGCCATTCAGTTGAGATTAAACTTGTCCATCTCCCTGTCTCCTCCAGTCCAGTTTCTTCCCAGTGGAAACACTTGTCACACTCTACTTGGTATTCAGTTTTGCAAAGTGTCTCTCTTTCCCACTAGACTGGCCCCCAAAAGCATAATCACTTTGTAATGCTTTTTACACTGAATTCAATTGAATTTCCACTAAGACCCAACAGATACTTTTCATTCAAGTATGAAATAGATTAGAATTTAGTTGTTATTCATGGTCTTTTTACATCACAGTATTAGTATTCAGTATTATTGATAATAGATTAAAATATAAAAAGGGATTCTCTTTAGATCTCATTTTGTGGACTTTAGAGCTGACTTCTGCCCCTGACTTATAAGCAAGTAGTTTTCTACATCCCGGTCACTTTGCATGTGTCAAGAAGACTCTGCCTCACCAATAGAAATAATTAGGATAACTTTTCTGGTGTTGAACAATTCTATTGAGTGTATCAGAGGGCATTTCAACAGAGAACTGACTGAGAAAACTCTAATCAACTCTGGATGACAGAAAGAAATCATGATTCATTATCATCTTGGATGTAACAATACAGCCTTCGTAATCCTTCTGAGAGAAGATACCCAGAATTTAGGACTAACCAAGTGTCTCTAACTAGAAAGTTTCACGCAGATATGGAGGAGTGAAACTTTTTTCCTATTTTTTTTCCTTTAACAGACCCAAGAATCTTCTGAATTTCCTAAAAGTGGAAAAGAAAATGAGGTGACATTACTTGCGGAAACACCTCAAAAGTAAACATTTGTTTCGAGTCTTGAGGAAATTTCCAGCTGCATGGGTTCTTTGAAAACACTGAATGGAGAGCCCTGCTTCCAAATTTATTTCAAGTAAAGTTTTTGCCTAAATGAATTGTTGAGAACCGCCCCCCTTCAGACTGTTAGACCCCATGCCATCCTATTTAGAAATATCTAGATGTAGCGTCCATTTATTCTTTTTGCTCCCTTTCTTAAAACGTTTTTATATAAGAATAGTAAAAACTGTCCTGAATCATTTATGTACAGTTGTCCTCGGTCCTGAAGAGTGAAGGTTATCTGATCATCATAGCTTTTTGAATCCTTCTCAGTAAATTTATCTCAAAAGCCCAGTCACCCAGCACATACAAGAGACGCGAGACGTGGGCTGTGACCAGCTCTAGATCTCTCATATGTACTTTCAAAGTCCGCTGGCTAAAGAAATGCAATTAAAATCTCAACCTGCATCCACTTATTCTGATACATTTATAATTATATGATACAGCACACTGTGTAGAAGGTAGGTGGGGAAATCACTCGATGTTGCCTCTCTTTCATTTTATAGTGAATAAATATGAGAAAAATTATGGAAATAATTGTTTACAGCAAGTAAAACCCACTGGTGAGGCTTTGCATGGAGCTGTTATTTCACAGCTAACCTTGCCTGAAAGAAAATGCATCATGATTCAAATCTTTGAAAGTGGGCATAGGATCAGTCCTTAGAGTTGAGGAATCCAGTGTGTTGGGAGCAAGGAAATGCCACAGGGCTTAACGATGTCTGGGGGTGTTACCAAAGCCTGGGGAAACTCATGCTGGTTAGAACATTTAATCACACATTTGCTTCTGTAAGAAATCAGCATGATTGAGTTAAAAAAAAATAGAACCTTAAAAGCAAACTAGAGAATAAAATCAGTTACCCGATCAGTTACCTCTCTCTTCCTCTCTCTCACCTCTCTCCATCTCTTTTTTATTTTCCATCTTCTGGGGAGAGTTGCATGTTCATTAAGAATCCCCAAATCTCCCCCAGTATTTCAAGATCTTCTTTTAAGATGCTTCACTAGCGAGCATTTTAACAGAACAGGTTCCAGTCGATGACAGAACCCTTGTGATCAGGAGATTAAGAACTAAGGAGAGATGGGGCACCTGGGGGGCTCAGTCGGTCAAGCATGCAGCTCTTGATTTCGGCTCAGGTCATGATCTCAAGGTTGGTGAGATCAAGCCCCGAGTTGGGCTCTGCACTGACAGTGCGGAGCCAGCTTGGGATTCTCTGTCTCCCTCTCCCTCTCTGTCTCTCTGTCTCTCTCCTCTTTCTGTCTGTCTCTCTGTCTTTCTGTCTCTCTCTCAAAAACAAATGAGAGAGTTGTCAAGGAGAGCAATTTAAGAAATGAATCGTTTTATTAGTTCCCTAGGGCTGCCAAAGCAAATTATCACAAACTTGGGGGCTTCAAATAACAGAAATTGTTTTTCTTGAAGTTCTGGAGGCCAGAAATCTGAAATCAAGGTGTTACAGTATTCTCCTCTCTCTCTCTGAGGGCTCCAGGAGAGACTCTTTCTTTGCCTCTTCCAGCTTCTGGTGACTTCAGGTGTCCCTTGGCTTGTGGCTGCATCCCTTCAATTTCTGCCTCCCCCTCCATGTGGTTTTGCTTCCTGAGTTTTCTCCTCTTCTGTCTGTCTTCTCCTCTTCTCATAAAAAATCCTTGTCATTGGATTTAAGGCCCACCCAGATAATTCAGGATCATCTCATCTGAAATCCTTAACTTAATTACACCTGCAGAGTCTCTTTTCCAAAAAAGGTCACATTCGCAGGTTCTGGGTGGACATAGTTTTGGGGAGTGGGCATCATCCAATCCACCACAACTGCCTTAATAAACTCCTGGTAATAATAACATCTCTATCATCTATTACCTAAAAGGAATTTGTACTTAAGAGTAAATGAGTGGATTATGCAGGACAAGAAGCTATTTAGGGGATGTGAGGGAGAAAGGAGTTAAATGTCGAAGCAAGGGCCACAGTGTGCCTGAGCCTTTTCCCATTCCCCATCCAGAAAAATCAGACAGGCTCCTATCTCACAGGGCTCTTGGGAAAACTGAACAGGATGGATGTGTTAGTACATGGGCATGTCAAATCATGATTGACAAAATGCTTTCACACACATGGCCGAATTTCTTATAAATTGTCATGTTTAGAGCCCCAGAACTTAGCCCATGGTACTCAGAAAACAGTCTCTATAATGTTTAATGAATAAATGAATGAGCAAATGATTTAACTATTTTCTGGAGGTGCATTCACCAGGGAAGAGCCTACATTCATATTCTACAAATGTGTAGCCCCACGAGTGTGGTCCTGATAGATACATATTTATTGGGGCTTTTTTCTTACTTCAAGAGACCCAGTTTGGGTCATAGTTTATTCTACAGTAAATAAAGAATCACAGCTGACTGAGGAGCAGAAGAATAAGTTCAGGAAACAGAGTCTCTTCAGGGCCTTGCACTTAACATTAATGTGACCCATAAAAATTCCTTGCGCCAAAGAAGTGCAAAGTTCTTTGTTATTTTTCAAAACAAGCAGTCCATTCTTTCCTGATTACGAATCCTAGCTGGGTCAGAAAGAGTGAGGTAATTTTCCTCCCAAATTATGCTTTGTTATTCTTCAGAGTGTTTATATCTTGCATGATTGTGGATGAAAATTATTTTTCTTCTGATTAACATATCTGTGTGCTATAATAAGAGTAAATAGGCATTGCTCTCATATAGCTTTAAGCCCAAGGAAGGCAGGACCTTACGTGGAAGAATACTGGAGAACACATGTTTCCTCAAGGCAGTACTTCCTCTAGAATCAGAACCTGCAGGAGTAAATCTGAGACACTCTAGCATTGAGAACTGCTGCCTAGAATCCACCCAGAGAGGGTGTCTACATCATAGGTCAACAGACCTCACCCCCCAACCACCAGTTTCTGGGTATGTGGGTCTGGTAAGGACCAAATAAATTGCAATTCTAACAATTTCCAAATGGCACTGATGTGCTGGTTCAATGTCCACACTTTGAGAATCACTGTTCCAGAGAAAAGGAAAAGAAAGATGCTAGACTACACATTTTGTCCCTTCCACATCTCTTCCTTGGTTGAGAAGTCTTTTGGAGTGAAGGGAGTGGTGGGGGAGAGGACAGTAGTGTTACATTAATGAATGTTCCCCCACAGGTAAGACAATCTCAGAGATGGGGAATAAGCGTTCCCTTCAATTGCATATCCTAACCTTTGCCCCAGTGTTCTGCAGCTCTAGAACCTCCAGGAGCAATCCTGGGAGGAGGGTAGAAGACCACAGAGGACACCGACAGGGATGAGGTATTAGCTTCAAATCAATAAGGAAACCAGAACCAAACATCCAAAAGAACAGTTCCTGAACACGTGCAATGTAATTACTGCCATAACAATGAGAGTGGGAGGCAAAGGTAGCATGTGCTTCCAAAGATGGGTAGGTAAAGGCCACAGCCAGTGAAATGAAAGCATGTAACATACATAAAGCATGTTATTTGAGCCAGAGACTGGTGGTACATTTGGGTTACAAGAAAATACGAATGCTCAATGCCTTTTGTCATTTACAACTTGGCAATCTCCTTGTAAACAGAGAACACATTTTTGAATTCCTTTTATTTCCATTGTATCGGTCACCAAGCTTTCTTTGGTGCAGACCCTCATCTTCCCCAAACATTGAATTGATCATGCTATTTTTCAACATAAAGCTTTTTCTGTAGTTTTGTACTGCCACAGAATCATTCCTGAGCCCCTTAGTTTGGCCTGCAAGGTACCCCTCCATCTTGGACGTTGGATTCTGTCTTAGACAATTGTCTTGAGTTGCCTCAGCATCAACGGAGAGGTTGTTAGAAATGCAAATTCTTGGGCCCAACCCCAGCCTTACTATGTCATAATCTGCATCTTAACAAGACCCCTCCAGTTGATTTCTGGGCACATGGCAGTTTGACAAGCACTATTCTAGATTACTGGCCACCTCTCTTTCTCCTGGGTAATCTTCTATGTATAACTGGTTGGGACAGTCCTTTTTGGGTCACAAACATTGTTGACAGGTGAGATGGTGGATCTTGATTATTATCCCAGGTCCAAAACCTACTGCAGAGCCAAATGCAATTCTCATAAGTGTGTATCCCTTTTCTAAGTTATTAGCACCAACTGGCCCTTTACAGAAGGCCCAGAGAGAACCATTGTCAGAAGCCAGAATGAGAACATGACTCTCGCTCAATAATAATAACAACAATAAGCAGAGATGCCATTCCCCAGTCTCTGATTTGTACACCTGTGCCTCGGGCCGCTGCTGCTCCAAATAGCAATTCACTGAATATTGACTCCATCCAACTGCTCGTGAGGTTTCTTCAGCCTTACATAGCGCTTATGAGAAAGTACAGCTGTAAATTTCACCACCTGCTACTGAATTTAGCAATGATATTGAATACAGAATAAAAACACTGTTAGAAGTCCTTTAGACGTTAGTGTTGTGTTCTAGTGTAGTGTTAGAAGTCCTTTAGACGTTAGACGTTAGTGTTGAATTATTTATACTCTGCTGCGCTTGTAAAAGAAAGACATCCTTCTGTGTTTACCCGTGCACCAGAGGTGTGTTGTGAAGTGAGGATTCATCTGAAGGAGGGCACCAGAGAAGACGGCCATATGTTTTTCCAGTCTCTACTTTTTTATGTGAGTAGTTTATATGATTATCAAGGGAAGCCTTAAAAGTGAAAAATCACAAAAGTGTGATACACAGTCTGAGAGATGTATGTGTCTGTGGGTACATGCTTTTTTTGTTGTCTTGGTGTGTTGGGTAGATTAGGAGCAATATTATGTGACACCTGAGTATCCTCTTGCTTCACCAGCCAATGGGCACAAAGCGGGGTTCCATAAAGAGCAGTGACCTAATTTCACTGCTTCTCACCCCATCTGCCCAAAAGACCTCAAGTTGATGCAAGGCATTTCTTGAAAGTTGTGGATATTTTGCACATACATCCAAAATGCCTGCTCCTTCTGAGACCCCAGATTGTCCTGTTGGGTCCCAGCTATTGCCAAGTGCAAGGCCTTAGGTGCTTGGAAGCTGTCATGGCACTGTGTCTTTGATGATGTGGATAGAGAAGGCACTGCTATAGGGATTTCACAGAAATTGTTCCTTCCATCTTTGCTTGCCTATTTTCCCTAGGATCCCAGTGTCTGGGGTTTGATAGACATCGTCCAAATTCAGAAGTTCTCTCTCCCTTCCAGTTACTGAAGGCATTGTAATGGGCTTAGACTCATTGAGCCTGATTCCTTCCTTCACTGTGAGTTTTCTCTTGGGATGCTCCTCGGTCCCATGTGCAAGTATACAGTATCTAGACAGCTCACATAGACGTGCCCAGATGTATCTTCAAACCTATCTGCCTTTGAAATAAAGTGTCAACTGTATGAGTGTTGCCCTCAGATTTTCAGTTTTCTTTTGTAAGCCGTTAGTAATGACTGAAACTAAATTTATTCTACTATAGGGTTGACTTTGAAGATAGGAAATGGATAGAGATATGGAAATCTCCAGTGGTTATTCATAGCAAAATTTAAGTATTAGATTTTTTCATATGAAACACAATTTGCAAGCCAGGAAACTAAATTGATTTGAAAAAGCTTTTCATATACCTTATGTTGTTAAAAAGTGGCAGCATGTGATCTTGTTGCAGACATATCTTATTCATATGAAAATAAATAAAAGATAGTAAGAAAGAAGAGTGGAACAAAATTCCCATAAGAACACATCATCATTAAAATCATTACCAAAATTTACCCCATGGCTCTTCTGTTCATAAAATTGTATTCATTGTATGAACTTTAAGTCTGGTAGGTCTGCTGACAAAAATACATGGAGAAGAATCATCTAGAACATCCAAATAAGTTTGCTTAAAGGATCTTCATAAGATGGGGGAAAAGATTTTCATAAGATAGGGGAAAGAAAAGGTGTTAAAGGAGTAAATTAAGAAGTCATTGTTGGGGGACACCTGGGTAGCTCAGTCAGTTAAGCAACCAACTCTTGATTTCAACTCAGGTCATGATCTCAGGGTTCGTGAGATGGAGCCTTTTGCAGGGTTCGTGAGATGGAGCAGGCTTTGCACTGACAGTATGGAGCCGGCTTGAGATTCTTTCCCTCTCTCTCTGCCCCTCTCCCCATTTATGCTCTTTCTCTCTCACACACATAATAAATTAATAAATCATGGAAACAAATTTAAAAAAGAAGTAATTGTTGGGGAAAGTGTCAATTGAGTACCTCGACTGATGGGGAGATAAAAGGAAACTGGAAATAGAGGAAAATGGAAGTGGACAATGAAGGGCAGATGTGGAGGGGGGGTGGCCAGAGCAGATTCTAGAGGCTAACAAAAGTTTCCTCAATGACTCATCAAGAAATATGAAGAAAGAATATGCTGGTTAGATTTACTCTTCAGTTTGGGTGACCTGTGCCAGGCTTCCTGCAAGCTACAAATATAGGGTAATATATAGGATGAAGGGTAAGAGAAAAGCGAGAGATAAGGAACAATCTATATAGTGGATTTGGGCTTGGTGTGGGCAGCTCTGCAGTTCACTTGCTGGGCTGTTGATGCCTTTCTTTGCTGGGACCTCTGGTGTTGACCCTGAACAAATGGTGCATGGGATGGATTGTTAATGACATTTTTAAAAACTATTTGGTGTGGCAAAACACTCATTGTCACTCAGTTAACAGACATTGATAAAGCACCTGCTATATACAAGGTGCGATGGGGAATCCTAAGAGGTGGATCTTGCTTGTAGAAGTTTTGGGGGTGAACTCTCATGGGTGAACTAGGACATGTTCTTACACACTTGGAGTGCAAAGAATTTAAGTCGCATTAAAAAGAGAGTTGAAAAAGAGAGCTTGTTTCAATCCGGGGAATCAAGAGAGGCTTTGTGGAGATGAGAGCATCTGAGCTAGGTCTCAGATAAGTCAGAGGTGGACATTTGGAAGGCAAACTGGAAGGAAGATTATGCCAGATTTGTGGGAATATCTCAAGCCAAGGCATGGAATTTGGAAAGTACAAGACACTTGTCTTGCACGTGAAAAGTTGAAACTGGGTCTGGGTAGATAGTTGATATCAGATCGTAGACGACATTACATTTGAACCTTGTTCATAAGAATTCAGAAAACATGGAAGGATTCTGAAGAGAGGGACAGCAGTAGAGCTCTGGCTGAAGGTTTTGGGAAGATCAGTCTGCCACGAGCATGGATGGTTAATTAGAATGGAGACAGTCTGCAGGCCTGCTGGGTACACTTCTCAGCTTTTTATTCCAGAATTACACCAACAATATTGTGGCTATCATTCCTTCCTTGCTATTATTTCCAAAAGTAGATGTTGTCTCCATTTTGGTTTAATGCAGATTAAAAGGTAACATGTACTACAAAGTCTCTCAATATTCACGTAAATAAACTTTCCAATTCTTTTAAGCTTTAAATTCTATCTTTAACTTTACAGACATGAATCCTCAGACTTTTGGTATATTTTCATAAGAAGCCCATTCTTGTCATTGGCCATTTAAATTGCCATTCTCTGTATTTTCTCTACAGCCACTGAATCTTTCCTAAGGTGCATTGAACTGACCTCAGTGACATCTGTGGGTTTTAAAGAACCCGTGGACTCATTTTACCCAAATTCCTTTTTAGATTGAGAAAATTCTTCAGCATTTCTGAAAGGTGGTCATCTGCCTTTGACTCAAATGATGGGGACCCACTGTTGCACAAGGGATCTTCACTGTAATGTTACTTGTTTTTAAATACTTCTTTTTTATCTTGAGTTTAAATCTATTTCATAACTTTCCCCTTGTTAATTTTGTCCTCTGGAGCAACGCACATTAATCTACATTTCTAGGCAAATATACTCACCATAAGACAACTACACCCACAAAGATGCCAAAAAACAACATTTTAAATATGTAAAGGTAGTTTGAATGCATCCATTGTGTTTTAGGCTCAGCAGCCCCAGGTTTTCACCTGTTTTTCATATGAGATAATTTATGGATTCCTGAGTCTATCTTGCAAGGCATCTGGATATTTTTTAGTTTTTCAACTTCCTCCTCAAAATATAGTATGCAGAATTAGTGTGTGTGTGTGTGTGTGTGTGTGTGTGTGTGTGTGTGTGAGAGAGAGAGAGAGAGAGAGCGAGAGCATGTGTGTGTGCCTTAGAGTTTTTTTCAGGCATAATTGACATATAACATGACATTAGCTTCAGGTATACAACATAATAATCCTGCATTTGTATATTTTGCAAAATGACTACCACTATCAGCCTAGTTAACATCTGTCATCATATAGAATTACCAAAACCATTTTTTCTTGTGATAAGGATTTTTAAGATTTACTCTTTTAGCAACTCTCAACTATGCAATACAGTATAATTAACTATAGTCACCATGATCCCTATGGCGTCCGTTTTATAACGGTAAATTAGTACCTTTTTACTCTTCACCCACTTTGCCAACCACACCCCCCCCACCCGCCTCTGGCAACCACCAATCTGTTCCCTGAGGATTCCTTTGTCTTATGAGGCAAAATTATGACTCTCTTGTCCTCTTTGTTTGGAGATTAAGTAATCAAGGAGATGCCTATGAATGCCTATTTGACAAGGGGTAGACCTGTGATGGTTAATTTTACGTGTTAACTTGACTCAGCCAGAGGCTGCCTAGACATCTGGTCACGCATTACTCTGGGGTGATTGTGAAGATGTTTCTGGTGAGATTAACATTTGAATGGGTAGATTCTGTAAAGTAGATTGCCCTCCCTCATGTGGATGGCTATCATCCACTCGGGTGAAGGCCTGAATATAACAAAAAGGTTTACGAGTGCTTGACTGCTTGAGCTGGTAAATTGGCTCTTCCCTTCCTTTGGACCCACTGAAACATTCGCTCCTTCTGGGTCTTGAGCTTAGGACTTGTCATTTTCCATAATTGTTTGAGTCCATTTCTTAAAATAAATCTCCATATACAATAAATCTCTATAAATATATGCGTATCCTCTGGTTCTGTTTTTCTGGGAATCCTCACCAAGAATCAGGCTTTTACACATGCTCTTTGTTTTTTCTGCCCACGCTAAAGCATGGATTCTGTAAGATAGAAGAATCTATCTATTAGATAGATAGCACAGGTCTAATTATTGGATATTGTGTATAAACTGTACATTTCCCAATGGCGTCTCCTAATGAAATGGAAGATGTACAAAATTAAAGTGGATAAACCTAACAAATACCAGTTTTAGGAAGTTTTCAAGATTAATATCATTAGCCATGAGATATATCCAACTCATGCCCCTACAATGTAATGTGGTACACAGGATTAAACACGGTATTCTCATGTGGTTTGATGCCTGTACGGAGGGCCCACGATGTAGACACAATATTCTTTTAATTGACTTATTTTACCTCACAGGGAAGATTCACATTACGTAAGAAAAAAAAAGAGAGGAAGTAGGTTATATATTTCAAAACAAACACCAAACAAATGCATAACTCTGAGGACACATTGCTATGTTTTATGTTGACAATAGGTGTCTACTAGTGATCTCATTGCCTTCATGAATTATTAGGAACTAGCCCTAATGATCTAAATAGTTTCTGTTTTAAAAGGCTAAATGAAAAAGGAACTAAAACAAAGAAAAGTGAGTAATTTCCATGGATGCTTAACATTTTTCTCTTTATATAAAAATTTTGATTCTCTTTTTCTTTCCTTTTCTGGGACTGAAAAAAGGCTGCTAAATTTTTTCTCCCTCCCTCCATCCCTTCCTCTCTTCTTTCTATTTTTCCCTTATTTCCTTCTCTTCCTTTCCTGGAATCATACATACCCTGAATTAATTTTTATGAGCCTTTTGTTGCAGAGGACATAGTCTGCAGAGCCACAATAATGGTTCCTCAATTTGAAATGCAAATCCCCATTACCGAAACTGTACAATTTTATAGATTTAAAACAATACTTTTCCAGACTCTTCTAGTTTATTATGTGGCAAGAAATGGTGCACTTTTAATAAAAAATAAAAAGTGAAAAGCAGGCATGCAAGATACAGAGGACATTTTTAGAGCAAAATTCATGACATAATGTTCATATGGGTCATTACTCTCCCACACGAAGGTCGCCAACTAACACTGACCATTGTCCTCGAATGGACCAGTCACAGCTCAAAAAACAAGATACGGTAGAGCCTGTCTGTGTTCATGTATGATTATACATGACATTCTTTAAACAGAAACTCACTTTCCCATTTCTAAAATTAAAAATAAAACCAACCTGGGTTTACCAGAGAATTACTTCTCAGGATTCTTTTATCTAACCATAAGGGGTAAGACAATTTTGAATTTCTAACAGAACCTCACTGTCAGGCTAGATTAGCTAGATGAACTAAACAGAGGGGTGCCTGGGTGGCTCAGTCGGTTAAGAGTCCGACTTCAGCTCAGGTCATGATCTCACAGCCCATGAGTTCAAGCCCCATGTAGGGCTCTGTGCTGACCTGTCAGAGCTTGAAGCCTGCTTCAGATTCTGTGTCTCCCTCTCTCTCTGCCCCTCCCTTGCTCACATTCTGTCTCTCTCTCAAATATAAAATAAAAAAAAAAAACATTAAAAAAATTAGAATACCTCTCTCTTGCTCTTGGCATTGCCAGTTGCATCATGTTATGGTTAGGATAGAATCTGAGAGGGACAGGGTACTCTCAGATTCCAGCCCGAGGCTGAGGAGCAGAGATGGTTATGAAGTCGACTGTAGGATATTCCCCCCACAAGGATTCCAAATATGGAATCCTTGGATCTGCAATGTGGATTCACATGAAAAATAATAATAATGAACACTTTGATAGTGTTCGTTTAAATGTTCCAGGCCCTGAACCATGTACTTTCCATATATTAACTCATTCAATATGCACAATGATTCTAGGAGATAAATTATTATTATT
>CM053569.1:69862524-69880747 GCA_028646485.1 Cryptoprocta ferox
TAAGAGACAGAGCCAGATGGAAACCAGCAGCATTGCTTCACAGTCTGTTCTCTTACCGACTATATTATGCTGCCTCTTGGAGAATATTTAGGGCCTCACTCAGAGTAGACGGTAGGGAGGATTCATGGGCATGTGACCAGTGCGTCATGCGGACCCTGTGCTCAGAAGGGGCCCCGTGCTTGAGGTTTAGAGCTCTGCAGTCAGTCATCATCTTGAAATTGTTAATAATATTGTCTTTGCATTGAGTTCTGTAGGAAAGACCAATGGAATGACAGTTCTGTTGACTTGGAATCTCTCTGCCTCCCTGGGATGGGCTCTCCACCATTGTTTCCCTGGCCCTGCTCAGTAACACGGCCACCACCACCCCCCCACCACCAGATGGACCATCCACTGAGGGCCAGGTTGGACCTGTGCTCTGAGTCTCTGCACACCTGTGATTACCCCCTGCCTCACCCACATGACATTAAGCAGCAGATAAAAAACACCATCGAAAGTGAAGGGATGTCACCAAAGGAAAGGCTCTTTCCCCTTCTCTCCTGCGTTTTGAACAAGGGGACTCACATTTTCATTTTGCACTGGGCCATCAGTTAAGTAGCCAGACGTGGTAGGTGTTATTTGTTATGTTGTTTACTGAGGGCGGGCTTCTGTCTTCTTCATCTTTTAGATCTTGAACACCAGCTAAATATGGTTTTCCACCTAGTATTCAAAATCCATGCTCCTTTCTTATCCCCTACACACAGTTTGTAGTTCAGTGTGGGCGTTTCTAGTTCGCTGAGTACCACTACATGTACTGATTCACTCTGTCTCCTGAGTCCAGGAGTGCTGTGGGGGAAATATCATCATCGCTCCTTTGCAAAGAAATAAGTGAGTGACTCAGGTTTCGAATGAGTAAGTGGCTGAACTGGGGCTTGATTATACGTGTTCTAATTACACGAACAGTTTTCTTCTCGTTAAATCACAGCTCACTTTTCCAAAGGCATCTTTTTTGGTTACTCCCAGAGGAAGATTTCACGTCCACTATTGTCTATGGGATTTCTGCATCGCTTCTTCAGGATAGCTACTTATTAAGTACAGGCGTTACTACCATGTTTTATTCACGTGGTACTTTGGTGCCAGTTTTACAATGTTTTCAGCCCCAAGCAAAGAAACGAGTAGCTGAAAGTGGGTAATTAGGACTGTCCTGGGAGTTTGCAAAGTGGGTGGAATGTCCTTAAAATCAGAACATCTGGCTGTTACACTTTGTGAGCAATAAATGATTAAAGCATTGCTAACACCAGTGAGCAGAAGTATGTTCCAAAGCTTCCGTTTATGTGATTTGTAAAGGACCAACAATAAAAACAGAAAAATAATCGAAAATGTGACTAATCCACATGATTTGCCGCCCCCTTCTCAATTCATCTTTTTTTTAGGGTTCCACGCAGTGTATTAAAATGTTTGCTTCGTGAACTGGTGTCCACAGTCCCTGCGATGCCCCCACATCCATGCAGATTCCTCAGCAAACAACTGGGAAGACTTTCAGATCTCACACTGAGAACACAGCGTTAGCATGCTGTGTGTGTGTGTGTGTGTGTGTGTGCGCGCGCGCGCATATGTGGTGCTGCTCCTTTACTAGTCATACATCCTTGGGAACTTCATTCACCTATCACCAGTTAGGCATCACTAACATAACCAAAAGAAGCCAATGATAACAAAAATAATCATTTCACGTGATAACAATGCTGAAGGTAAATAGCAGAAGAGCTTAAGTTCCAACTTATTTTCCCCTGAATTTGCCATTTGCCTCAGAGCACACACACCAGCTGTCAGGTGCTGTTACATGGTTATTTGCAGGGAAGGGTGATACGTAATGCCCTGTGTATGGAATAACTACATACAGCAGAAGGGGCGGGCTGTCACCAAGGCTCTTGAACATTTCTTTCTTGTTCAGTAAAAGAATTTGGGGCACTGACTTTATTAGAAAGGCTTGATTTTGTCCAAAATGGAGAGTGGAAAACAGAAATATAATAAAAAGAATTCCTTGGAACGTATAACAAAATGCTCAGAGTTTGAAATGACTGATCTATGGAGCACAGAGGAAAGTTCCAAGCTAGGATCATAAAATATTCTGGGAGATTGGAGAGTTGGAGATGGGAAGGTAAAACCAATTTTGTAGAATGGGGCATCAGTCAGTTAAGTGTCCAACATCAGCTCAGGTCATGGTCCCACGGTTTGTGGATTCGAGCCCCAAGTCGGGCTCTGGCTGACAGCACGGAGACTGGAGCCTGCTTCAGTTCTGTGTCTCCCTCTCTCTCTCTCTGCTCCTCCCTTCCCCTCTTGCCGGAATCCATCTTCAGCAGGTCCAGGCTTCCCCTGAAGGATGGACGGTGTCAGCACGAAAGAGATGGGAATTGGCGAAGGGGGAAGGGAATGAGAGAGCCACAAGGTTCTTTCTGATCAGCAGGCAGGCATCTCTGCTCTCCAGTCAGGCATCTCTGCACTGACTGGAGAGTCAGCCTTTTTTATTGAAAAAATGTATGGGATACAAAACAAGAGTGGCAATTCCTTAGACAATGATTCCTGATTGACAAATTCATTGGTATGTAAAATTTCCCAGAACACAGAGGGGTATAAGACTCATGCATAATCTTTATCAATAGTGATTGATTGTAGGTTATTTAGATGCTTATCATATGGGGAAGGAAGGTGCCCTCAGTATTCAAATACAAGGCAATGTTTTTGGCACAGTAAAAGTAAAGGTTAGTCCTTTGTGAGCAGGGTTCAATAGCCTGTTTTCTTGAGGGGGAAGAAAAACAGGTTTCTCAGGAAATGTAATAGTTGCTCCCATAAACACAAAAGAAGAAATTTCTATAATCTCCTTCACAAGGTACAATTTAGCATATTTTTAGCATAAGAAGGCAAGTCCCTTGATGCCAGTTGGCAATGTGTCGTGGGGGTCGGTGCTCAAGCAGAAATGGCGGGGTGATAGACAAACAGAGATGGTGGAATGGTAGACGACGGGTCACCATCTGACAGTGGGAGACTTGAAAAACCCGCCTTACCTCACAAGGAGAATTTTCTCAGCTTCATGAGTCTAGAAACTGGCTTCCGGCACCCTCTCTCAAAAATAAATAAACATTAAAAACAATAAAAAAATTTTTGACTGGCCCTATAGGATTCTAGACAGTGGAATAGTGGATAGTGGAACAGAAGAGACTACAGGTAGTAAAGAAGTTCTGAGACTTGCCAGTGTTCTCAGCAAGTTTGACTTTGCTGTTTTTTTTTTTTTCTCTCTCTCCCCTTATTTGATTATACTTAAGTGGTGCTAAAGGCTCTCAGCAGGTGAATAAGGAATCCAGGTTGAGTCTAGTGTGAGGTTAAAGTACAGCTGGATGATAACAGAGCACTTTGGATAATTAGTTGAATACCTTTCTGTGGATTTCCACTGAGATAAAGAACAGCTCTCCATTCATCTTCTCACCTCCTCCCTCAGACACACACCTCGCCTTTGTTAAAGCTTTATGGAAAGAAATTTAGCATCGAATCTTAGGGGCAGTCACAGTAAATGCAATACAAGTGCAAAGCTCCCAGGTTGCTCAAATCCTCATGTCCAAGGCCCTAAAAGGTCCAGTGTTTGCCCCCGGTTGCTTCATACTCCACCAGGTGGCTGGGTGTCCCTGCCCCCCACCAGGTCCGATGAGGGGCTCACCTGCCGGTCTGTGCAAGGACCCAAGCCCAGGTCTGCCACACTGCCCCATCTTCAGGTGTGTGTGGGGCTCCCTGATTGTTAGACAGGGTCTGTTCACATCCAGGAGAAATAGCATTAGTATCGAAGGGGGATTTCTTTCAGTTCCTTCCCTTTGGAAGTTAACTGGTTTTTTCTTGTTGTTTGTTTCTGTGTTTGTTTTTATTGTAAGAGGTGGTTGGATTTACTCAACTGTACAACAATGCCACTTTCATTATTTCTCCAACAGATCTCTTGCCCTCAAGGCCTCCATTCTGCCCATAGGGGTGTGGGGTGGGGAGAGATTTCATCTTGAAAGTAAAGGTAAGCCAAGTTCTCACAGTTGAAAGCTATCTCTTCAATTCAAACCCAGTCAGGTTTTTTCCTCCCTCCAAAAGCTCCCTTCTCCCTCCTCCTGCCAGGAAGGGACCTGGGGACAGGGGAGCTTTCCTCCCTATGGCTGTTTGAGAAGGACTTAGAGTCCTCCTGCTTCCCTGGAAATTCACTATCTTCTGTAGAGTCCCACCAGGTCCCTGGGTGCCCACTGTCATGTGTTGGCATTGCCTGGAGTTTGGGGGCACCCATGCTGGTCCCTAATGTTAGGGTCTGTGGTTGCTGCCCAAACCTCTGGTAGTGGGTTCCCACACTCAGTGCTGCTCTGAGCCCAGCCCTCCTGTAGGCCACCTATTTGCTCAGCTCCTCTGCTTCCCCAGCAAAGTGTGGGGCGACTTCTGCGTCCCTTACAGGAAACGTCCAGGTCCCTGGCTCTCAGGAGGAACTTTCTTTAGCCTATGTACCCAAACATGTCCTCCTGTCGACGAGGTTGGCTCACTGCATGCCAAGTGAGAGACTTCTCTGTGGGACTGTCCATCACCCCAGGTGACACTGGGGGACCAATAATCTATTGGGTTTTTTTTTCCCACCTTCTCATAGAAGCTTCGGTCCTGAGGGGGACAAGCAGTACTGGTCCCCACAGCATCCCTCTCTCCCCAGCCTCTATTTCTGAACAGAGCTGCCCGGTTACCCATCTACCTTCCCTCACTGCCCCTCCTTGTTCAGGACAATAAAGGCCAATCAGGGAAAGGAAAAAAGGTAGCCAAGATGGGGGAAAGACTTTTGGACATGTTTCAAAAGTATTTTTCTGTTACTTGTCCTCCAAATTCTGGGCCCTGAACAGCGGGTGCAGCCTCTCTTTATAGCAGGTGGGGCAGGGGGGTTCTTCTTTTGGCGCACAGAGTGGTAGGTGGGATTACAGAGTGTTTTTGTTTTATTTTTTATTTTTTGAGATGTTTCTTAAACACTGAAAATGTAAAACCATGAACAAGAACTCTGCTTATTTTTCCTCGAACTTAATTTTGTTCATTTACTCTCTGTTTCATGTTCAACCCCCCACCCCCCCAGCCAAACACCCACACATGTACACACACCTCAAATGGGGGCTAATGATGTTATTAAATACTGAAAGTTCAAAATGATTATTTTCCAAACAAGTTAAAGTTACATGGCTACCAATTCCTTTCCATAGTCACTAAAGGAAGGGGATATTTTTCTATTTCTCTGAAGTATTCATGAGGTTTGTCTATTCATATCATCTGCTGCAAAATTGTGATTTCGCATCGTCTGGATTCTGAAGAATTTAAATAAATAACTTTGAATTATTGAATGTGAGGCAAGTGCTTTTTGATAGAACAACCAGAAACAGTACAGCGGTAGCAGATGCAGTGATTTCATCGTGTTGCACAGTTTTGATGCTGGAGTGACCCATTTGCCCAGGGGCAGTATTGAGTTCATGAGAACAACACAATCGACTATACTATCTGCTCTCCACATCGACCATAGGGGTAGCCAGATGTAATCATTGCTGTTGTTGAAAATTGCAAGCATTTTGAGTTTTTTTTTTTCTTCTTTTTATTTAAACAGAAAGGTTCTTCTGTAGGTGGGAGACCAAATGTTATGCTGCAGATGAAGATGGATAGGGCAGTTGACAATGACTGACATTTTTATGGTGTTTACAGTTAATTTTAGGTGAGCTCTCTATTTTTATTTTCAAGATAAAGAAAATAGGCTTAAACTGTTTATTCTAGTGTGAGGTTTCCAAACTTCAACATACAAGGAAATAAAGACAATATTAGTTTTTACTTATTCAGTTATTATAATTTTTAAAGTTGAGAAACACATATACTTTCTAGTAGTGTAAATCTAGTAGGGTATTTTAGCCAACAAGTAAGGAAACCCAGAGGAAAATAGGAATGTTGTTCTAGAAACTCAGCCCTGTCTCTTGTGTCATCTTTGAATCCCCAAGAAAATATAGTATAGTCTAATGTCAATTTTTAGATTGAACGCTTAAGATTTCCATTTGCTTCCATTGTGGTTCAGGGAAAAAGCCAGCAGACAAACATATGAAAGCAAAACCAAACCAAACAAAATAATAGCACAAATTCCAAGAACCTATTAAGAGCCATAGTTAACACTTAAGGGGAAGAAAAGACATTTATTCATTATTTATTATTTATTTTTATTTTGTTATTTTGGAGAGAGAGAGCATGCACATACAAGGGACAGGGGCAGAAGGAGAAAGAAAGAGAATCTTAAGCAGGCTCCATGCTCAGCCCAACACGGGATTTGATCCCACAATCCTGGGATCATGACCTGAACTGAAATCAAGAGTTGAACCCTCAATTGACTGAGCCACCTAGGTGCCCCTCAATTTATTATTTAACCTTGAAAGTTTTGAAACAAACATTTTACATTTGCACACGGACGCTAGGTGGCCAAAAGGGAAACCGAAAAAAAATTCCGTAACTAAATATTTCTTTCCTGGGAAGCAAATGGAAATCTTAAGCATTCAATCTAAAATTTCTTGGCAAATGTTCTAAAAGACCCAGGCTGTTGAGTATGGTAATAGCTCTCTATCTTCCTCAGTAAGCAACAGCTTTCATTTACATAAAATGACTTACCCTAATTTTCTATCACCTGATGAATCAGTTATGACCTGAATGTGTGTCAAAAGTTCAAACACATTGGACAGTAAGTGTGCAGTACGCTATCCTACAAGATGCCTATCAGTGGAGAAAGGACTTTCAGGTTTTGCCTGAAAGCAGGCTGACCAGAATTGACACATAACAGATTAACTCCCAACAAATATGAGTAAGGAGCCCCCAGAAGCTGGGAAACCCTGATTTCAAGTCACCCAACAAAAACCACGTGAGGACCTCTCTTCTCCCTCTCCCCATTGCCGCTCTCAACTCAAAGAGTCATCCTTCATTTCTGTTTCCCCTAATCCTTTGTGTATCCTCCACCACCATCTTAATTTCCTACTTACATTAATACTCAACGCATGGAAACTTAATTTCAAAGATTAAGTGGAGAAAGTGGGAAGAAATTACTTTCCTTTCACTTATTGTTTCCTATTCCCTTCTCCTTGGCCCTCTTATTCTCTCTAATTTGGGTCTATGGTAACTTGGAGTCAAAAGCAGAGAGGGGGAAGGACTGATTAAGGTAGGAAGTTTAGGTCTCACTTTCTCAGAGAGTGCCCTCCTAAATGGCTGCCATGTTGGACTACACTGAAATGTCATTGTAACAGGTGATGTTAACACCCTGCTCCCATTTCTTACCTCCTCCCGAGTCCCCCTGAGTGGGATATTTGTGACATGTTGGCAGCTTTCCACTTCAAGCTTGGAGGGTGTGGTTTGTTTGTTTTTTTTTCCCCCTCTGGCCAAGGGCTTTCCCCAATGCCATGTCAAGTAGTGATAGGGGTCAGAGGAGGGAGTAACACCCACTGGGAGTCCTCACCATGCTCTCGGGAGTGACTCTGAAGGATGTTCCACAGAGTTTCTAAATGGTTCTCAGTAGACTGGGCCCCAGTTTTCCACACTAGTAACCAGCTTGTTTATACACACTTTGTTGAAATTTCTTTTTTACACTTTCTCCACTTCCTTCCTTGTATTTTTTTAATGAGCATTTTTTATATTTAGAGAGAGAGAGAGAGAGCAGGGGAGGAGCAGAGAAAGAAACCCAAGCAGGCTCCATGCTTAGCATGGAGCCTGATTCGAGGCTCGATCTCACAAAGTAAGACATGGATGCTTAACCGACTGAGCCACCCAGGCACCCCGCCCCCCGCCGCTTCCTTGTATTTCCTGGGGTCGTCTCCTAACTACGGTGACCAAGGCAAGATGAGGGTTTTCCCTAGGGGGAACCCAAATTGAACTGGTCACTACACCAACTGTCACTAAAGATAAAGGGGCTTGGAAACATTTTGTTACCCACAAAATCCAAAACACACCGTTATATGTACTTTAATGTGATTTCGTAATAATATGTCGCATTTTGGCAGTGCTTTGTAGTTACCTACCAGCCTTCAGACGCATTACTTATTTGGGTCCTTAGAGGTTAGTAGTAGATGCAGTGGTTGCGTATATTTCCCATGCAAACAAAAAAGCTCAGAGACGATAAATGAATTGCCTAAAGTCCCAGAGAAAGATGTGGAAAGAAAAGTCCAAGCTTTATTTTACTATGTGACTGTATGTGTGAAATGCTATTCTATAGTTAGGCCGTTTGTCTTTTTATGGTCAAATTTTTGGAAAGAAAATTTTACTAATTTTAATTCTATTGTACTGTTGTCAGTGTATTGGCTTTCTACTTGGAGGCTTCCAAATGGCAACACATCTGTTTCCCACTTTTCCCGGTGGGGAAGATAAATGTGCCATGTAATTTTGCAAATTACAGCTGTGGACTGTGCTTATGTACATCAAGCAAGTGACATAATCCAAAGGTGAGTGATATAATCCCTGGAAATAGCTCATTAATTGGGAACCTCTGTTATGTAGTTGGGTGATGACTCCTTTTTCTCTCGTTCCCGAAGCAGCCCTTTAGGAGAGATGGGGATGGATGGGGGTGGATCGAGTGGGAGTCAGAGAGAAAAGATGAATTATGTTTAGCAAAAAAGCAAATCCTGGGTGATTCATTTCAGATTGCCTATGAAGACTGTCAGCTCACAAGAAAGCCTATTCTCCCCAAGATATCCCGACCCACTCTGCAGGATATTAAAGGAAAAATTCCTCCAAGATAAACACTTCATCTTTGAATAAAGCCCTGTGCTTATCTCGCTGAAAAGACTAATTCATCAGGTTAAAACTACCATGAAATTCTCAATACTTTCCTAAACAATTTGGAGATAAAATTTGATGTGCAGTTGGATAGAAGACCATATTGCTTGCATTCTGTATATGTCGGTGCATATATAATGCTAGGATTTATCCCTCAGTTTAAATGAGTGTAAAGCGTGGCTAAATTACTTAACCTTTTTATAAAGCTCTCTATTTTAAGGATAGCTTTAGAAACCTCTGAAAATAAATGAATAGAGTCACTGTTGACAACATTTCTAAAATGAAGACGAGTTTTATTCCTAAACTGCCGCCATATTTCATTTCTGGTTTGATTTAAGTCACAGTTGGGACTTTGTAGTGAAGAGTTACGTTGTAAACCACAAGGAACATGAAACTGTATATAAAGTCTGCTTCAAAAGGAGCAAAACTCAAATATATACCAATACCCATATTACGCAGAGCCTGTCTTATACCTGAAATCTTGCAAATTTTTTTTGAAATCGTTCTAGGATAAATTCACCTTTATCTTCCATGGGTCTTGAGGGTTACCTATATATTTTTTAAAGCAGAAGTATTTATTACTATTATTTTAAAAGATTTTTAAAAATTGCAGTATAATTGATATATAACATTATATTAGTTTCAGGTGTACAACTTCATGATTCCATATTTATGGATATTGCAAAATGATCACCACATTAAGTCCAGTTAAGATATGTCAGCATACAGGGGCGCCTGGGTGGCTCAGCCGGTTAAGCATCCCACTCTTGATTTCGGCTCAGGTCAAGATCTCACATTCATGGGTTCGAGCCCAATGTGGGGCTCAGCGCTGACAGCATGGAGCCTGCTTAGAATTCTCTCACTCCCACTCTGTCTGCCCCCCCCCTGCTTGTACTCTGTCTCTCTCTCTCAAAATAAATAGATAAACATGAAAAAAAGACACATCAGTATACATAGTTATACTTTTTTTTTTTTCAGGGAGAACTTTTCAGATTGATTCTCAGCAACATTCAATATGCAAGTGCAGCAAGATTATAGTCAGCACGCTGCATATCACATCCCAGGACATACTTATTTATAACTGGACTGCATGCACCTTTTGTCTCTTACTTCATATCTAGAATTATTATCAAGTCAGGAGTGGCTCCTCTTTCTATTTCTCAGCATGTGATTCCAACAGGATGCCACTTTATTTTCAAATGACTATGTTTGTGGAAAATGATGAAAAACCGCAATTGTCGCTTTCTAGCCCAGGCTGACTTTTGATACCAACCCATCCTTAAAATGTGGCCAATTGGCATAAACACAGAGATGATTCAAACACTTCCCCTTACGTACATAAGTAATTGGGTTAAACATTTCCTTTCAATTTTACTAATCCAGATAATTGCCTAATTTCTAAAATTAATTTTGTGTGGCTAGAAGTAACCATCTTGAAGAAAACATTCTCTTTCAATTCTTGTATATGCTTTGGCTAAATGAATTCCATTTCAAAGAAAGAGGATTCTAAAGTCTGATCCGCTGGGGTTGAGAATTTATTTCATTTTTTAGAAGTTATGTTTAAGTTTATTTATTTTGAGAGACAGAGAGAGCAGAGGAGGGGCAGAGAGAATCCCAGGCAGGCTCTCTGCTGTCAGCGCAGAGCCTGGTGCAGGGCTTGAACTCAGGAACCAGGAGATCATGACCTGAGCTAAAACCAAGAGTCAGATGCTTACCCTACTGAGCCACTGTTGGGAGCTGTCTGAACTCACCGGTTGAGTGAAAATTCCTGGTGAGGGTATGGCAAGTTTGCACGGTCTCTTGCCCCCAGACAGCGACCAAAATCTACCCTCTTGTAACTTTCATTTCTGCTTGGGCACCAAACCTCAGAGTGCTTTGCTGATTAGTGTCAGGAGCGGCCTGTCCCCCTGCCCTGTCCCTGAGGCGTGATTGCCCCTGGTCAGGGAAGAGATGAGTAAACTAGATACACCCTAATGCGACTAAGGCAAGCAACATATAATTTTCCTCCTAGCTGAGCAATTAACTGAGAACTCACTACTTTCTGGGCCTGGACGTCATTGCAAAAGTCACTACTGCAATCAAATGTATCGATCGTCTTTGGGACTGTGAGAGCAGGCATTATGTCTCCTGGGGATCCTGTTTTTCTGGGAACTTTCTCTTAGAGCTATAAAGAGCCTAATGACCCTTACTCATAAAAAACTGACCTTTACTAAACAATGTGGTTTGCCTCTTACCTACCCTTCCCATATGATAGCATGAGTGCCTGTAGCTAAGTTTTTTATGACAATCATTACTACTAGAATTGTAACTTCTGCAGAACCCATGTCCTGGAAAATTGAAAAATTATCTATGAGAAATCATTTACTGCTCTTTCTGCTCCTTGTACCTTTCACCATAAAAAAAGCTAGAGAATCAGACAGAGCAGAGATGCCTGCCTGGTGATCAGAAAGAAACTCGAGGTTCTCTCTCTCTCTCTCTCTCTCTCTCTCCCTCGCCGACACCGTCCATCCTTCGGGGAGCCCTGGACCTGCTGGAGCCTAGACTCCGGCAAGCCACCCAGGCACCTCTATTTCATTTTTATATATCCAGCATTTCATTCTGAACTTTGGATGTGGTCATTTTAGGCCTGAACTGATATAAATTTTATCATTAACAGAGAAGAACCCTTGGCTATTTTTTTAGGTTTGGTGTTTTATTTTGGTTTTTAATTTTTGCTTTTGCTATTTGTCTTGGGTTAGGAAAATGGGGAAAGGAACATACTGGAACTTTGATTTCCTTCATTTAGAGAAAAAAAAAGACTAGTCTGAAAGAGGTTTTTATTTCTGGGAAACATAAAGGAGAAAGGAATGTTTCAGTGGAAAACGTCCAACCTCCTCTTCTTTTAATCCAGAGTCAGGAAACATTTCTATAAATAGGATCCGAGTTGACACGCAGGGTGGTGTAGAGCAGTACAAAAACTGAACTGAACTTGTACCGAAAACTTCTTGAAAGTCAATGCGGAAAGTATATTTTTCTCCAGATGAAGAGAGTAGAGGGTTTGCCTTCTTCCTGATAATTAACTTAAAAATCAATTATTTATTTTTCTGATGTTTCCTTCCACCCAGAAAACTTAAATAAATTTCATAGGGATAAGCTGCTTTTCATAGCTATGAGTAGAATTCTTTGAAATTTTAACTTTAACAAGTCGGAGGGAGGTGAGCGTTATTCTCTGCAATTTTCTCTCGATGCTTTTTACTGGCTGTGAGACCTTGGCTTCTCAATGTTTTCATTCACTTGCAATATTTTCACAGGATCCGATTTCATTTCTAATAGTACCTGTTTGACTTAAACTTCGGAAAAATCCCACTTCTGTATTGTAACAGACAGATTATTCTTAGGAAAAAAGGAGAAAATTTAAATTGCATCCTCTGACAAGGAGAAAGCCTTCGAACAAAAGAATTAACATCAATTTGCCAGCATGATTGCAAATGTCTCCAAGGACTTCTTTTGAGAAAATATATTTCAATCAACCTGCCTGTTCTGCTAAGTAAGGAATGAGCTCTTTTATCCTTTATTCTATTCTGTGTTTGGTTTCTTAGAAGAATCGCTGGAGAGAAGAAGGCCATCATTTGTGGTGCCCTGGTATTTGCATGATAATGATAAACCACCTTCTTAGTGCTGAGGAATATGTCTCATACCCTCCAGCTAAATGTTAGAAGACAGTAAAGCTTTGCATTGCCTGGTGTGTCGAAAGCAACCTTGGATTGGGAGTAGCGGTTTGCCCCAGCATTGCCTCTGACTGGCCCGGTGATGCGGGGCAGTCATTTATTTTCTCCATCTCTCCACCTACTTTGGGGGGGGGGGAGTGAGTTCTAATCTTCAAGGTGCGTCCCTCCTTCAGTAACCTTTGCTCCCCAGTGACATTTTCACATGTAGAAAAGTCACTGTTTACACAATCCATTGGGCATTGCTGTGAGATTCTTTAACATTTTTCCAATAAAGACGTGGAATTCTATATTCAAACTGGATGTGAGAAATATTAACAATGACTTATAGACCATGTTACTTTTTCCCTCTTACTGGCTAATTGTTGAGAGAAAGGAATGAACCTAATAGGATCTATGTCATCCTGAAACTTGAACCCAAACAATTGCTTCAGAAAAGACTTGTAGCAACAGGAGTCCTTTGGGGGCAGTAACCAAGATGGTAAAAATAAGTGATAGAGACTGGGCGCCTGGGTGGCTCAGTCAGTTAAGGTTGTGATCTCATGGTTTGTGAGATTGAGCCCCATGTTGGGCTCCATGCTGACAGCACGGAGCCTGCTTGGAATTCTCTGTCTCCCTCTCTGCCCTTTCCTCACATGTGCGCGCTCTCTCGCTCTTTCTCAAAATAAATAAACTTAAAAATATGATAGAGATAAAGTCAAAACCAGAGAAAGTTTCTTAAACACGACACAGTCACAGAACAAAGACTAATAATTGTTCCTACGTTAAAAATAAAAACTTCTGTAGGACAGAACAAACTTAAAAGACCAAACACAAATTGGAAGATTTTTTGCAATGAATGTAACCCTATGAATGAACAGTATATATGTGTGCACGTACACATATATAATTTATACAAAGTGTTAAAGAAAAATGAGTAGTAAAATATATTTGAAAAGTAATTTGAAAATATGAGACATAGATGTGGTCATAAAATATACAACACACTTTCAACTTTGGTGCCCAAATAATCACAAATTTATATTTCAAAGAAAACATCCTTCCCCTATTAAATTGACAGATTTTAGGGAGAATAATAATACTCAGAATAGTTATTGATGTAGAAAAACAAACTCTTGGTGGGCCTCGAAATTGGTACAATATTTCTTGAGGTCATTTAGACAAATACATTCTATCTAACTTAATAAATTATTTATGTACATTATCAAGTTTAAACAATTATAGACCATAATATAGGATATAAGAGAATATTTTTATTTATCTGGGGACTTTAATTTTGTAAACATTATATATACTTTTTATCTAAACTGACGGGATATTTCGGGGTATTTATTTCATCATCCTTCTGACCCATAGTGGATGGAGACTGAAATGTGATCTTGACTTCACGGACCACCATCAAGCTGGACGAGGCCCCAGTAAACCGCCCTTGTTGGCTCCCCAACCTTGTCCTTGAAAGATGTCAATGTCAGAAGCCAACGAGTAGCACAGACATTTCACAACCCAGGAGCCATCTCAGAATGCGTTAAGCATTTCATGACAATCTGTGCAGGTGACTTAAACTTGTTATTTTTAAAAGTTGATGTGGTTTGCTTAGCATTTCAGAGTTGTGGAAGTATGGGAGGAAGAGAGAACGGCCATCAGTCATTCAGGGATGGTTTTGCAAGGGGATCTAAGGGCCTCCTGGTTTTTAGGGAGAAGATCATGCTTGCATGTGCATACTGCTTTCTCTTTCCATATATTCCATTTCATTTTTATTTTCCTGCCCACCTATTAGAATCAGAAGGACTGGTGCTATTTTCAACAAACCAAGAATATTGTAGCAAGAGAGGTTTTATCCTAAATAAGAACATTGCCTGTTTTGTTCATGTTGAATCCCCGATACCTAGGACAGCTCTTGGCACATATTAACTTTCCCATCCATGTCTGTTGAATGAATGAATGATAGGAAAAGTTAACTAGCATTGCCCTGCCTCCTCCCACCTGGGGATACGGGTTCTAGATTCAGAGTTTTTTCCTTATATCTCTCAACTAATTTCTTGGAATGACAGAGTAAGCAAACAAGTAACAAAAGGTATTCAGAAAGAACATTCTGTGTTATACAAACTTGAAATGAAAAAAAATGCTCACTTCTGTGTGTGTACTCAGCCGTGTGTGGATAATGTGGTTATACTCCGCGTGCATATTTTATTAAAGTCTGCTGACATCCATAGATTCAGTCGTGTCAAAACAGGTTTATGGAAACCAAAAGTGAAGTAAAGATCCCGTGGCTGAGGGCCATAATTATGAGCCCCGATTTACTCATCTACCATCCCTGAAAATCAATCAATGATCAAACAAGGACAACATTTGTAGAAGCAGAACTAGGTGTCTAGCTCACATTTGCCTAATCACTTTCCATTTATCACTTTATTTATACCTAAAAAGTCAAGGACAAATATATATATGACGAACGACATCTAGTGCTGCTGTTTAAGGCTACAAAAAGTCAACAACCAAAAAAGGCTTTCTATCTCAATAATTGGCTTAGACAGAAAAGTGAATAATATATTTAGAATAAGTAAATGGGAAATTGCTTTTCAAGTTGAAATAACTAACACTGTAAAGAATCAGAATTGAACAGGGCTGGTTATCAGTGTAATTCCCTTGAAGTGCCTTTGGCTAAGCAGTTCTCGGGGGGCGGGGGTGATGGAGGTATGACAGCCCAGGTGGCAGATACCTGGGGACATTGATAAAGTCTTCTCGAAAAGACGGTCCTCCAAAAATATCCCATAATTGCCTAATTGTTGCACACGAGACAAAAAAAAATCGACCAAAAATGTGAGAAAAAATAAGATAATAGATGCTGTAATAAAAATGAATGGATATGGAACATTTTCCTCTATTTCAGAGCCAACTGCTGTTATAACATATGAAAGTTCATTGTTCCTGAAATGAAGGGGGGAGGGCTCCCTGAAGTTCACCCTTTTACTCTTTGTCCCTCCTGCTTATAGATCGATCCATCATTCTGACGATTATTAAAAGTGAAAGCTTTTTTGTGACTTTAAGAATCAATTTTTATAAAACTCATAAAAAATCCATTTTCTTTCTGAAATAAAAGGAAATGATGATAGGTTTTTCGTGTTTTTGAGGCACAAAGAGATAATTTAATGTGTATAAAAATGTTTTATTTTCTCTCTGCCCTCTTCATTAGGAAAAAGCTCTGTAGAGCAGTATCAATAAAAAAAGAGATAATTTAATATATATAAAAATATTTTATTTTCTCTCTGCCCTCTTCATTAGGAAAAAGCTCTTTAGAGCAGTATCAATAAAAGTTATCTTGAAAAGAAATGCTTCTGCTATTCTTTCTTGGTTTAGTCAGACATAAACTGAAAACTAGGTCCATGTAACTGAAAATTTAAAAAGGCATTTATTCTTTTTTAATTAAAAAAATTTTTTAATTTAATTAATTAGTAATTTTTATTTATTTATTTATTTATTTATTTATTTATTTTAGAGAGAGGTAGCACACTCACAAGAGGGGTAGGGGCAGAGGGAGAGAATCTTAAGCAGGCTCCATGCTCAGCACAGAGCCTAATACAGGGCTCTATCTCATAACTGTGAGATCATGACCTGAGCCAGAATGAGGAGTTGGATGCTTAATCATCTGAGCCACCCAGGCACCCCATAAAAAAGCATTTATTATTAATAATTACTTCAATCAATGACAGGGAGAAACTAGTTTCCCAATACAAACCATTGGCAAGTACCACTTCTTGTCTCCACAAATATCTTTTTAAAATAACATTATTTATCAGTGAAAGAAACAAATGACATGGTATTTGGACCTAAATATTTTTTTCCTTCAGGGACTTGAATCCTTTCAGAAAACATTGGTTACATTATGAATTGGTAAAGTGTGTGTGTATTTATAAATAAATGTGTGCATGTGGATAAGACTTGAATAGTGAGTGTGTCATATACATGTTACTATTTGCAGTGCTATTATATTCATCCCTTGATTTGAGGTACTTGGCAACTTGCTGCCAATTAATTTTTCCATATCAATCCCATCTTCTTAGTTCTCCATAATTCTTACATGTTAGTTACCAATTGCAGCCTATCATATTACCTCAAAATTTAGTGGATTAAAATAATAAACTTTTTCTTTTTAATCTCACACATTGTCTTAGATTCAGAAATTTCCAAGCATCTTGGCTTCGTGGTGTGGCTCAGAATCTTTCATGAAGTTGCAGGTAAGATGTTGGCCAGGCTACTGTTACCTGAATGCTGACATCCGGGGCAAGAAGGTCTGTTTCCAAGAAAAACTCACCCAGATGATTGTTGGCCAGAGGCCTCAGTTTCTTGCCACTGTGGTCTCCCCATAGGACTTCTCATGACAAAACAGCTCACTTCCCCCAGAATGACTGGCTAATTAATACCTTTTTTTAACACCATCACACCTTCTAAGTTTTTATTTTCTTTAGTACTTAGCAACCATATCCGGGATTTCTTTTCCCTCTTGACATTAGTCTTAGGTCATGCTTTCTGAATAAAATTGCTGTCTTTCAGGATATCCAAATAAAACTTGAAATTCACTATTGAAGATTAAATGAAGGAGATCGAGGGTGCCTTTCTACTGCTCCTACTCTAAACCTATCAAAAATTAGAAATACTAAATTAAAAAAAAAGAATAACTACACATCGTTCTGAAAAAGAAAAAAAGAAGGGTCTCAATAGTGGACCAGTAATTTGGAGGAAGATTTGGAAGCTAAGAAGTAGATGGTAGGACATTGAAAGAGCTAAATAAAACGTGATCCCCTACAGCAGGGCAGACCCCACAACAAGCCATGGCTGGTGTGCTCACATAGGGCAGAGACCTTAGCAAAGACTGTGAATAACCCAGAACAATACAGGCCACTACCTATCCTAATCCGTCTTTTCCTCCAACACTATGAAAAGTCAACCAAAGATTATAAGAAATAATTAACAATGGAAAGCCATTAGCATGAAATATAAAAACAAAATGAGAAACAGAATTTACCCTAAACAAAAGAGATAATTCAGGTCATATTTGAGGATTTTGTTTATTTTCTTACCTGTTCAGTGACGTATTTTACGCACTATTATAATTTTTGTACTGGGAATCATTCAGAGTAACTTTTCCAGTATTCTGCCAGAAATTGAACTCTAAAGAATTTTGTAAATATAAATAAAAATCTAACCCATCCTGGAATTCACCATGAATTGATGATATCGGACAAAGAATGATGTTTGCATCTGGAGCTGATGTCAAGACCAAAAAATATTTAAAAATTATTATATTTTTTTGTTTAAAATGTGTTTAGTGTTTATTTATTTTTGAAACAGAGACAGAACATGAGCGGGGGAGGGGCAGAGAGAGAGGGAGACACAGAATCTGAAGCAGGCTCCAGGCTCTGAGCTGTCAGCACAGAGCACAATGCAGGGCTCAAACTCATGAACTGTGAGATCATGACCTGAGCTGACGTCAGTGGATCGCCCATCTGGTGGGGGTTGTGGGGTTGGTGGTGGTCATGTTACTGAGCAGGGCCAGGGAAACAATGGTGGAGAGCCCATCCCAGGGAGGCAGAGAGATTCCAAGTCAACAGAACTGTCATTCCATTGGTCTTTCCTACAGAACTCAATGCAAAGACAATATTATTAACAATTTCAAGATGATGACTGACTGCAGAGCTCTAAACCTCAAGCACGGG
>CM053569.1:69881247-69901127 GCA_028646485.1 Cryptoprocta ferox
TGCAGAGCTCTAAACCTCAAGCACGGGGCCCCTTCTGAGCACAGGGTCCGCATGACGCACTGGTCACATGCCCATGAATCCTCCCTACCGTCTACTCTGAGTGAGGCCCTAAATATTCTCCAAGAGGCAGCATAATATAGTCGGTAAGAGAACAGACTGTGAAGCAATGCTGCTGGTTTCCATCTGGCTCTGTCTCTTATCAGGTGGATAATGTTGGGCAAGTCATTCTTTCTCGTTGGGTGTCAGTTTCTCCATTTATAAAACAAGGCTGATAATAATAATAATTCATCTCCTAGAATCATTGTGCATATTGAATGAGTTAATATATGGAAAGTACATGGTTCAGAGCCTGGAACATTTAAACGAACACTATCAAAGTGTTCATTATTATTATTTTTCATGTGAATCCACATTGCAAATATGGAATTGAATCCAATTCCATATTTGGAATCCTTGTGGGGGGAATATCCTACAGTCGACTTCATAACCATCTCTGCTCCTCAGCCTCGGGCTGGATTCTGGCTGACAGTACCCTGTCCCTCTCAGATTCTATCCTAACCATAACATGATGCAACTGGCCAATGCCAAGGGCAAGAGAGAGGTATTCTAAATTTTTTAATTTTTTTTTATTTCATATTTGAGAGAGAGAGACAGAGTGTGAGCGAGGGAGGGGCAGAGAGAGAGGGAGACACAGAATCTGAAGCAGGCTCCAAGCTCTGACAGATCAGCACAGAGCCCTACATGGGGCTTGAACTCATGGGCTGTGAGATCATGACCTGAGCTGAAGTCAGACACTTAACTGACTGAGCCACCCTGATGCCCCAAGAGAGAGGTATTCTTAAGGGAACATATTTTCCCTGAAGAAAGCCTGTGGGCTCTATAAAGGTATAAAATGGTTAGTAATGGATAGATACTAATGCCTACAGGTAAGCTGGTAGGGATGGCTTTAGGGATGGCCATAAAATTGATTTTGTTACACTATTATCTGTACAAAATAACTGCTTAGTAAATGCTACTGATTTGTAATTTAGAAATAGAATTTAAATAACAAAAAGTAATAAAAAAATAATTCAAAAATGAATATCAAAGTGAGAGCTATAAAAATGTTTTTAAAAAGATGAATACCTAAAACTTAAAAGAAAAAGAGTGTCAGTGGAATCAACAGGATAGGTTAGTAATTTTATACCTACAGTTACTCTTTCATGGTATTACAAAATTGCAGTCTATTTAAATAATTTGTAAGTAACTTAAACAATGATTTCTTGGCCAGTAATTCGAAGAGTAAACAGTAGATTTTAAGGAATACTTTTTAAATAAAATAAAAACAAATATTGTATTTCTATGTTACACTAAAAAGTTTAATTTAAAAAATTTTGAAGCTGGAATTTTGATCTTTAAAAAAAATAATAAAAGGCACAAAAAATTAAATTCAAAGAAAAGAGAATAAAGAAAATACTAAAGAAAAAACTGAAATTAATATAGTAAAAATAAACATAAAATAGACAAAACAAAAAAAAACATAAAAAAGACAAAAGTTAGTTCCTTAAAAGAATAATACAATTAATAAGTCCCCAGCAAGCATATCACTGAAAAAAGAGAAAAAGTACAAATAATTAAATATCAGCAATAAGTAAGGGAACATAAGCACAGGCATTATAAAGGAAAACAAGTAGAGTCCATGAGCAAATTTATTCTAATGTATTTAAAAATTTACGTATTATGGGCACTTCATATAAAAGGACAATTTACCAAAAATAAACTGACAGGAAACAGAATATCTGAATTGTTCTAAGGAAAAAGAAATTGTAATTTAAAATTCTGCAGGAAGAAAAGTCTTAGATGAGGTAGCTTCACCAGCAAATTGTACCAAACATTTAAAACAGAAATTAGGGGCCCCTGGGTGGCTCCTAATGGGTTAAGCATCCAACTTGGCTCAGGCCAAGAGCTCACAATTCCTGAGTTCAAGCCCCACGTTGAGCTCTGTTCTGACAGCTCAGAGCCTGGAGCCTGCTTTGGATTCTGTGTCTCCTTCTCTCTTGGCTCCTCCCCAGCACACGTTCTTCTTGCTCTCTCACTCTCTCTCAAAAATAAATAAACATTTTTAAAAAATTAAAGAAATGGTAGAAAATCTTCTGCAGTATTCTAATACATACACACACAAAAGAACAATAATCTCCAACACACTGCATGTTTTCAAACTTTGACAAGAACATTATAACAAAGAAAAATTATAGACTATTCTAGTCATGACCAAAGATGAAAAATTACCAAATAAAATGTTAACAAATTGAATCCAACATTTAATTAAAAAGATAATACATCACAATCAAGCCTGTTATTACAGAGATACAAGGTTTTTCAAGATTTCAGAAAAATCAAAGTAACTTACCACACTAAGAGAATAATGAAGCAAAAATCATGAGCATCTCAATAGTTGCAGACACAGCAGTTGATCAAGTTAAACATCCGTTAAAAATAAAAACTCTTAAAAGCAGTTTTTAGTAGCTTTAGTTTTTTATTAAAAAATTTATAAAAATCCTACTTGACAATAAATGTGAAAATGTTAAAATCTTTCCCTTGAGAATGAGGAATAAAATTTAGTTGCCTCCTATCACGACTTTTATTCAACTTTTCATTTTAGGTACGGGCCATGGCAATACATCAACAATATAAATTTCAAAAATGTAAGGATTGGAAAGGAAGAAAAAATGTCATTATTTACAAGTGATATGATTTTATACATAGAAAGTCCAAAAAAGTCTTTAGATAAATCACAGAATTAATGAATAAGTTTAGCAAATTTGCTGGACAGTGATCAATATACAAAATCAGTGTATTTCTGTATATTAGAAACAATTAGAAAAATATTTTAAAAGATACTACTTATAATAACACCAAAATATCCATATTTAGGAAGAGCTCTAACAGAAAATATATGAGATCTCTATTCAGAAAGCTGAAATTTTTTTTCAAAAAGTACAGAAGACATAAATAAATAAAAGGATATATTACACCTATAATTTGGAAAGAGCCTTTTTTTTTAAGGAATTTCAATTCCTCCCATTTGGTCCTTAGACTTAAAGCTGTCTATAAAAATCCCAGCAGATATTTAGTGGAAATTGAGAAGCTAGTTGTAAACTGTATGCAGAAAGATAAGAAGGACAATAAAAGACCAGATAAACTTATATCAAAGGAACGACGTGGAGAATGTGCTCCTGGCATTTGAGGATGTATTATAAAGCTATGGTGACTATGACTGGTGGAACTAATGCAAAGACAGAAAAAGAGTTGCACAACAGAATAGAAAACCAAGAAACAGAGTAACTTGTGCACAGACACTTAACATGGACATGTACTGAATAACGAAGGATGAATAGTATTTTTATTCAATGATGCTGAATCAATTAGATAACATGTGGGGAAAAGGATGCAAATCTATCTCTAGTTCGAGCCCCAGGCTCAGAGCCTGGAGCCTGGTTTAGATTCCGTCACGTTCTCTCTCTGCCCCTCCCCCCCTTATGTTCTGTCTCCTTCTTTCAAATATATATAAACATTAAAAAATTATTTTTAAATAATAAATCATAATGAAAACGCTAATGTTGAATAGGTTATAGATACAAACATGCAACGTAAAAAGCAAGGAGATTCCATAATACAATTTAGGAGAGCATCTTCAGGACTTGTAGTAGGAAACAATTTCTTCAGAAAAAAGCACATAAAGCCCCTAACCATATAAAGGAAATGGTTGACACATCAGACTGCATTAATATTAAGAACATCAGTCATCACATTCACCTTTCTGAGAGCGGGAGATAAGGCTATCAAAGGGAGGAGTTAACTGAAACTTATATAACCCACAACAGCTAATATCCAACATATATTTATAATGACAAATCCATTAGGAAAACACCAGATATGTAATGGGGGTGGGGGGGAAGAGAGAGAGAGAGAGGTAGAGACTTGACTGGGTCTTTCCAAATGCCAACAAACATATGAAAAGATGCTCGACTTCATTAGTCACTAGGGAAAGGAGAATGAAAACCTCTATGATATACTTCCAAATACTCATCAGAAGAGTTGTTGTCGAAATGTCTGATGATGTCAAAGGTTAGCAAAGATATGGAGCAAAGGGGACTCCAAATCCCTGTTGCTGGGAGCATAAATCGGTATGCCACCCTTGGAAATGTGTGGCGCCATCTTGAAGATTTGAGTATAAACATAACCTATAACCCAGAAATTCCCATCACTTAGGTATGCGCCCTAGAAAAACTTGTGTACCTATACACTAAGAGACATGAATGGAAACATTAGTGGCTTCATAATTCACAAGAGCTAATATCAGCATATCAGCAGCATACTGTACATATAAATGCTTATATATTGATACAACAGAAGGCTACATAGTTATAAAAAAGAACAAACTCTGGTACATAACACAACATGGATGAATCTCATAAATGTCATATTAAGTGACAAAAACTAGACCCAAATGACTTCCTCGTATATGACTCCAATGATGTCAAGTGCAAAAACAGGCAAAATGATAATGTTAGAAATCCAGGGAAGGAAGGAAACTATATGAGGTATCCGGGAACCAATGATGTACAGGATATGGTCTAATTCCTCAAGAGTTTCACATCGAGATCATGTACATAAAAATGTAGGAGCTGAAAACACAGGAACTATTAAAATGTTATTATTTTGAATAATAATATCCAGTTAAGCTGATATCTGAAGTTAAATAAGCTGATCTCTAATGTTTTTTTCTGTTTAGTTAATTAGACAACAAATAACTTCTCGTTAGCTAAAACCCATCAAGCAGGCCAAGGGCTATGTTTCTTTAGAGTCTAAGGCAGATGGAATGAAATGAATTTTCATTGGATCTCATCTCTCCTTGGTTGATATAAGCGCAGTCCAAGGGTTCTCATCACCAGGAGAGGATTATAGGGTAACTCAGATAATATGACCTAGATGTGCTTATTTAATCATCGTTCCCTCTCTTTGGGGAAGAATTCAAGCAGAGCACAGCCATAACTTTTTTTTCTGAATCCAAGAAAACCATGATTTGTCTTTAAAAGACAAGTAATAAAAATAACAGCAGCAGGAGCAAAGACTACACTAATAATGTCCTTACAAGAAGCTTCCCAGCTTGTGTCCCATTAGTAAAACAGTTGTATAAAACTACAACTGCACTAATAGGTAATTGTGTTTACGTATCACAAATGAGAAAAACAGCTTTCTAAGCTGGAAAGCTGAAACATTGCTACTTTTGCAAATATTCAACTTGTAGCACAAAAGAACTGAGAAATTACCAATAAATGCAAGATGTATTTACGTCGTCTTATTCTCCTTGGAAGTCATCTTATTATAATTTTCTAATGTTTATTTATTTATTTTGAAAGAGGGAGCGAGCTGGGGAGGGGCAGAGACCGAGGGAGAGAAGAATCTCGAGCAGGCTCCGTGCAGTCAGCGCAAAGCCCAACTCGGGGTCCATCTCGCAAACCATGAGATCATGACCTGAGGTGAGATCAAGAGTCGAACACTTAATCGACTGAGCCACCCAGGCGCCCCTTACTATTTTTTACAGGGCACTGCATCTCTATTTTTAACAGAGTATTTGTTGCCTATCTTGTTTCCACATCCACATGAAGGGCTATTTACAAGGATATTGTTTAATATATAAGTATTTAGTAATTTCCCAAGAATCTTTTCATTATTCCAGTTTATATCTAATGTGGCCAGAGAATACAAATTCCAATTCAATAGTATTTGTTGAAACCTGTTTTATGGCCCTTTAATGATGAGTGTTCCATATGCACTTGGAAATATAGTACATTTAGAAATCTGAAATATGATATTCTACACGTGTCATTTAGGTCAAGGTTGTTAATTGCATTGGTTCAAATCCTCTATATTCTTACCAATTTTTTAAATTTTTTTAAACATTTATTTGTTTTTGAGAGACAGAGAGAGACAGAGCATGAGCAGGGGAGAGGTAGAGACAGAGGGAGATCCAGAATCCAAAGCAGACTCCAGGCTCTGAGCTCTCAGCACGCCAGACACAGGGCTCGAACCCATGAACTGCAAGATCATGATCTGAGTGGAAGTTGGAGGCTCAACCAACTGAGCCACCCAGGTGCCTCAATTCTTAGCAATTTTTATCTGCTTGTTTTAGTTTTGTAACTGAAAAGGATATGTTCAAACCTTCTATTACGATTGTAGATTTTATTTTCCCTTTTAGTTCTTTTGTATTTTTCTTTATTTTTAGTTAGACTATGCTCTACAAAGCCTTAGAAATATTTCTAATAGATTTGCCTTTTTATCATTATGATATGCTCTTGTGGTTCTCTAGTAATATTTATTTTATTATAAAAGTCTATTTTGCCTGTTATTAGTATGGTTATGACAGTTTTCGGTTGGATAGCATTTCTGTTTTTAAGTTTATTTATTTATTTTGAGAGAGAGAGAGCGCATGAGCCAGAGAAGTAGAGAGAGAGAATCCCAAGCAGATTCTGCTCTGTCAGCTCAGAGCCGGATGAGGGGCTTGAACTCACGAACCATGAGATCAAGACCTGAGCTGAAACCAAGAATCAGACGCTTAATTGATTGAGCCACCCAGGCTCAACACCATACGCTGTTGGATAGCATTTCCAACATCAAATGCTGTTGGATGGCATTTCAATGATGTATCTATCCTTTTACTTTCAATTATGCTGTGTTCTCACAAGCAGCCGACAGTTGGGATTTGTGTTTTTATCCAACCCGATGATATTTTCATCGGTATTAACCCATTTAAGCTTCATTTAATTTTATTACCAACATATTTGGAAATCTTTTACTGTTTTATTTCCATTTGTGTCATCAATTCTTTAGCTTTTCCTTTTCCTCTCCTTTGTCACCTTTGGTTAATCAAGTAATTATTTTCCTTTTTTTCCTCTTTATTAGTGTACACACACACACACACACACAGACACATTTTTAATAACTAGTACTTTTACTACCACCCAGGCAATGTGAGGACAAGCATTCAATTCTATTTACCTCTCTTACAATTTCTTTGCTATTATTAACATGTATTTTAAGTACTTCTAAGTCTCCCAATATCTTATCACTGTTATATGTAGTCAATATTCACTCAGATTTATGATATGTTTATATTTTCATTGGCCTTTATTTTTTTTCTTTCTGTATGAAGATTGTGTTTTAGTATTTCTCTTAGTGAAGGCTTAATAGTAATGAATTCTCTCATTCTTTAAATTTGGCTAAAATTTCTTTCTTTTACCTCTATTTTTTAAATGTTTATTTATTTGAGAGAGAGAGAGAGAGAGAGAGAGAGAGAGCAAGGGAGGGGCAGAGAGAGGGATACAGAGGATCCGAAGAGCCACTGCTGACAGCAAAGAGCCTGATGTAGGGCTCGAACTCACAAACCTCGAGATCATGACCTGAGCTGAAGTCGGACGCTTAACCAATTGAGCCACCCGGGCAACCCCTACCCCTATTTTTAAAAGTTTTGTTGACTCAGTATAGAATTCAGTTGCTTTTTTTTCAGCTGAGGGTGACAGTTGCTTTTTTTCAGCTTTCTAGCGATATGATTCCATTGTCTTCCATCTTTTTTTACTTCTGAAGGAAAATCAGCTCTTGATCTTATTGCAATTCCTTTGAAGGCGATGAATCTTTCCTCTGCCTGCTGGTAATATTTTTTCTTTTTCTTTGGTCTGTCATAGTTTTACCATGATATGTCTATATGGATTTCTTTGATTTATCTTGTTTGGACTTCCTAGAAGTTATTGATTTAGTCATTTGAAACTTTCACACTTTGGAATTCTTGCCTGGTATTTCTTCAGATATTACACCTGTCCTATGCTTCTCTCATTTATACCCATTTCAGATCTTGTACCTATGTCACATATGTCTCTGACATTCTGTATTTTTCATTTTCTTTCTATATGTTCTTTTATTTGGGTATTTTCTTCTGATGTAGCTTCTACTTCACCAAATATCGCTTCTGTTGAGTTAAAGTTGCTCTTAAACTCATTTGTTAAGTTCTTAATTTTTCCTAATGCACTTTTACAATATAGAGTTATCATTTGACATTTTGTATAGATACTATTCTCTCTAAATTCTCCATCCTCTCACTTATTATTTGAACATATTTGTCAGAGCTATTATCAAGCCAAGGTTCTAAAACTTCACCATCTATATCATTTATAAATCTCTTTCTGGGTTTTTCCTCTTCATGTCTGGTCACTTGGACATCTGCTGCCATGAGTCATAATTTTTGTTTGAATGCTACACTTTATGTATGAAAAATTTCAGGTATCCTGGATGATGTTATCTTTCTACAGAAAGAATGTAACCGCCTTCTGTTAGGCAATTAGAAGAGAGAGGGCATGAATTGACCCATGAGTTGAGATGTTTGTCCAGTTTGGTCCATTTTGGTTTTCCTTTATTCTCAGAGTCTATCTTTTCATGGGTATCTAATGAAAGCCTGGAAAGATTATTAGGGACATCATTCCTGGCAAGACATAAACTCAGACTTTTAGGTTGTTAGCTCCACAATACTACCAAAAGGTCTACTTTGTGTTATATCTTATAATGACTGTTTTCCCCTTCTTCATTTCTGCCTTGCTCAAACAGGGCAGCAACTAATCAGGGGGAAAAAAACCAAATTCATTGTGATTCAATTTTGTTCAGGATCTAGATTCTTTAAGTCTTTGCTGCCTTTATAACTCTGAACTCCCATTATTTTCTTCTAAGGTCTCTGAGATTGCTAAAATCTGAGCCATTGTGATCTGCACTGCTTAGGAATCACTAATTCTCTTAAAGGAAAAAGCAGAGTAAAGTATCATCTCAATAAACTTCCTCAACTTGATCCTACAACATATGACTTCCTTGATAACCCTCTGATGCTTTCCAACAGTGGTGGGTTTTTTTTCAAAATTAATATTTTATTCAGCCTTTATTGCTTTTCTTGATGATAAGATTGATAGGGTTGTTTGACAGACTGATAGATAATAAGCTACTCTAGCAAAGCTGACAGTAGAAATCCTAGTCATTCTCTTATAAAACATATAACACAAAAAGTGACCTTCAGAAGTAAGTGATATAGTAATGATGGGCTAGCAGCCTGGTTATTTTTTGTTGTTGTTGTTAGATAAAATCTTATCAACTCATAGCAGAAATCAAGTGGAGAGAAAAAGAAAAATTTTATATATTTGTGTGTATATTACACAGGAGAGGAATGGATCTGAAAATCTTTGATTTTAATTGAATTCCTAATGTATTCTTGAATCAGATTAAAGACTGTAATATTTAAGCTACATCAAAGAGACTGCCTTGTATAGTGTCACTTTATATTCATGTTTTTCTTTCCCTCAAAGATACATTGAGCCGTTCTTTGCATTTAAGCTTTTTAGGCCTAGGAAAAATGGAAGTTTTCAATGAACTCAACATGTTTCCTAAAGCAGCAGTTTTATTTTGTGTTTAGAATGGGTGAAGCTAAATTAGTTGGACAAGCCTTACTCTTTTTTTTTAATACTTTATAGAAATGGAATTGCAGAATACACTGATTACTTTAGAGGAAGTAATAAACTGAATGTGACATCTTTTCCCACAGCATTGACCTTCTCAGTGGGATGAAAACAATTTCTCATGAACTAGGTTTTAGGACATGACCCCACAGCTCTTGGATAGTCTGTGGTCAAAATCCTTTCCTTGATCCACCCTCTCAAATGTTCCTCACTGATCCAGAAGGCAGACAATTTTCTCACTCAGTCACTGTGGATAACAACCACCCACAAGATTCTCCTTTGGGTGTTCTCTCAGTTCTTTGACTCTCTTTGTGGTAATCTAAAAGAGAGAGTGGACAATGCAAATCCCAACATTTCAGAGAAGTGGAAATGACATGGGTGCAGATAAGCCTTTCGTATGAAAGCCAAAGCCAAAATCCGCTGATCTGATTGAAAAATAAGAACGAGAAAAACAAAAGAGCTCCCCAGAGTGAATAAATAGGTCTGAAGTAATGACAATGCTATTTACTCATTAAACCCTCAGAGTGGAATAATGGTACTGAAGATGCTTTGCAGCTGATATAGGGAACAGTGTGCCAAGTAGAAAGAGACACACTTCTTATAAGAGACTCCAGATTGCAAATTCAAACTATTAGAATATTGCCACCATGAGAAGCAGCCACTGCAGGAGAGGTTGAAAACCAAGAGATTTCATGCGGCAGAGTACTGGCCTGGCCAAAATGTGAAATCTCCCGAATTGTAACTAATATCATGGGATTTAAACAACTGGATTTCCTTTGTACATAATTACTGAACCACATAATAAGAAACAGGAAGTAAAAAATGATTCCCTTTTCTATGAAAGAAGGTGGAAGAAAATCAACCTTAGTTTCAGAGAGATTTTTGCAGCCCACACAGGGGCTGATTGATAGAAACTCAAATGCCCAGGCCCTCCGGTCACCCCCACCTACTGAATCAAATCTCTGGGGGAGAGCCGACCATCTGGGGTTCAACAAATGCTACAGATTTTTATTCATGCTATCTTTTTGAGGAACTTACTTTGGTAAGTTCATTTTTTTCTAAGAAAATTAATTTAGGAAATAAATTCAAAAAGTCTGCATGATACTTAGTTATATACTGACTGTAGGGTGGGAGTTGGGAGGCTTAAATATTTTCATTCAGATGCTTGGTCTTTAAGTAGGCACAGAGTAGCTATGGGGTGTTGGAGAATGAAGAGCACATAATACAAGAGAAAGTGAAGGCAGCCATTTCCACTGAGGCTTAGGAGAAAGCAGCCTGTAACTACTTCCTGCTCACAGTTTTGTCCAGAACGAGTTCTGCTGCCTTGATCTACTATAGAGAACCAAAGGACAGCCTGAGGTTATAGCAGGTTTTATGTATACATGTTTCGTTTCTTTTTAACTGAATAGTTTCACGTATTTCTTTTTTTTTTTTTAACTTTTTTAATGTTTATTTTTGAGAGAGAGAGAGAGTGAGCAAGGGAGGGGCAGATAGAGAGGGAGACACAGAGTCTGAAGCAGGGTCCAGGCTCTGAGCTGTCAGCACAGAGCCAATGCAGGACTTGAACCCGTGACCTGCAAGATCGTGACCTGAGCCAAAGCCAGACGCTTAACTGATGGAGCCACCCAGGTGCCCCTCACATATTTCTTTAAAAAAAACAACTCTGAAATACAGTGAAGCACTTTCAGATTCCGTTTTTAGTGGTGTAAGAGTGAATCGTAAAGGGTAAAGAGTTCCTTCAATTATTTAGTTTATCTTCCATGTCCTTGCTTGTGTTGTGGAATAAGAAGTTAGGGGTGGATGTTAACAGAGTTAAGGAGTTCAAGGTCCCACCCTCAAGGAGCCTCCTGTTTAGGAGAAATCAAAAGACAAGCAGTTAGTTACCAAAATATTAAGAGTACCGCCATTAGAGCTCAGGCAGTTAAGCATCCCACTCTTGATTTCAGCTCAGGTCATGATCTCAAGTTTCATGAGATAGACCCTGACCCACACTGACAGTGCGAAGCCTGCTTAGGATTCTCTCTCTCTCTCTCTCTCTCTCTCTCTCTCTCTCTATGTCAAAATAAATAAATAAACATTTTTTTAATTAAAAAAAAATAGAGTGTAAACACTGATGCTATAAAAGGAGCACTTAACCCAGTGTGGAGGATCAGACAGGGCAGAATTCTCTGAGGAAGTATAACTAAGCTGAAACAATAACTGGAAATGAAAATTAATTCATGGAAAGCTTCGGGAGACCAAGAAAAACCATTGTTAATGGCAATAACCATTCATTCATTCATTTCATGCATTTAGTCATTCAGTGATTGAAACATGTGTCTGGGCCAAGTACTGGACTAGACCCTGGAGCTACAGCTGTGAAAGTGTCAAAATGGCAACCGTCTTTGTTCAGCAGAAGACACAGACTGGAGACTACCTTGTAAGTGCTGTGCATTGATGGAAAGATTCTCCGCACTAACCAATATGGTAACCACTAGATACATGGGGCCATTGAACTTCAGTTGTGCCTCATGTAACTGAAGACATGAAGTTTTAATTTTATTTGATTTGAACTCCAATAGCCACATGCAGTAGCAGCTACCACATTATACAGTGGTAGATACAGCAGTAAAAGATTCCTGATCTGAATCCCCATAGCGACCCAGAGATAGGAATCAGTAGCATCTTAATGAGCTCAGATGAACAATGAGGGTCTAAGAACGTCAGCAGTGGGGTGACGACATCGTGCATGGTTATGAACAAGGCAGTAAGTCCAACTTCTTGCTAGGGTAAGGCTATAATAATGATTAAATACCATGATTTGATAGTCTGAGAATACCCATCTTACTGTTTGAAAAAATCAGTGTCCTAATTTTAGAGTAAAAGAAAGATAGTGCTTTTAGATATAGAAAGAAAACTAAACCTATCGTTTTGATAGAAATCCTATCCAAAGGCAAAGGAAAACAAGTTAAGGAAATGTTTAGTGAGGGAAATAGGTGGACACATGACCAAAGTGCATTATTAACATTCCAAAGGGTAGCTTCCTTTTAAGAAGCTTCCTTTCTCTCTTCCCATACCGTTACAGGGAAAACCAGCAAAACTAGGGAACGTAGTGGTCTCCTGAACTGTGCTATTAAATCTAAGTAAGCTCAACCCCCCAAATATGTTTTCTTATATGTCAGTGTTAAAGCACTGTTTCAAAGGCACCATCAATCTGAATGACAACTTTTCTCAAATACCTGGCCTGCCCAGGAAACACAAATAGGAATTTGGTACTGGTAGGAATGAAATTGTCTGCTAACCTATGGCAAGATTTTGATACACGAGTCTGGCCATGTTTCAAAATGACAGCAACAGGATCATCTTTCAGGGGTGATGTGGCTCTGAAATACTATTAAATCATGGTATTTTAAATTTCTGTTAAAGTCATCACACAGAAGGCTACAATGACACATCACCTGCATCTTAGCTAGGAGGTAACAAACAGAAGACTGAAGGAAGACCATGTGGAAATTGTGTTTCTGAAAGTTTTATGGTACGGACTAGATCTCCAGTGAAAAAAGGGACAACATAGACTTAAATGGGCCAAAATATTGTATGTAAAGGAACAGTACTAATGTTTTTCTTTCAAAAATGAAAAACCAAGGCCTGAACTGAAGACTATTGTTATGCAAAAACCCTGAGAAAAAAATCAAGAAGTAGGTGTGGAGCAGCATCTGTCCAGCACCCACACTTTGCAGACGGAGGACGTGGAATCTGGCTGCTTTGAGTACTGAGGTCACCAAAGAGGTGAGCTCTATATTTACAGTCACAAAACATCTCTCTAAAATAAGGGGACAAGAGGCAGAGGAAGGTAGAGAGAGAAGAAAAGGAGAAGGAGGGAGACAGACAGCAGTAGTGAAGGGGGCATCATCAATTCAAAAATACCTTCCAGAGTTCTTGTACACAGCAAGCTGTCTTCCAAATATCTAAAAGCTGAAAGGGTGAGAGTGGGGCCAGAGTCATTCATCAACTCATGCCATGACTTGAATTTTTAATAGTCATGATTATTTCTTGAGTACCTGACACCAGAATAAACGTTGTTGAGTGGTAAGAGTTCCTCACATATTCCAGATATCAAGCCCTTATCAGTTACATAATTTGCAAATATTTTCTCCCATACTGTGATTGCACCTTCATTTTCTTGATAGCACCGTTTACAACACAATTTAAAAAAAATTTTGATGTACTGTTTTTTATCTATTTTCCTCAGTTGATTGTGCTTTAAATGTTCACATCTAAAAAACCCTTGCCTAAACCAAGATCGAGCAGATTTACACTTATGTTTTTTTCTAAGAGTTTATAGTTTTAACACTTACACTTAGGTCTTTTATCCATTTTGAGTTAATTGGTGTGAGAGGTAGGGATTATTTTGGGGTGTGTATATGTCTCACAACCATTTGTTTGAAAACACTATTCTTTCCCCCATAAATTATCTTAGAACTTTTGATGAAAATCAAGTTTAAAAAATGAGTTTATTTCTAGACTCTCTATCCTATTCCATTGACCTTGGTATCCATCTTTACGTCTGCACCACACAGTATTGATTACTGTATTGTTTTGAAATTAGGAAGTGTGAGAACTTCAACTTTCTTTATTTTTTAAAAACTGTTTAGACTATGCTGGTTCCCTTGGATTCCCACATGAATTTTAGAATCCGTTGTCATTTTCTGCAAAAAATCCAGCTGGGATTTTTAAGGGTTGTGTTGAATCTGCAGATCTATTTGAGGAATATTGGCCTCTAAACAATATTAAGTCTTCCAAGCATAAACAGGGGTGGTATTTCCATTTACTTGTATCTTCTTTAGTTTCTAGCGATGATTTTTTTCAGCTTTTATTTATTGAGATAAAATTGACAAATACCAGTGTGTAAGTTTAAGGTGGACAACGTGATGATTTGATGCATGTGTATTTTCAAGATGATTACCAAACTAAGGCTGGTAAACACCTCCATAGTAACTTCATATAATTACCATTTTTTTGTGTGTGGTGAAAACATTTAAGATCTACTCTCTTAGCAACTTTCAAGCATACAGTAATACTGTATTAACTGTAATCACCATGCTATACATTATATCACCAGAACTTTTTACTCTTACACCTGGAAGTTTGTACTATTGACAAATGTTTCTCCATTTACCCCAACCCCCAGCCCCTGGCAACCACTATTCTACCATCTATTTTGATGTGTTCAACTTTTCAAGACCAAATATATGAGAGCACAGTGTTTGCCTTTTCTGTTTGATTTATTTCGTTTAGCATAATACCCTCAGGTTTTGTCCATGTTGCTGCGAATACTAGAATTTTCTTCTTTTTTATGGCTGATTTTATATATGTACCATCTTTTCCTTACCCATTCATCCAACAAAGGACATTTATGTTGTTTCCACACCTTGGCTACTGGGAATAATGCTGCAAGAACACGAGGGTGCAGAAATCTCTTTGAGGTAGTGGTATCAGTTTCTTCAAATACACATCAAAAATGGGATTGCCAGACCGTATAGCGGTTCTATTTTTCCATTTTTTGAGGAAACTCCATATTGTTTTCCATAAGGGCTGTACCAATTTACATCCCCCCCCAAAAGTGCACAAGTGTTCTTCTTTTCTCAGTAACACTTTTCACCAACACTTGTTATGGCTTATCGTTTTGATTATAGCTATTCTAACAAGCGTGAGGTGATAACTCATTGCAATGTAACAGTGTTTTCATTGGCATTTCCCTGATGATTAGTATGTTGAGCACATTTTGTGTACCTGCCAGCTATTTGTGTATCTTTTTGGAAAATGTCTATTCAGATGCTCTACCCGTTTTATTTTTCTTTCTGGACCCTTTCAACTCCTAGAACTTGTAAATAAAATCTTTCTATTGGATGTTCATTCCTATCTATCTGACCTCATATTCTGTTAACTTGTAATACCCATTTTTAATTTTGGATTAGTTATTTTTCTGCTTTGCGGCGTCGAAGATCCTTATATATTTTGCATACTAACCCTTTATCAGATATATGATTTGTAAATATTTTCTCCTATTCTATAGGTTGCCTTTTGATTTTGATTGTTTCTTTTACTGTGCAGAAGCTTTTTAGCTTGATGTAGTTCCACTTATTTTTTTATGGTTTTGTAACTTGTGCTTTTAGTCTAAAATTTAAGTCTTTAATCCATTTTGAGTTACTTTTTGTCATTGGTATAAGATAGGAGAACACATTCATTCTTTTGCATGTGCATATCCAATTTTCTAAGCACCATTTATCGAAGAGACTATCTTTTCTTCATTGAGTCTTCTTGGCCCCTGGGTCAAATATTAGTTGTGGATTTATTTCTGGGTTCTCAATTCTGCTCCACTGGCTTATATGTCTGTTTTTAACGCGAATACCGTGCTGTTCTGATTACATAGCTTTGTAATATAGTTTAAAATCAGGAAGCATGATGCCTCCAGCTTTGGTCTTCTTTCTCAGGATTATTTTGGCTATTCAGGGTCGGTTGTGGTTCTGTATGAATTTTAGATTGTTTTCTATATCTCTGTGAAAAATACCATTGCAATTTTGATAGAATTTGCATTGAATTTATAGAAAGCTTTTAGTGGTATGGACATTTTAACAATGTTAATTCTGATCCATGAATACAGAATATCTTCCCATTTACTTGTGCCTTCTCAATTTCTTTCATCAATATTTTATATTTCAGTTTCACCTTCTTGGTTAAATTCATACCCAAATATTTTAGTCTTTTTGATGCTATCATAAATAGAATTGTTTTCTGTATTTCTTTCTCAGACGGTTTGTTCTTATTATATAGAAAACCAATTGGGGGCGCCTGGGTGGCTCAGTCGGTTGAACGTCCGGCTTCGGCTCAGGTCATCATCTCGCGGTTCGTGGGTTCGAGCCCCGCGTCAGGCTGTGTGCTGACGGCTAGCTCAGAGCCTGGAGGCTGTCTTCAGATTCTGTGTCTCCCTCTCTCTCTGACCCTCCCCTGCTCATGCTGTCTCTCTCTCTCTCAAAAATAAATAAAATATTTAAAAAAAAAAAACCAATTGATCTTTTTCATGTTAGTTTTGTATCCTGCAACTTTACTAATTTTGTTGAATCATTGTAACACCTTTGGTGGAGTCTTTTAAGAATTTCTTTATATATAATCATATCATCTTCAAACAGAGGCAATGTCAGATCTTCATTTCTAATTTGGATGCCTTTTGTTTCTTTTTCACAACAATTGCTCTGGCTAAGATGTCCAATGCAATGTTAAATAGAAATGGTGAGAGTGGTTATCCTTTTCTTGTTCTTCATGTTAGAGGCAAAGCTTTCAGGCTTTCAGCGCTGAGTGTGATGTTAGCTGTGGGCTTGTGATATATACATATGCCCTTCATTATTTTAAAGCACATTCTTCTATACCAATTATTGACGGTTTTTATCATAAAAGGATTTTGAGTACTTCTTCTGCAGTTATTTAGATAATCATACGATTTTAATGTACATGTACACTTATTGACTTCTGTATGTTGATTATCTCTGCATCTCAGAGATAAATCCCACTTGATTGTGGTGTATGATACCTTTAATGTGATATTGAATTTGTTTGCTCATATTTTGTTGAGAATTTTTGCCTATATATTCATCACGGATATCGGCCTGATGTGGTTGTTGTTGTTTTCTTATAATGTTTTTATTTCATTTTGGTATCAAGATAATGCTGGTCTGGTAAAATGAATTTGGAAGTGCTTCTTCCTCTTTAATTTTTTGAAAAGTTTGAGAAGCTTGGAGCTAAGTGCTAATAAAATCAGAACCCCAGGCCCACAGATATTCTCTCTTTCTGCCCCTGTGACCTCACTGTGTGGCCCTAGATGTGCTGTGTAATCTTAGGTCCTGTAAGTAATAATCCTTTACTTTTTTTCTCTTTATTTTTTTACAAAGTTTTTTGATGTTTACTACTGAAGGGCATTTTCTAATCATAATAAAACCACAAGTGCCAGTCTGATTACAACATTGATTATTGATAGGCTGATACTGGCCCAAAACATTTGTTATGATTCCAGTGTTTTTATATTTGCTAAGACTTGTTTGGTGACCTATCATTTGATCTATCTCAATTTACTGTATTGGCTCTTAGAGAAAATCCTTTTGGGTTGAAATTTTAGGGGGATCTGTGAGCTTAGATGTCCAAATTTCATCCCAGATTTTGGAAAGTTCTCACCTGTTATTTCTTTAAATAACCTTCTGTTCCTTTCTCTCTCTCTTCTTCTGGGATACTATGGAGACTGTTTTCTCTTAATGGTATCCCATAGTTCATGTAGGCTTTTTTTTTACTCTTTCCTTTTTTTCCCCTTTTTTAATTTGTTCTCCTCTGACTGGATCATTTCAAGAGATGTTTTATACTTAACAGATTCAGGTCATGATCTTGGGGTCCATGAGTTTAAGCTCTGCATCGAGTTCAGAGCCTAGAGCCTGCTTTGGATTCTGTGTCTCCCTCTCTCTCTCTCTCTCTGCCCCTCCCCCACTTGTGTTCTCTCTCTCTCTCTCTCTCTCTCTCTCTCTTTCTGTCTCAAAAATAAAAAGAATAATAAAGAGTAAATTAACTATTTTCCATTCTTTGTCAGACAAATCAAAGGTTTCCACTTCTTTGGGGTCAGTCATTGGAAAGTTATTGTGTTCCTTTGTTGGGGACCTGTTTCCTTGATATTTCATGTTCCTCGATGTCTTGCATTTTTGTCTTCACATTTGAAGAAGCAGTCAGTTCCTCCAGTCTCTCCTGATCGGCTTCTGGAAATCCTTTCCTTTATTCCTATTAGGAATTCTGAGGCTTCCTCAAATCTTTTCTATAGTTATGCCTGCTTCATCCTTCTTGTTCTCTCTTACGGGCAGGAGAAGACCTGTAACATTACATGCATTTTTTTTCAGTCCTGCAAAGCCAGACTGAGGGCTGACACCCTCCCATTTGCTTCTTTTTTCTGGGATGGTGCTGAAAGCTCGGATTTGTGTGTTTTCTCTAATCCTGAATAGTTGGGCTAACTTTTCTGCATGCGCTCACTAGCTGTCTGCAAAGGCTCACTCTCAACACCTTCAGAGGTGTGAGTGGGGAGAGCCACAGGGTGAGGAGATGGGCAGAGGAGCCACACCAAACATGGGGGGCACCTGTGAGCTAATTGGGGATCTGCAGTCAAAGCAGCCCCAGAAGCTTATGAACAGGCCTCCCGAAGGAATCTGTAAAGCAGTTAGTAGGATCCACATCGCTTTGATATATTCCAATCTGAGTCCCACCTGCTGATCCCCCCAGCTGCTCACCACCCCCAGTCACGCCATTCACAGCTCAATATTCTGGACGAGCAAGAACGGAGAGGGTCTTCTTTGCAGCATCCCTCACAGTTGGTAAAGCTGGATGTTCATTCACATATTCTCACGGTCCCTCGTGAGAGAAATCATGGGCTGAGAAGGTATTTCTTGGCACTGAGCTCTGCTGCCTTGGGAAAGAAGTGACTGTTCTCTTACGCTCTTTACTGTGTCCAATCTCGGATATTGTTTTCTCCAAGTGTGTACTGGAACTTCTCCACTGGACTACTGAACTTTCACAAAGGCACTCTTGTGCATGGGTGATTGTCAAAATCAGTGTCCTTTCGGAGGAAGATGGTAGAAAACTCTTATTCCACCATGATCATAATCATTCCTGTCTAGCAATGATGTTTTATAGTTTTCACTGTATAAAGCTTGCAGTTCTTTCCTTAAATTTATTTTTAAGCATTCCTTTATTCTTTTTGAAGCTATTGTCAATGGAATGATTTTCTTAAATTTATTTTTGGGTTGTTTTTTGTGGGGATACAGAAATAAAATTGATTTTTGTAGAGAGACGATATATTCTGAAACGTTTCCAAACTCACTTATTAGCTCTAACAGTTTGTGTGTGTGTGTGGATTTCTTAGGATGTTCTAGAAACAAATACATCTCAGAATGAAGATACTTTTCCTTCTTTCTTTCCAATCTGGAAGTCCATTATTATTATTTTTTTTGCATAGTTGCTGTTATTAGAACCTCTAGTACTTAGTTTGAGTGGCAGAAATGGACATTCTTGTCTTGTTTCTGATCTTTAGGTTTTCACCATTAGGTATGATGTTAGCTATATGTAATATACCTTTTTGACTACAGACATTCAATATTTTGTAAGATAAATTCCACTGATTATTGTTTTTCAGATTTTTAAAATATACTTCCACATTTATTTTCCCTTATAAAATTTTTTTTTGTTTTTTTTTGTTTGTGTTGGTGGTGGTGGTGGTGGTGGTGGTGTGTGTGTGTGTGTGTTTTAAGAGAAAGATAATGAGCTGGGGGGGGGGGGCAGAGAGACAGA
>CM053569.1:69901227-69956874 GCA_028646485.1 Cryptoprocta ferox
ACAACCCTGGGATCATGACCTGAGCTGAAATCAAGAGTCGGATGCTCAACAGACTGAGCCACCCAGGTGCCCCTTCTTATAAAGTTTAAAATCATCATATTATCTGCCAAAATCCAGGGAATTATAATTACATTTATTACATCCTCAGTGTGATAAAAAAAATATTTTTATGGCATTAGCGCTGGCTAAGAGAAACATGGTATACATCCTGGCTTTTTTATGTCCTTATTACCAATTTCATACTTTTCATCATATAGGTCTTGTAGCTTCATAAAATTACTCACACATAAATCTATATTCTCTTATACTGAGAATATAAGATCTTTCAAATTGATATCCCATGTATGACCAAATGTTCACAACTACCCATTTCTTAACTTCTACTTAGTCTTTACCATACCTCAGTCAGCCTTTCCTCTTCTCCATGGGACTCTGAATGCTTTCTTACTCCTAAATCTGAGCAGGCACAAACAATGCCCATTCATCAGCTCCACCTGGGAATTCTATGGTCATGGTAAGACCTTTTTCCCAATCTCATTGGTCATTTCTTTTGCTTGTTCAACTTGCCTTCCTTCCAAAGATTTTGCTTTCCTCTGCTTGCTCTCCCTCTCCCCCTTTAACAGAGAATCCTTTTTCTGTTTGACTCTGAGATGCTCAGACTTCCAAGATTGGAGCATTTTTCCTATCATAATAGTCTTTCTTGCTGATTAAAGTCTATCTATATCCACACTTGCTTTAATTTGACATTTGTATAATACTATAGAGAATGAATATATATATATAATAAAATTTTGTATCCATGCACCATGCTGAAATTCTCATTAGAGTAATACATTGTTTAAATTGAGTTCCTTTTTTCCCCTCTCAGTTTTCAATGAAATGCTAATTATCTGATTATCTTTAAATAATTAGCATTTATCTCTTCCAATATTTATACCATGTATTTTTCTCTTGTGCCTTGTCATGCTAGTGAGAACTGCCAAAACACTGTTGAATTATAATGCTGCTAGCAAGCATCCTCTCTGTTTCTCAATATGAGGCAAAAGTCTGTTACATTGCTCAGTTTAATATATTCGTCGGGTTGGGTTGGGTTTAATTGTATTAAGAAAATTTCCTTCCTTTTCTATTTTATTTTATTTTTAAAAAGATTTTTAATGTTTATTTATTTATTTATTTATTTATTTTTGAGAAAGAGACAGAGAGTGAGCAGGGGAGAGGGAGACACAGAATCTGAAGCAGGCTACAGGCTCTGAACTGTCAGCACAGAGCCAGACGTGGGACTCGAACCCACAAACTGTGAGATTATGACCTGAGCCAAAGTCAGACGCTCAACCGACTGAGCCATCCAAGCGCCCCATCTATTTTACTTTAGAGCTTCTTCATCATAATCAGAAGTGATTCTGATATTTTATCAAAAGTTGCTTTGATAAAATGTTTTAATAATTGCACATTTTCCAATGGTTTAATATAAAAATGTTACCGATCGAATGCTAATGATAAAACTTACTTGAATATCTGAAATAAATTTTATCATGCATTTTTAATACACTGCTGGGTTTTGTTTACAAGTATCTCATTTAGAATTTTCCCATATTTATAAGTAAAATTGGCCTATAATTTTCATTTTTGAACATTTTATCTTTAGCAGATTTTGCTGTAGGAAATACCCATACCTGAGTAGCAGATAAAACCTACTGTAAAATCACATTAAAATTTTTTTTTCAAATCCTTTTTCATTTATTGGTCTGTTCCAAAAAGATCTTAAGAGATCATCATAGCAGTGTTCAAATTGTTAAGGGTCTAGAATCAGAAGAGGGATTAAATCCTGAGAGTCTGTTTTCTTCATCTCCTTTAAATAGTATCATTCTAAGGCAGGACCTGGTTTTCCAACTAATTCCTGACTAAACTACCCACACTTATTATTCTTATACTTCAACATTTTCCCCCCATATTATGTTACTGGATCATACTACATTGTTTTTCACATATGTGTATCATCCTCCAAAAAAGATTACTGTTAGTATAATTGTATTCGCAAGGCACGATTGCTTTCAAAATATTGCCACCATATGGTCTCTAAATGCTTTGCTGAATTACAAAAAAGATGTAATTAAACAAAATAATTTTGTGGTTGATATTCTATTAATATCAGACCACCTTTCCGAGCAGTATTTATTTGTATCTTAGTTCTTTCAATATCATTTTAAGATACATCTAATGGCACTCATGACAATGTCGTATGAATGTCTATTGCCCAAATTCAAGGGTGAAGTCCAAGTCTTGTTTATCTTTGTATCCTTCACATGAGTTGCACCACTGGATATGCAATGGTTGCATAATAAATGATGGTTATGTGAATTAATAAACTACATACCTCTGTAGTCAATTCATGCATCATTAATAAAGTTTAAAGAGCTAATGTGTTTGTATACAATGGAAATCATTTATCTGAAATAATGACTTAACAACCGATATCATGAGTCCTATATTCAAGACTCATCCAGAATATTGCTCAGTTTTAGCACAAAACCCCACCCTTAATAAAACAAACATTAACCAACTCAAAATAGCATTCACATAAACATTCCAGTAAGATTAAGTTTATTAATTTCTCATAAAAATGTGTTTGAATATAAAGAAATTAAGATCAGGTCTCATTGTGTTTTAGATCCCCCATGAATAGCATAATGTTCTACTTTTACAAAAAGATAGGCCAACTGTCACTTGAAATGTGCTTTGCTGGCAAAACAACATAAATTTAAGACATGTAACGATGCAGATACACTAGCTTCTTTTAACTTGAAATTTTTATCATATAATTTTATCATCCCCTCTTCAAATACTAAGTCCACATAGCTTTGTCGTAACAAATGTTCATTCTAAAGATGATTCTAAGGCCTCGGTTCTCTTTTTAGAGTACAATTATTTAACAAAATTGTAATTCAGTTTTTTGAGAATATTTTTACTGTTTGTTTTTTTTTTTTGAGAGAGTGAGCAGGGGAGGGGCAGAGAGAGAAGTGGACAGAGGATCCGAAGCTGGCTCTGCGCTGACAGCAGCGAGTCCAAACTTACGAACTGTGTGACATGACCTGAGCTGAAGTAGGACGCTCAACCAACTGGGCCATCCACGCATCTCAAATTGTAATTCATTTTTAAGGAGAAGTTAAATTTATAGTTCTGTGTATAATCCTTCCAAAAGTGTGAATAAAGCATGAGTAGGAGCTAAAGAAAAATATTAAAAGCCACGAAGCAAAAACCAACATGTTTTGTTTATGCAAGGGACAGCAGAATCTCTAAGGATGTTCTCTACAAAAAACTAAACACGTAGAGTAAGAAGCCATGAAGCCTCTTTCTCTAGAGATATCCTCAGATAGGATGGATCCCTATATTTCTCTGATGTCTTAACAGCGATTATTGTCCAGCTTTACCAGAAAGGCATAAGACAACGTGAAGCCCCTAGCAGCTAGTTGTTAACATAACATACACACTAAGGACAAGGGGCTCCAAGTGTCTTAGGACTGACAAGATACTAGAAGTACACAGAAGACAAGATTTCAGTATCAGAAAGTATGAGAGTCTTTCTCTTATCCTTAAATCTCTCCTCACCCATCTTAAATTCCAACCATGGTCCAAGAACAGAATCACTTCCTGGAGAGCCCTTTACCCTCCCTGCCCTCCCCCTTAGTCATATTGTCCGAGCTTAGCCCCAGTATGTGCGCTCCATGCGTGGGTCCTACAGCTGGATGCTAGCGGAGAAAAAGCACAACCATCCTGGGAGTCTCACTTCCAGCTCAGCACCACTATCCACCATGGGCCCTCTGGCTGCCTGGCAAATACACTAACCCAAGTGCATCCACTCTCCTCCTCTAATTTCATCATTTCTGTTCTTTGCAAGAGGACTCTCTTCCTCTTGGCTATTGGCTTCTGCTCCCTTTCTCCCGGGAATGATGTCCTCTATCATGTCCCACCACCCCTGCTTCTGCCTCATATTCGGCTTCATTCCTGTTGCACAGTGTGCCTTCCCATGCCCCAGTCCACTGTCACCTCGCCATCCTTCTGCACACACAGTGCACGGCTCCAGCTTGTCCTTTCTGCCGCATCAGCAATGTCCCCCTCTATTCTGTTTTTCCCATCACTGCACAAATAGGCTACTATTTCTCCCATCTTAGAAAAAGAATTCTCTTACTCCTATTTCACTCTCCTTTTCTCTACTCCATTTCTCTACTCCCTTCTATAGCAAAACGCCTCAAAAATGTTAGGTATGCTCGCCATCTCTGATTTACATCCTTCTGTATTCTTTTGAACCTACTCTGATGAGACTTTCATGCCCATCACCTTGGCTAAACAACTCTGGTCAAGATCACCAACGGTTAATTCTTAACCCTCATCTTTGATGGGAGAGCATTTGACACAGTTCATGACTTCTTTCTTGACACCTTCTTCACTCTCCTGGACATTCTCCTACAGCACTGGCCACTTCTCTGGGTTTGGTTGGCCTCTCACTGTTTCTCTGATCCTTGAACATGAGGACCATAGGGCCAACTCCCTGAACCTCCTCTGTTTTCCATCCATGACCATAGGACCTCATTGGAGCTCAAGCCGAGGCTCCTTCATTTCTATGATCGTCCTAAAGCTCCTCCTTGAGCTCTGGGCCCCTGTAGCCAACTGTTTACCTAATTCCACTTGAGTCCTCCCCTTACTGCAATTTTGTGCATCTCAAACTTAGCATGTCCAATATTAAACTCTTAATTGTTCCTTCAGATCTGCTCATTATAGCATCCCCACAGCTGTGATAATAATACAGATTGCCCCTGCCAAACACCTGTGATCATTCTTTCTTTGCTTTCTCTCCTACTCCTCATTCAATCTCCCTTGAAATTTTGTTGTCTCTACCAATGCATATATCCAAAATCCTATCACTTTTCACTACCTTTTCTGCCACGACCCTAATCAAGCCTCCGTCATCTCTCTCCTGGATTATTGCTTAGACAACACCAAAGGTAAGATTATCAAATAAGACCTCCAAGTCAAAAGTCTCCTTTAGTACCAAACCTCATTAATAAGAATTTCAGGGCTGTAATTAATCATGAGATGAAACAGGGAGAGACCCTGAACTCTAGTGTGAATCCTTTGCCCCTTCCTTGTTGCCTTAGAAACACTTGAGGCCATGGTAGCCAATGGGTTTTAAGTGAGGATTACAATCACCTAATTTTCACAGATGGAGTGGTTTCGATCATGAAAAATAACACACATGACATAACCCCGAGAGAGGCCTACCCTGTAACTCTGTGAAGTCCGGGTTTGTTGACCACAAAGCATGCTAGGACCAGTACATCCTAGCGAAAGCACCCCGAAGATAAGAGCAGTTTCATTAGCACAAACTACTGAGCATTTTTGCCAGGAGGTCTGTCATGTTAACAAGGAGAATAGGAGGATAGACTAGATCATTCACTGCCTTCTTTCTTCCTCCGAAATGTGGCCCCTCCAATCCCCACATAAAGGAAGGGAATGAATCTCAGACTTCTTGTTTTGCATAACCAAGACCTACCTGTTTCCCAATGGTAATAGTATTTTTCGATGCACTCATTCTGTTCTCATCCTTGCCACCCATTCTGAGCCAGGAACCAAATTAATCTTTTTTTTTTAACATTTACTTACTTTTGAAAGACAAAGAGAGACAGAGCATGAGCAGGGGAGGGGCAGAGAAAGAGAGGAAGACACAGGATCCGAAGCAGGCTCCAAGCTCTGAGCTGTCAGCCCAGAGCCTGATGCGGGGCTCGAACCCACATACCGCGAGATCATGACCTGAGCCAAAGTCAGACGCTTAACTGACTGAGCGACCCAGACGCCTCTGATCTTTTTTATTCTTTCAAGTTTATTTATTTTGAGAGAGAATGTGCACAAGTGAGGGAGGGGCAAAGGGAAAGAGAAACGGAATCCCAAGCAGGCTCTGTCCTATCAATTCACAGCCCGATGCAGGGCTCGAACTCACGAACCGCGAGATGATGACCTGAGCAGAGATCAAGATTTGGATGCTTAACCAACGCACCACCCAGGTGCCCCCGCATTGACCTTTTCAAAAGCAAGCCCAAAGATGTCACTTCTCAGGCTTTGGCACTTGCTTTTCCTCCCGATCTGCACTGCTTGCCCCAGATGCGCTGTGACTTTACTCCCTCACCAGCCTCAGGTGGCTCCTCAAATGTCACCGCCATGGCCACTTTGCCTAAAATTGCCACCTCCGAACACTACCACCCTGCACGGCTCACTTCTCTTTGCAAGTTTTACATCAGAACTTCACTGTCTAACATGATATGCGTTTTACTTACTTACACTTATTTATACATATGCTTACTTGTCACATTTATTTTCTGTACTTCTGTACATGGATTGTAGGCTCCATGAAGTCAGTATATATATATATATATATTTTTTTTTTTTTGGTTTGGCTTATTCACTTTATGCTCAGAACCTACCCGGAAATGTGTCTAGCCTGTAGTAAGAATGTAATAAATATTTGTTGAATGAATGAATAGATTTTCCTGTTCTTATTTTTAATTTCCTTTCCATGTGTGTTTTTTATTCCTGATAAAACTTGCTAGTAGTTTCATCATGTTATTATTTCCTTAGAAAATCAGCTCTTAGTTTTATTCATTAATTCTTTTTATTTACTTTCTAATGCATGTCTTCCTATTTTTGTTACTTACAAAAATTTTAATGTTTATTTATTTTTGAGAGAGAAAGAGATAGAGCACAAGCAGGGGAGGGGCAGAGAGACAGAGACAGAGACACACACACAGACACAGAGACACAGAATCCGAAGCAGGCCCCAGGCCCTGAGTTGTCAGCACAGAGCCCGATGCAGGGCTCGAACTCACCAGCCAGCCGTGAGATCCTGACCTGAGCCGAAGTCTGACGCTTAACCAACTGAGTCACCCAGGAACTCCTATTTTTGTTACTTTTTATTTTTTTATTTTTAAAAATTTTTTTTCTTTTATAGTTTATTGTCAGGTTGGTTTCCATGTAACACCCAGTGCTCAACCCGACAAGTGCCCTCCTCCATGCCTACCCTCCTTCCCCTCTCCCCCTCCCCCCAGCAGCCCTCAGTTTGTTCTCAGTATTCAAGAGTCTCTCATGGTTTGCCTCCCTCCCTCTCCCAACTATTTTTCCCCCTTCCCCTCCCCCATGGTCCTCTGCTAAGTTTCTCCTGTTACATTTATGAGTGAAAACTTAAGTGTTTTCATATGGTATCTGTCCTTCTCCGCCTGACTTATTTCGCTTAGCATGACGCCCTCGAGGTCCATCCACGTTGCTACGAATGGCCAGATTTCATTCTTTCTCATTGCCATGCAGTATTCCATTGTATAGATGAACCACATCTTCTTGATCCATTCGTCAGTGGATGGACATTTAGGCTCTTTCCGTAATTTGGCTGTTGTTGAAAGAGCTGCTATGAACATTGGGTACCTGTGCCCCTATGCACCAGCACTTCTGTATCCCTTGGGTAAATTCCTAGCAGTGCTATTGCTGGGTCATAGGGAGTTCTATTGTTAATTTTTTGAGGAACCTCCACACTGTTTTCCAGGCCGGCTGCACCAGTTTACATTATTTTTGTTACTTTTTTAAAAAATCTATGTTTTCTAGTTCTTGAGATTAAGAATAAATTGCTTTATTATCATCCTTTTTTAAGCCATATAATAGTCATATTATACATATACAATATAATATACTTATTGCTCTGAGTGTAGTTTTAGCTATACGGTTTTTTATTTGGTTTTTATATAGAGTGTTTAAATATCTAATATTCTCAAATTATAGCTTTTTAAAATTATTTTCCTTTTTTTAAAAAAATTTTTTATAGTTCATTTATTTTTGAGACAGAGAGAGAGCACGAGCAGGGGAGGGACAGCGAGAAAGGGAGACACAGAATTTGAAGCAGCTCCAGGCTCTGAGCTGTCAGCCAGCACAGAGCCCGATGAGAGGCTCGAACTCACAAACTGTGAGATCATGACCTGAGCCCAAGTCAGACGCTTAACCGACTGAGCCACCCAGGGGCCCCTAAATTATTTTACGTTTAACCAAGAGTTAAGAAGACTTGATGAAATTTTTAGCCTTTAAGAAATTTAATGTTTTTCTGTCCTTAATATCACACAAAGGGCAAGTGGCCAGAGAGTGTACATACCAGCCAGCAGGTGGCAGATTTCATGGAGAAAGCACTTGGAGATGGGCGCAGACACAAATGGGTGGAAGCTCACCGCATCCCAGGCCAGCAGACAAGGTCTCAGAAGGGCTGGACTGGACTCTGAATGACCCACCCCAACCCTTGGATCTGGAGCTTTTAAGCTTCCCGTTAGGGAAGCGCATGCCTTTTCGTGTGACCAGGGGCCAGGAGCCACTAGCAATCCAAAGTGGCACAAACTGGATGCCGACTTGTCCTGCGAGCTTAGCTTTTATGTCTGGGGGGATCAGGATCCTCATTCCTTGGCGTGATTACAGGCTGGGGGTGCTGCGTCTTTGGTTTGCTGCCAGATGTGCAAGAATCAGTAAGTCAGCATTCGCAGGGAAAAACCAGCCTCTCTCCTGCCACCGTTGAGGACAGGGGTCCAAACCTGTCATTGCCCAGGACTGATTGCCTAAGCCCTGGGCGAAAGCCAGTTTCCATAATCTTTGCCGAAGACCAGTTCTTCTTCTAGAACGTTAGGCCATAAGCAATGAGCCTTGGACGAGTTAAACCTTGCGTCTCAAGTTTTAATTCAATATCAGTAATTCAACATTCTTGGCTGGATTTTTCCACTCTTTGTAATTTACTTAGATTCCTTTGGGTCCTATGTTTGCTTTGTTAAAATTAAATGGCATCTGAAAAGGAAATTAATTCTCTAATTTCAGGGTATGAAATTGAATAGAAGTGTGTGTGGTCAAATTTAATAATTATACTATTTGGATTCATAGCCTTATTTATTTTTTGACTACTTGATCTTTATGGGAAAAAAAGAAGTCAGCTAAATATCCTAAGTACTACTGTATTTTCTTTACTAAGTCCTTTGTGTATTTTCTGCAGTGTTGCACTTTCAAATGCTTTGTTATTTAGTAAGAAGAAAATAAACAGTAGCCTTTCGTTTGGGTTTGAACATATTATTTTGAGCAGTCTTGGTTTGGCATTATTTTTTATTTCAATTTTATCCTATCTCAACAGTATGACTCCTGCTTTATTTTGTTTGCCTTTGCCTGACATATTTTTACCCTTTTGAATGTTCTGTGTCATTTTACTCCATGCATACCTCTTGTAGATTGCCTATGGTTCTTATCTTTTAAAACCATCCTAAGAAGTTTGACTTTTTTTTTCTTAGTGTTTATTTTTGAGAGAGAGACAGACAGACAGACAGACAAAGCATGAGCGGAGGAGGGGCAGAGATCAAGGAAGAAAAGAATCCGAAGCAGGCTCCAGGCTCTGAGCTGTCAGCACGGAGCCCGATGCAGGGCTTGAACTCATGAGCCATGAGATCATGACCTGAACTGAAGTCGGACGCCTAACTGACTGAGCCACCCAGGTACCCCCCTGAGAGTTTATTTTTATAGGTGTTTGATTTACATTTATAATATAATAATTTGGCTTCAACTCTGTAAATTTAGTTCATAATATAAATTCTTGATTATATTACTTCCTTTCCCCCCAGCATATTTGCAATGTCTTCAGTGTGTTGCTTTGTTTTCTGTATTTCTGTGTGTGGGGCTTTCATTATGATAGTTTGGAAGGCTTATAACTATTTTGGTGCTATCTGTATGATTTTGCCTTTTTTTAAAATAGTGGCGCAGGGCGCCTGGGTGACTCAGTCGGTTAAGCCTCCGTGTCCGTCATGCTCTCACGATTCATGGGTTCGAGCCCCGCATCAGCCTCTGTGCTGACAGCTAGCTCAGAGCCTGGAGCCTGTCTTCAGATTCTGTGCCTCCCTCTCTCTCTGACCCTCCCCTGCTCACGCTGTCTCTCTCTCTCTCAAAAATAAATAAAAAACATTAAAAAAATAAAAATAAAATAAAAAATAAAATAGTGGTGCTATATGAGTCTTTCTCTCTTTAGTAATTAGAAAATAACTTTAGGTAATTTACTTAGATCTCTCCATGATGATTTGTTCATCCTAGACAGCCTTTATTTACTCCCAACTACAGTATTTTTACGTGTGTCCTCTATGTCTCCAGTTCTGCTTTTGGCAATGCCCTATTTTCTTTCCTTTCCCACTTTGGATGTGGCTTTTATTTCTGTGGTAGTTTTATTGCGAAATTTCAGTTCTTCCCTAAAGGTCAGCGAGCTTGCTTTTCAACTCCTTACATGGGCTTTTCTTATCTTGTTTTAGCTCCTATCTTAGCTTTAACAGACTGTTTTTCCAGTTATTCTTTCTTGACGTTTTTTGCGAGTGGAGAGAAAGCCCTCTTTTGCATGTGCATTTGTGTTTTTCTATTTCCTGGAGTAATTCTTTTCATGTGCATTATTTGTCTACTTTTCACTTAATTGCACTCCTTCCTAATGTTGTTTTCCAGATAATATCCATGCAGAACTTCCATGTAGATCGTTTGTACTTACTTCTCATTTTTTTTAAATTTTTAATGTTTATTTATTTTCGAGAGACAGAGAGACAGTGTGTGAGCGGGGGAGGGGCAGAGAGAGAGAGAGAGGGAGACACAGAATCCGAAGCAGGCTCCAGGCTCCGAGCTGTCAACACAGAGCCCGATGCGGGGCTCAAACCCACGAACTGCGAGATCATGACCTGAGCCGAAGTCGGATGCTTAACCGACTGAGCCACCCAGGCGTCCCCTTACTTCTCATTTTTAAACTAAGACCTTTCCATCTAGGCCTGTTATTCCCTCAAACCTGGGGTCGGGGGAATTTAAATGGAGGGGAGATGGGATTGGGCAAAGGATCTGAAACTTCTTAAATTTTGGTGTGCCTACATGCTTATCCGCTCTATCCTCTGACTGCATATGTCTGTCTTCAAGCCTGTTACATTGACGGGTTTGGGGTGAGCATATCATTCAGAGACGTCTGTGTGTCTCCTTGTACATACAGAGAGATCTGTACACTTAGCAGACTTCAGTGTTTCAGCTCCTTTCTCTATTTAACTTTATCTCCAAATTATTTCTCATCATAAGGAGACTGACTTATTTGCAGAAAGTTATGAAAATATGTCATTTCTCCTTCAGAACGTCCCTCTTTGCTTTTGTGCAGTATGGAAGTCTGTCTCCCCCACTCCTGCCACCCCGAGGGGGTTCCTAGATTTTTCTTTGGCCTGTCTGCCTTCTTCAAATAGTAGCCACTGCAATCTAGTTAAAATCTGGAACGCAGTCACTGGCTCTCGGTCCTTTCTCTCCATTTGGCCCAAGGTTCTTCACATTTGGCCATATTCTTCAAAAGCTCTACTTTGGAGTTTTAGCCAATTCCTGATTTCATTGAAGATGTAAGTTTTGTCGTTCTTGTTCTCTTTGTTGATAACTGTGGGTTTCAGACAAAAGAATAGAGGAAACAACAGGCTATTTCTTACCAGAAGCGTTACAGTGTTGTTTTGTTTTTTAGGCTAATAAATCATTGTCATCATGCTTGACTACACTCCTAGTCTCCGGTCACATGTCCTGTGGGATGGCATCTGAGAACTCTGAGCGTGCTCGTGGTTGCTTGGCAACCAGAGCTCTTTTCTTCCTTCCAACAGCCTGCCCCAATCCTATCCCTACCCCGACGTGGCCCTGCCCACCCTGCCTTAAAATAGGGTGTGTGGTACCATGACTCACTTGGAAATGGTTCTCTAACCAAAGAGACACACCCGTGGCTTCCAGAGAGATTTCAAGGGGGAACTTATTGAAGAGGAGGGGGAAAGATACTGATACATACAAAAGAAATAAAACAAATGGTTGATAAAAGATATATATAGGTCAACAAGACCTTGGGAGAAAAGGAAAAGGAAAAGGTGGAAGAAAGAATACGTGTACGTTTTGTCACAAAGGTGAGGTGATCCAAGCATACATTTGGAGTGCCACCAGTTGCAGAGAGGGTCCAGGTAAAAAGTAAGGTACATACGCCCATTGTATTCTTGGTTGCCTGAATAACATGGGTTTTATATGCTAAAAATATTAAAAAGAAAATGATTACATGTAAATGAGGTAGATAGTAAATTGGAAGTGAAACATCAATGGTCCAACCAACTCCCTTTGGGGTAAGGCCTGGAAAGAGGTATGTGCCCCAAACATGATACCAGGGGGAGAAAGTTTTGACCCATGTTTAATTAGACACATCAAGTTGCCTTTGTGTATACAGGGACTTCCGAAACACTAAGACTACACAGGCCGCCTTGGGTGAGAGCAATGGCGGCAGCCTGTGGTCTGGACTCTTCTCTCTGCATCCTTTCTGAATATTCTGACCTGCTTCACAAGGGCAGAGGGAGTAGAACAGGGAGTCACCAGAAACAATTTATACCCAAAATGGTTATGACTAGAACAGGAATATATGCCCTTGGATGAGAAAATTATATTTCATTTTTTAATTCTTTTTAATGTTTTATTTATTTTTGAGAGAGAGAGAGACAGAGACAGAGCATGAGCAAGGGAGGGACAAAGAGAGAGGTAGACACAGAATCCGAAGCAGATTCTAGGCTCTGAGCTGTCAGCACACAGCACCCGACATGGGGCTTGAACTCACAAACTGTGAGATCGTGACCTGAGCCAAAGTCAGATGCTTAACTGACTGAGCCACCCAGGCGCCCGAGAAAATTATATTTTTAAAATGTAAATAATTTTGAATACAATGTGACATGTTTTACAAGCAAAAGTGACTTGGCTCTCACGTATCAGGTAACTTCTACTTAGGATATGCCAGGGTTAAGAAATGTCATTTTTTTTCTAAATTAGTAAACATTTTTGTGGGACACGAAACCTATAAAGTAAAAAGCAACCAATAATATATATGGGAGGTAACAACATATTAATAGTGATATTTAAGCAGAAATACTTCCTAAAAGTAGATAAGTAACAAAAACATCATTAATACAATTGTGTAAAACTACTTTCCATATGTGGGACTCTGATATACTAGTAATTTTCTAAATGGCAGAAGATTCATTAAGTACAAATTATAGGTTAAATTACCAACATCCTGCATGTTAGGTGCTATAAATCAAATTTTAATTAAGTCTATTGTAAAATTTTACAGAAACTTTTTTTTAATTTATTTTTGAGAGAAAGACAGAGAGACAGAGTGAGCAGGGGAGTGTCAGAGAGAGAGGGAGACACAGAATCCGAAGACAGGCTCGAGGCTCTGAGCTGTCAGCATAGAGCCTGACGGGGGGCTCGAACCCACGAACCGAGAGATCATGACCTGAGCTGAAGTCGGACGCTTAACCGACTAAGCCACCCAGGCACCCCAGAAATTTTTAACACCATTAAGATTACAAAATACTCCTCATTGATAAGCCTAAGCTGAGGACACAAATCCAGCTCATTCTGTTGACAGGCTTCCATATCCAACTGAATGAAATTTCCATACATCCCATCCACCCATCACCAGGACTTCCCACAATCCTCTGGTTCACGTAATTTCATTTCTCGAATCTGAATTCATTTTAGTACAAGAAGAAAAACAAGATTACTGATATCTACAAGCAGAGCGTATGCTTGTGTGGCTTTTAAACACACAGGAATGCTACATGCAGACGAGTTAGGTGGGAAACTCTAGTGGTTCATAGGCCACGTGCGAGTGGATATGACATTGTCATCCCCCTGTGGATGAAGCCACAAGGGCTGGAAACCAACACTGACCAGACAACATCCTCCAACGAATGTGTTGGCGATCACAGTCAAGCACTCCTTGCATTTAAAAGAGATTTACATGTTATTTTTGCTCTGCCAAAAAATAATCATAACAAGTCTTCTGCGTTTCATGGAAATGAAAGTAATGGACCCTCGCCATCGTCAATGGTAAATTACTTTGAAGCTGTGCTCAAAGAGAGATGTTATCTAGAAGCTAAAGTCCTGGTCAACAGAACTAAAAAATGATACCATCAAACATCGTTCTTCACATCTTACAATATAATTGCATCTATGTTGTCTCAGATAACTACGCTTTACATTTCTGTGGAAAAGCCTTTTTATTATCCCTTGGAAAATGTATTTTTAAATCATGTTTTATTCGAGGCTAAGTTCCACCAGGTTTTTCTAGGGACCCTCTGAAAGAACGATCTGCAGTCTCTACACTTAGACAAGGGTCAGAAGTTACAGACGTGAAAAACATATCTGCCAGTGTTCACGTCTTTAACAATTTTGAAAAAAAATGATTCCTCACCTGGGAGCTTGGGCATGCGATTTCCGCATGATTATGTCTTGCTTTTTGCTCTTCCCTTACCAGTTACAACAATGATACTGGTTTGCATGCAAAAGGATGGATGAATTAAGTGTCTTCTCCTTGGGCTCAATCCATTCAAATTTTCCCTTTTGATGATTCTAGGCTTTTTAAAAACCCATGTGAGGCACATTAGAGGGAAATAAACTTATTTAGGAAATCATGGTTTCAAATGTCCTCTGGGAAAAATGCTTAGCTTATTTTGAAAGTCTACTTCCACGAAGAAACTCTAGAAATCCTGAAATACTGACAAATGTCTGCTCCCTATGTACTTTGGAAAACTAGGACAGTGAAGACCCTTCTTTAATTTTTTCCAGGAAGGATTCTCTCAAAAGGCACAGATGAATAAATGAGCCTCCACTTTTTGGCCTTTTTAAAGGAAGAAGAAACTTCTTCCTCATCTGCTTTTAAAGGAATTCAACCTGAGTTATACGGAATAAACAAGTAGGGAGAAATACAGCCATTGTCAAATCTTAAAAGACAGCTGAAATTAATTATATATGTGACAAATCAGAAAGTGGGAGTATTTCGTAAGGGAAAAAAAATTGAATTTAGCTTTCAATCAGAATTAAAGCTATCAGTCAGGTAGCAGTTAATGACTCCGGAGAAATGACCTGAAATGTTGTCCCAGGAAAAGTACAGCACAACAGAGGGGTCTATTTAAGAGCTGTTTTAATCACCTACTGCTCAGGCAAAATTCTCTGGTCATATGCAATTGCGGTGAGTAGGTACAAGCATTTTGTCACCTGCCCTGAGACACAGGATGTGTTTCCCGTAGAACAGAGGAAGATACAGTGGCTTCTAGCTCTGTCAGCTGCCACCTGGCCCAAGCTTTCTGCAGCGGGTCTTTGTGGCCCTGGGTATCTTTAGCTCAGCGTGCAAAATGAGGGCATGGTTTACACGTGAGCACAGCCGTGCCTTGCTCACCTCCCGGGCTATGCCCAACTCTCTGTGCTGGACTTAAAAATTTGAATGACAAGGAGTGTGAACATGCATTTATTGAGCACCTATGATGTGCCAGACACCGAGCCAGGTGGCAACTCACTTAATCTGCACAAAATCCAATGACTCGGGTGTACGACTTCTGAGGCACGAGCATTTCCCAAAGATCATGCAACTGGGACGTAACAAATCAAACCCCAAAAGCCTGTTCTCCTTTTCCAGAAAATGAAGTCAGAGAAAACGGCAAGCAGGCATGTGGGATGGCTTTTCTATGCCCCAGTGTCAAATAAAAAGTAGCAAATATTTCTACAAATGAGAGATCTTAGGAAGGAAATCCTAGAACACAGGGCCAATATTCTGCTGATTTATTTATCATGGTTTCAAGCTTAGAAAATACACCACACCACACACACACACACACACACACACACACACACACACCCTCACACATACTCTGCACTGTTACCACTGTTCATTCAGACCAAGCAACTTTGATTTCTGTGGGGCTGAAGGTATTTTCAGTTTCAGGGGTTGGTGTAACGAAATGTCCCAAGTTCCATTTCCATAGAAAGGCCGAGAAGCTCGCCTTCATTTGTCTTTTCAATCAGTGTGTTACAGAAGGAGAATTTGCTTAATCTTCAGGGAAGATCTCATTTATCTGCCTGAGACTTACTGGGGGATTTGGCTATAAATAATGGAAGAATTACTTAACCAGATCTTCTGGCTCCTATTTGTGTGACATATTGGGATGCGCCTTCTGGTTGTAAGAGCTGAATCAGATCCCTAATCATTCTTTAGACGTCTCTTATGTATTTCTTTCACCTTCTCCCCAGATACATTTCAGGCTGGAATCTTCATGACTTAGGCAGTGGTCAGTCAACCACCGTGCATTTGCTCTGAAAAAGGGAGCCATATTGGGCTTGCAGGATCATGATTCATTTAAGGGTTATGAAATAATGCATAATACATACAAAACTATTTCTGAGATATTCGTAATGTATGGAACATACTAATACCACAACCACCCATGAAGCCAACCCTCAGTTTATAAACTGGGATGTTCTAAACACCATCTTAAACACTATCTTTACAAGATGGTGTCATTTTGTCATTTGTTTTCCAAAGTGGTGTACCAAGGTGCACTCCCACGGCTCGTACATAAGATTTACTGTTGTTATACATCCTCAACGACTCATGATTTACCAAAAGCCTTATTTTTAAGTAATCAGCTTAGTGTGAAAAAGTATCGCTTTATGGTTTAAATTTTGTTTGCAGATTACTAATGAACTGGGCATATTTTCATATATCTGTAGCCACTCATATTTCCTCTTCTATAAAATGCCTGTTTATGTTTTTTGCCCTTTTTTCTATAAGGCTATAGATCTTTTAAATTATTGATTTGTGTATGCTCTTTATATATTCTGAATAGTGATTCATACTGGTTGTATGTTGAAAATATCTTCTAACACGTGTGGCTTGTCAATCTTATTATTATTTTTATGAATAAAAGTCAGTAATTTTAATGCAATCAGATGTGTGAATCTTTTCTTTTATGGTTAGCAACTTTTTTGTCTTAATTTAAAAATCCTTCCTACTCTGATGTCATAAAGATCTTTCTCTTGGGGCACCTGGGTGGCTCCGTTGATGAAGCATCTGACTTTGGCGCTGGTCATGATCTCACTGTTTGTGGGTTAGAGCACGGCATCGTCAGGCTCTGTGCTGACAGCTCAGAGCCTGGAGCCTGCTTCAGATTCTGTGTCTCCTTCTCTCTCTACCCCTCCCCTGCTCACACGCCCCTCCCCCCTGCCTCTCAAAAATAAAAATCATAAACATAAAAAAAGATCTGTCTCTTTAATTTCTAAACACTTTGAACTCTCTTTTGTATATTTAGGTTATTAAAGTATCAGAGATTTATTTCTGTGTATGATGTGAGGCATCAAACTGACTTTTTTTTTTCATATAAATTAGCAATGCCAGCCACCTCCAGCAGATCAGGTTCGCTTACACACATGGGTGTGACCAGGCCTTCAATTTGTTGTATTTTTAATAAGTTGACCTTGGTGCCAAGACAGGCTATCCTCATTTTGGTAACTTTATAACAATTCTTGAAAACTGATAGGGAAATTCCCCCTTATTCTTCTTCAGCAACTGAATCCTGGCTGTTCTTGGGCCATTGCTCTTCCTTATAAAATTTCAAATCAAGCCCTACGGCAATTCTGACCTAAATTGGCTTGAATATGTAGAAAAATGTAGCAAGATTTTATATCTTAAAATTTTTTTAATGTTTTATTTATTTTTGAGAGAGAGAAAGAGACAGCGTGAGCAGGGGAGGGTGAGAGAGAGAGGGAGACACAGAATCTGAAGACAGGCTCCAGGCTCTGAGCTGTCGGCAGAAAGCCTGACGCGGGGCTCGAACCCACGAACCATGAGATCATGACCTGAGCCAAAGCTGGACGCTCAACCAACTGAGCCACCCAGGCGCCCCGCAAGATTTCATATCTTAATGATACTGTGTCTCTCTAGTAGCACCATGGTATATCTCTTTAATTATGTCACTGTTAGTATCTTCTAATAAGTTTATCATTTTTCCCACATAGGTATTAATGCAATTTTAGTTACATTTATTTCAGTTTTTCCTTATATTTTCGGCTGCTATTATAAATGCTATTTTTTACTGCTAGCATATCACGTTCCTAACTGACTTCTATTGATGCATATTAATGCAATTGATTTGTATAATTTTATTTCATAAGGAGACAGTTCACTTGTTATTTCTAATAATTTATTTAAAGATTATACTGAGATTCTAACAGATAGTGGGATGATCTCCAAATAATGACATTCATTCATTCCTTTCAATATGCACAGACATTTTGTTTCTTTTTCCAACCTACCGAGGCTTTTCTTCTTGAGATTATATCAGCTTCACGGAAAGATAGGGAAATAAGCCTTTGTTATCTGTAGTCTGGGAAGCTTCGTATATTCCTTGAAAATGAAACCCCAGCTCTGATGTTTTCTTCCTGGGAAGATTCCTAACCACTGATTCCAATTCTTTAACGGTTACTAAAGGGTAATCCTCAGATTTTCCGTTGCTTCTTGACAGAGTTTGATTACTCCTATTTTTCTAAGAATCTGTCTGTTTTGTCTAAGTTAATGGTTCTCAACCAGAGGTGATTTTTGCCCCCAGTGAACATTTGACAGTATCTGTAAGCGATTTTGGCTGTCATAGCCGTGGGTGGGACGAGGGTCCCGCTCCAGCTAGTGGGTAGAGGCCAAAGATGTTGCTTAACACCCTACAATGCACACAGCCCCTCCCCCCATACACACACACACACACACACACACACACACACCCCGAAGAACTATTCATCTCAAATGTCAATAGGGCTTAGGTCGAGAAGCACTGGTCTAAGTTTTCCTGACCGAGTTCTAGTATTAACATTGTTTTTTTAACTTTGGCTAGATATTTTTTTCTTCCTGTCAATGTATACCTTCTTTTCTTCTTATTTCCCTGATTAACATTGATATTTTCAAAGTATATTTATATTTTCAAAGTACCAACCTGTCACCCTATTGGTTCTCACTATCAAATGTTTATTTGTTCCTTCTACTTTCTTTGTATCTGTTAAGTTGTGTTATTTTTATTTCTATTTCTCTTTTTCACCTCTTCTTATATAAAATTCAAGCCTACAAATATCCCTTTAAGTATATATTTTCTGCATTCCACGTTTTTATGAAATATTACCTTTATGGTTGGCTCAGTCCTAGGTATTTTAAATTTCAATTCAAATTTCTTCTTTCAATCACAATTATATAAATGTCTGATTTTTAATTTCAAAATATATGGATTTTTCTACTAACCTTTTGGTTCTTGATCAATCATTGAAATTCTTCTGTAGTAAAAGAACATAATGTACGGCACTGACGTTTTAAAACTCTGCTGTGATTTTCTTTGTTAACTTATTATATTGTCGTTTTTATTACATGTTCATGTAATCTCAAGAAATCTGTGTTTTCATATTGTGAGCTGCATGGTCCTATATACGCACAATAAATTAAGGTTATGTCTTATATTGTTCAAATAGTCCATACTTCTAGGAATATTTTGAGTATTTGATATAACAATGGCCATGAATGAGTATTCTGATCTGTTATTTCCTGGAATAGTTATATCAGCACTGAGATGCATTCCCCTTCACAGCAAAAAAATGCAGTGAGGTTGGCGGAAAACTCAGAACCCCTAAACTTTCAGTTTAGTTGATGTTTTCCATAGCAGTGAAGACATAAGATCTGGAAGAAAGTTCTGATCACAATTATCATTAGCATAAAATTGTGCTTATCAAAAATGGTGGTATAATTGGAATAGAGAAACGTGCAAAGAAAGAGCTGGCCTCTTCAATTCTTCAATCCAGGACATCGCTATTCTAACTAGTATTGTTGAGGAATGATTAAGGAATGAGGAGAAAGAGTTCTTTACTTCTTTGGGATAGACAAATACTGATATCTGAGCAGTAGGCAGTAGGAGGGATGTGAAACCATTAACTCAAGGTGTACAGTAACCTGTCCTCGAAGTAGGAAAATTCGTATTTTCCTTCTGACTAGTAGCTAAAGGATGACTTACATAGACATGTAACTATGTTTGGAAGATTACATTTAATTTTTTTTAATGTTTATTTATATTTGAGAGAGAGACACACAGAGTGTGAGCGGGGGAGGGTCAGAGAGAGAGAAGGAGACACAGAATCTGAAGAAGGCTCCAGGCTCTGAGCTGTCAGCACAGAGCCTGACGCGGGGCTCGAACCCACGAACCATGAGATCATGACCTGAGCTGAAGTTGGCCACTTAGCCAACTGAGCCACCCAGGCGCCCCTATGTTTGGAAAATTAAAAAGGACATTATGTTGGGGCGCCTGGGTGGCTCAGTCAGTTGGGCATCTGACTTCAGCCCAGGTCATGATTTCATATCTTGTGGGTTTGAGCCCCACATCGGGCTCTGTGCTGACAGCTCAGAGCCTGGAGCCTGGAGTTTCTTTGTCTCCCTCAGTCTCTGCCCTTCCCCTGCTGCGCTCTGTCTCTCTGTGTCTCAAAAATAAATATATGTTTAAAAAAAACTTTAAGAAATGTAGTCCAATAAAATGAAAATTTGAGCCTACAAACCCTGGCTCCTTAATTCTAACCCTGGGTCCCTTGTATTAACTTACAGGGCAAAGGCATTTTAACAATTCCTGTAGGCTTCCGCGCCTTCCTAAAGTAGCTTTAAATGACTCCATAATTTTCATTGACTATTCTGAAAATGTCCAGCATTGTCATCTCAGAATATTTCTACTTCTAATCTCAACTAATCTAATTCTAACCTCAAACTATCAACAAGAATGAGCTATTCTAGAAATCCCCACCAATGATTGTAATTTTCCAACCCCAAATATTACTTGGAGTCTTAGGACCTAACCATAACTCAGACGTGGATTACACTTCAGGTAATGCATTTCAAGAAAGACCAATTACTATCATAATTGTCTTCTAAGACTTAGAAGTATTCTCCTTATTTGTTGTTTGTTTTTAAATAGATCCGTTGCGAAAGAAAGGTTTCCTGGGAATTAAATTATTAGTTTAAGAGACTTGGCCATTGTAATTAAAATGCCTAAAAGATGAACTGCATCTCTTACAAGGAGCAGAGAAGAGAAATGGGAGTTTTTAAGATGAGCTTCTGTTTTTCTGCCGTTTCTACTCAGCCACAAGTTTCTGGAAATGCCTAAGGGTCATCCCTAATGTAGGTGTGGAGTGACATAGAGAGAGAGCAGAGAGCCAAGTGAGAATGCAGCAATCAATGGGAAATTTGGATTAATTAACAAATACGCATAAGTGAACTCCAGCTTAAAAATAACCAATATTTTTGTTAATAAAGTCATCCATTACATGTGTCTGAATAGCTCAAGTTTACTACATGATTACCTAATACATGTCTCATGTTATATTGGAAACATAAACAGATAAATTAACAACACTTATTTGCTCTAAATAAATTTAGAAGCTCTAAATTAGAAGCTCTAAATTAAAACAATAGTATTGATAAAATAAGACTAACTGGTATGGAGATTGACAACTTGTCATATTTGTATCACAATTTTGTTGTTGTTGCTGTTGACCATCTGTAGAGAAGCAAAAATCCCACTTGGGTTCTCCAACCTACAAAATAATAACCCTACAAAGATCTGTAAGATTGTAAACATTTGTAGAAATATGCTTATGCTGCTTTCATTATGGAAGTTTTAGAGGAAATTGTGTTTGCTCCTTTCTCCACCATCTTTCCTTCCTTATTCTGGGAATACAATTTCTCATTCTCCTTTAAAAGCCAACGCATCTCCACCCCTGGTCCATGTAATCCTGTTTGAAACTGACAACGCCATACCCCAGATCCACATGTGGCTGGAAATCTACACGTGGCCGGTAGTAATTGAATCAGATAGTATATAGTAATTGGGTCTCTAGTAATTGAATCAAGGGTAGTTATATGTTCCAAGCTAGGCTTATCAGGGTCACCAGAATCTTGACTGGAGTCATTAAGAAAGAGAAGCACAGAGGGGCACCTGGGTGGCTCAGTCAGTTGAGCATCTGACTTCAGCTCAGGTCATGATCCCACAGCTCACAGGTTCGAGCCCCATGTTGGGGTCTGTGCTGACAGTTCAGAGCCTGGAGCCTGCTTCACATTCTGTGTCTCTCTCTCTCTCTCTCTCTGCCCTCACCCTCTCAAACTCTGTCTCACTCTCTCTCTCAAAAATGAGTAATATTAAAAAAATATTTTTTTAAAGAAAAAGATGCAGACATTTATCCGGGGTTTCACTGATGGGAAAACACTAATACTGTAGTTACTGATGGCCTTCTTACCAGTACATGAAAAGAGCTGGCCTCATAAAGCACCTAACAGGGCAGATGTAGGAACAAAAGACAGAAAACCCGCTGCCTTGACAAGCCATCATCATTTGAGCTTCTGATTCAAACCATGCATGAAACTAGCAGAGCCACTGTTTTCTTTGAGGGGTTATCTAAGTCACAAAATAACCTTTTTCTTAAAGAAATTGCATTCAAATGATATTTCTATGACTTGTGTCGGAACATTTTGAGAATTACTGAAGTCGGTAGCAAGGCCAAGCTATTCAAGATTCAGACTCAAATACATGAAATTGGCTGAGTCAAGATAAGAGGGGGCTTAGCGATAATTCCCTAATCCTTAACACAAAGACAGAGCGTTGACTCGCCGCATTTCTAACTGTCTTTTAGCTCGTTTTGGCACGGTAGGTTTCAGCTTTGAATAGTCTTATAAGGATGACTTTCTGGCATTTTTTTTTCTGGCTGTATGATTATTTTCTCCATCTGCAAGGGGTAAAAAGCAATTTACACCAAGCTAAGTTTCCAAGCAGATCACAGTTCACAGGTTGAAAAGTCATGGCACGTAGACCAGAAAGATGTTATGAATTACTCAACTCAAAAATGTGCTCAGATTTCAGTCAATCTAATGACACCATATATATACTCGTGCTCCGGTGGTGTTATTTTAGAGACTTTAGAATCATCATCTACCCCCATCTCCATACTCTATGACCCTGTCAACACACATAAACCCCAGGAGCTATTCTGCCCCCAACGTAGAAGAGACATTTATAAATAGACCTACTCTTTGACTATTAAAGTGGCATGAGAAAGTTGTCTGTTCAGTGAAGTGAACTGAACACAGACTTCTTTGAAATCCTGACATCTCTTTTGAGAAGCATGTTTTTGACTGCAAGGAATGATTCTGCTCCTTATTCTCTTCTTTTCTTTGAATAAGTTTTGTATTGGATCAGACCTTGATACTTATCTGTTGATCATTTCTTTGTGAAATTAGTTTTTCTGAACTTTAAGAGTGTGCCAATACACACATGTGTGTCTATAAATGGAAACAAAGCCTTTTGATAGTTGACAAGACCAGTAGCTACTAGATTATTCGCCATTAAAATTTTCTGCATTCGTTTCTCACAAAGGCTACTTTTTGGAAGGAAAAAAACTGCATATCCATCTCCCATTTTAGACCCAGATCTAGGAATGTTCCAATAACAGTAGAATATTCTCTAATCTCTGTATTACAAACAAGAGGTGATTTGCTTTCACAGCACAGTGTAAGCACTTACTTCAAAGGGCTCTGGCTCTCAGCCATTTCTTCCTGCCTTAACTTCTTCTGCACTTGGTAATAACTGGAAAATCACTGGGCTTATTGTCATATTAAGAAATATAGAGACGTCTTTATTCCACCATCCCCAATAGGATGGCAGCCTAAATTCTTGGGAAGAAAAGATTTCTCTGAATCTGTCCTTAACTTTGGCTCTGTAATGATGCATAATATCACATTTATTAAGTTCATAATAAATCTCTTCTAATTAGTATTTGGAAATTCAGATGAGAAAACTAATCTTTTTCTTCTAAGAGTAATGAATATAATTTGATAAACACAGTGTTTCAAAATCTTATTTGGAAACCATTGTCTGATGTATTTACAGTAATACATCAAATTAGGTTTTCCTGAAGCAATATATACACATCTGACCAATGTTTATTAAATTAATTTAATAATATGCAGGAACAATTTATACAAAGTTCATCTAAAAGTGATGCTTAATTGCTTAAAATTCATTACATGTAGATACATAGCTTTCACAGACTGCCTTAAACCATAAACTTCACTTCTTTTTTTTTAATGTTTATTTATTTTTGAGAGAGAGACAGACAGAGCATGAGCAGGGGAGGGGCAGAAAGAGAGATACACACACAGAATCTGAAGCAGGCTCCAGGCTCTGAGCTGTCAGCACAGAGTCTGACATGGGGCTCAAACCCACAAACCACGAGATCATGACCTGAGCTGAAGTCAGCACTTAACCAACTGAGCCACCCAGGTGCCCTTACACTTCACTTTCAAAATCAACCGCTACTTTCATTCCATTTAATAATTGCATAATATGCAGTGTTTTATTTTAAAATGTCTATCATTTAGAGATATCTATCTTGGGTGGCTCAGTTGGTTAAGCACCTGACTCTTGGTTTCGGCTCAAGGCATGGTCTCACAGTTCGTGAGATAGAGCCCCATGTCAGGCTCTGTGCTGACAGCTTAGAGCCTGCTTGGGCTTCTCTGTTTCTCTGTCTCTCTCTCTCTCTCTGTGTCTCTGTTTTTCTCTCCCTCTGCCCCTTCCCCACTCTCACTCTCTCAAAATAAATAAATAAACTTAAAAAAATGTCTATCATTTATTTTGTACAAATGAGATTATTTATTCACAGATATTTTTGTTGAAAAAAAACCCCAAAAATCTGATTATGAAAACTAACAATATGCCTAGATTTTTGAGAATTTTTCATAAGTAAATTATACTAAGCATCCACATAGCATTATATATTATAAAGATGTAAATGCTCTATCTGTTGAAAGAATGAATGAGTAAAATATCCACCTGTGATGTTTAGCCTACCTTGGACTTCAAATTATCCAGAGGCAACGTCTTGTACTTGATGCAAAAAAAGGTCAGTTCCCGAGGAGGTTCACATTTTCCCATTTAAGTGAACATTTTGTTTTAATCAAACTTAAGAGAAGATTTATGTTTCAAATGTGATCTAAAAGTATTTTGACAATGGCCATAATGATCTTTATTCCGACGTTATTTAGTAGAATAGGGGGTAGTAGCATATACTAGAGGAATTTACATATAGACGATAAATATAGATAAACTCAGACATAGGCGTCTCCTGAGCGCCTGGCACAGTGCCTGCACATCGTCTTTCCCCGTCTTCCTTCTTGTTAAATTGTTCACCTTACTCGTTCATCTTACTTCCTGTTAAATCTGACATGCAAGGAAGAAGACAACCTAGTTGTACCGAGTCTAGGAAGGGTATTTGGGACAAGAGGAATGAGCACAAAGGCCTCACAGGTGAAAAAGCACGTGTGTTCGAGCAGCTCATTGGAGGGCAGTGTGAACACAGGGTAAAGGCACAGGACAGAAAATGGAGGGGTAAGTGAAAGCTGACTCATGCAGCTCATGAGAGACTCAAAATGTTTGAATTTTTTTTCGAGAGCAATGAAAATCCAGTCCAAGATTGCACATGGAAGAACAACAAAATGTGATTTACTTTTTTAAGTCAAACAGCTGTGTAAAGATGGCTTTGGGGAAGCAAAGTGGGGAAGAGCAAGAGTTGGGATTTAGCACCCCAGTGAGTCGCCCGGAGGCCTGCATTAGGAGGTGGCCATGCACCAAAAGAAGTGGCAAGGGTGAGATGTTTGTTACCTGTTGGCTTGGTGGAGGGAGAGAGGAATCAAAGGCATCGCCAAGATTTCTGGCTGGAAAGACTTGATAGAGGGTGTTGCCACTTGCTGGTAGGAAGGTGGCCATCTAGAGAGGAGCAGACAGGGTGGCAGAGAAATTTAAAAGATACAGTTAGTCAAATATGCCTGCAAGGCCTTAACGTGTAAATGTTAATTAGTCAACTGGCTATGAGTGTCCTAAACAGGCATATTGGGACAGGTATAAAAGATGGGATTTAGAAAACCTGTTTTCGTCCGAATGAGTTACTTACATTGATTACTTATATTATATTGCTTTAATTACTTATATTGTGGTTAAGTGATGTTTTAGTTTTCTTTTAAAGAGGTTTCAGTCCCTGAATAAATTATCACAAGTATTTTAGATGAAGAGGACGTCAAAGAGAGTCATCCAAGATTTCAAGATAATTTTATGAGGTAATATCCTTCATTTGATCCCATCAGATGAAAAACCCAGTAAAGTAAATTGAGTTAATAGGGGCCTTTTCGATGCAGATAAAAAAGAAAAGAGTGCTTTTTGTTGGAATTTACCAGTTAGAACAGGTTAGGATGTTAATTGTATTCTGTGTCAATTTGTCTGTTAGCTATCATTCCTGTATCTTGAAATAACTTGGGTAATAAGAAATGAGACAACTCTCTTTGACACTGTTATAAATAATAGCTGTTTTGCAAGAAACATTCATTTTTGACAGCTATTAATATTTCTGGAAGATTCTTTGACTTAAAAAAAGCTGACAAGAATTCACTTTTGTTTTAGGGAGAATTAAATATGACAATTGACATTAAAATTTTCTCATGACTGGACTTTAAATTTGAATAATTAAATGAACAATTCATTCTGAAATATCACTTGGCAAGTCAGGCACCAAAGACTGATGAATTTGATGCAATCATTTTCGTTCAATGATGACTTTAAGATTGTCGCATCCTTTGATTTCTTGACAGTTTAATTTTATACTAACTTCAAACTATCAGAAAATACAATGATGAAAAAGTACTCTGCTATATTTGAAGGAAGTGGGGACAATCTATAAAAATTATCAAGCTCATTCTAAGAAGCTTGGAGGTAAATGCTACATAAAGGGGAAGTCAATTTTCTCTTGAAAAATAATGCTACAAGAGTAATTACCTTTATTAATAAATAGTAAAATTCACATTTTTAGTAAAAGAAAAGCAGGCATTGCATAACCATAAAGCAGTTGCACAAAAACAGTTACTCAAAACAGATAATAGAATATAAATCAGATATATGTTGTATATAACACATATGTATACACATTTATATGTGTATATAAAAAGCACTAATCATTCATTCATTCAGGAGACTTATTTACCGAGGGTTTCCTATGTGCCAGGCACACAGGTAGACAATGTGTACACTGATTTTAAAAAATGTAAGATGCAGGGCGCCTGGGTGCCTCAGTCAGTTAAGCACCCAACTCTTGACTGTCGCTCAGGTCATGATCTCATGGTTTGTGAGTTTGAGACCCGCGTCAGGCTCTGCGCCGACAGCATGGAGCCAGCTTGGGACCCTCCTCTCTCCCTCTCTTTCTGTCCCTCCCCGGCTCACTCTGTCTGTCTCTCTCTCTCTTCCAAAAATAAATAATAAACTTAAAATATATGTAAAACACAATCCCTGCCCTCAAGGAGATGAAACCCCAGGGGGTAAAGGCAGACACAGAACAAATGATCACCAATCTGATAAGGGAGGGGAAAATAAAGAAGTAATAGGGGACCAGAGATTGGCAATGGCTGCTTGTTTCAGTTTGAAGCCTGCTCTGTAAACAATCCCAGGATGAGAAAGTCTGATTCGCATCTGAGAATCATCTGGGGATGTCTCCTATCAGCCTCACCACCACTTACTCACCACTGCACCCTGCTGCACTGACCCTTGGAGCCTTGGTCCCTGTACTGATTTTTACCACTCACTTCCGCTCTATTCCTCTCCCTTTCTCTACCATTTTATAGAGGATTGAGGTTGGCAGTGTCTGCCCAGCAGTCCCAAGACTGAAGTCCAGCTCCATTGCAAATTAGAAGCTATGGCACCTAACGAGTTTGCATTTGTCTCTCCCTAACTTTTACTTTATGTATTACATCCCCCTCTCTCTACAGAAAGGTTAATTTTTCACAAGCTAAGCTAGCTCACGTTTCAGATCATCTCTACCACATAAAAACGCAGCTCCCACACGCACACTGAAAGAAACTTTAAACAGAACACAAGCACACACACACCACATTCTGATCTTAGCCCATGAAATATGTACACGGGGAGTGTGGATGAAAAGTTTCAACTACACGTAAGAGTTTAGGGCCCACTTCAGAGTGATATGAATAGAAATACAATACAGTATACTTGTTGTGTTGACATTTTTACCTGAGGTGCATGGGAGAGCGGAGGTCTACCAGGCTGCCTTCACAGCCACCAAAGTTCACGTACAAAGTGAATTCTAAATCAGTGACATTGAGGATGGCTTCTTTGAGAATTCACAGGATTTGGATGAACATGTAGGAATGGGTTCCTTTTCCTAGTTCCTTTTGTAAATCAGCTTTATTGAGGTATAATTTATGTACAGTAAACTGCATGAGATTTGAGAAACGTGTACGTGGTGAAATCATTGCCAAAATCAAGACACAGAACACTTCCTCGTGCCCCTTCAAGCCCAGCCCTGCCTTAGTCCGTGGCACTAGGCAGCCACATATCTGCTTTATGTCACCATACATTGGTTTGCATGTTCTAGAATTTTCTACAAATGGAATCATATAATGCATACTGCGTCTGCTTCTTTCACTCAGCATAATGATTTTGAGATTGCCCCGTGCTGTTGCTATATCAGCAATATATTCCTTTTTATTGCTGAGTCATATTTTATTGTATGGATATCCCAACTTCATTTATCCAATCACCTGTTGATGGACATTTGGGTTTCCATCATGGGGCTAATTACAAGTAAAGCTGCCGTAAACCTTGGTATTCAAGGTTTTGTATGGACCTGTATTATTAGTTCTCTTGAGTAAATACATAGCTAATACATGAAAAAGCTGGGTCATATCATAAGTATATATTTAACCTTTTTATGAAACTGCCAAATTATTTTCAAAGTGATTATAGCAGTTTTAATTGCCACCAGTGTCCGAGTTCCAGCTATATTACATTATCCCTAACATCTGATATTTTCAGTCTTTCTATTTTTATCCATTCTGATGAAAGTGTAGTGGTATCTTATTTAGATTTCCCTCATATGTAAAGATGTTCAATGCTTTTTTGAGCTTATTTGCCACATCTTCTGCAAAATATCTATTCAAATATCTTACACTCCTTACAGAGTTGTTGGACTTGTTGAGTTTTCTCAGTTCTTCAGAAATTCTAGATGTGAAGCCTTTGTTAGATATATCTACTGTGAATATTTTCTCCAGTCTGTGGCTTACTCTTTCCTTTCCCTTAAAAAATGTTTTTGATTTTGATAAAATCTGATTTGTCAATGTTTCCTTAAAGGCTCGTGCTTTTTGTATCCTAAGAAATATTTGCCTATCAGAAGATTACAAATATTATTATTGATTTCTTCCAGGAGTTTTATAGTTTTGACATTTACATGTAAGTCTATAAGACTTTTTTGAGTTAATTTGGAGGTATGGTAGAAGATAAAGGTTAATATTCATTTTTCTTTCATATCGATATCCAGTTGTTCCAGTACTATTTATTTTTCCCATTGGACTGAATTGGTCAATTTGTCAAAAATTATTTGATCATATATATGTTGTTCTATTTCCGGACTCCATTCATTCAGTTGATCTGTGCTGATCCTTTTAACCATCACCACACTATCTTGATTGATTAGAGTAGATTTCCCCAAACCCAGTCAAGCTTTCCGGTGACTGAAGCCTTGGCCAACCTTGACCATTACTACCTTATGAGAGACCCAGAGCCCTGACTGCAGAGCTAAACCACTCCCAAATCTCACGCCTGTAGAGTGAGGGCAATTACAGTACAAAAAGCAACTTAGTAGTCACTGGGATGGCCTCTGCCTACCTAAATGAACCAAAAGTGATACCACATTGCAAAAGGGATTGCAGAGATTAATGTCACCATCAAGGACTTCAAAGACGTCAGAGTGGTGACCATACCCCCACTCATTTCCCCATTGGGCCTGGGCAGAAGACATGAAATTCAGAAGATGATAATGATTACCATAAACATAATCAAGTTATGACTCCAATCTCGACTGCTTTTCCAAATGTGGGTTCATTGCTGAAGGGAATCAACACAACCTCTGGCACTCGCTGTGCAGCTATTAATCTGACAAATACAGGACATGCACCAGGGAGACCTGTAAGAGCTCCGCGTCCTGTGATTTAAACTCATGCAAACCTACAGCAATCCAATATGGGAGGGACTCAATGTCCCAGACCCCTTAGAAAGAAGTTCTGAGTTCACCCACAGGAAAGAAACCAGAGCTTGCTGAAGGCAAAAGAGACATGGGTTGGGCAGTTGAGGAAGGCAGTTGTATGTACCAGCCACGAGCACGTGACTAGTTGTAGAAATGATAACTGTAATAGTTATAAGCCTTTTCTCATTTTAATATTAATAATGTTTGTAGATATCAATAAATGTTTTTCATCTGCTCTTCAGTTTTCCTACCACCTATCATAAATTGTGTTTAAAATAGTTAGACTTTCTTTTTCAGTATTACTGGATATCAAAGGGTATGGCTTAGAAAAACAAGCATCACCCAGAAGTAGTAAAGAAGCTTTGCATCCTTCCTTGGGGAAACGATTAGCATGTTTTCTACTGTGCAGGGGACACTTGTGGTCTGTTAGGGGAAGTCTGACTCTGCTATTTGGATTTTAAGTCTGGTTAAAGAGTGTGGGCGGGTGCCAAATTGACAAGGTGTGGACCGTGGTGGTTTTGCAACATATCAACCTAACTAGACCATTTTTCCAGAATTCCCTTCCCACTGCCTTCACCATTAGGGCAGAATGAAAGAGACATTATGGGCAAGCTTTGGAAGGTGACACCGAAGCAGTAACCACGTGTGCACTGGGGGTCTCTGTGGCTCACACAAGTTTTTGCTGTTCTGCTGGCTCATCTCACTGGACTGGAGCACAGCTGGGCCCGCAGGTGCTCCACCTGGCCCTGGGTCCTCCCTGAGCTTCCCCAAGCCCTGGCCCAGGTACACATTTTAGTTCTGTGAGGCAGAGTGCCGACTTTTCCTGCAGGACATCCACAATGTGGAGGGTGGAGCTGTTGAGAGACCAACTCAGGGTCCAGCTTACATTCAAGGGTTCCACTCATTCATGGAATTCAAGTTTTGTCTCCTCTTTTTTCCTCTTTATATCCATATTTCCTTCCTAATTGCCTGCCCTGCAAAAGCCAACTCCAGCATCAGATAAGATATGAAGATAATAGCTTTACATTGACTGCTTGACTAACACTTATAATTGTGTGAAGTCAAATCCTTGCACTAAATTCCTTTGTATAATATAATATGCCTGTATATTTTACAACATATTTGTGTATAATATATAACATATTAATATAATATAATTATTGTCATAATATTATAACAATTATATTATTATTCTCTAATTATTCTATCATTCTATAATTATAATAAATATATGATAATAATTATGTATTATATAATTATAGAATAATAATGTTGATATGTTATATATTACATATAATAAATATTTATATGTAAGAATTACATTATACAGTCTATAGAATTATATATAATTCTATACAATAGAATTGTAGAATATAATATACATGCATACATGATATATTATATACATTATGTATTATATAATATACATATTATATATACATTATATAGAATTATATATTATATTTTACACATTATATGTCATATGATGCATGTTATGTATCATATATTATACTATTAAGTATGATTAATAATGAATATATTAATACATCATATATCTCTCTCTCTCTCTCATATATATCTTAGTGGTTCTGCTTCCCTGATCCAACTTTAGTTGATATACTACTTGACATAAAAAAGAAATTACATTTCTCTAACCTACAATTTCAAGCAAGAGTTTGTGAATCTCTGGGCTCAAAAGTGTTTTTTATAATTTCTGTAGCAAAAAAGATAGTACAACTGCTCTCCCATTTTTTATAGTCTGAGTTGGCTTTTAAGCATAGTTTCTATTTCAAATTGTCATCTGCATAATTTATATTCCTATGTGTTACACTGATCTTTAAGCATTTTCTGTGTTCAGAGAGGTTGACTCAACATTGTCATTAATCCACCCAATCGACGTTGATGTTGGATTGCTTGAACTTGTGACTTGTCGATAAATTTCAGGAAGCAAGGTAATTATTTTCAGATATGGAATTGCAGATTCTGAGACATGGGACCTCATTATGCCTTATCTTCTTTTCTTTGTGCGTAAATGAGCTCCATGTTCCCACTGATTCTACAGAGCAAACCGCATGCAGATGGAAATCTGAATATGGGAATGTGTCTGGTCTCGTAACCTTTTCTTTGAAACTTAGACATTGACATCATACTGCCAACCACCCGCAGCTACCCTCTCTAACCAACTGCAACTACCCTCTTTAATGGAACACAGAGCAGAAAAGCCAACTGCTTTATATACTTTTTTTATGTTTATTTATTTATTTTGAGAGAGAGAGAGAAAGTGCAAGTGGAGGAGATGCAGAGAGAGAGGAAGAGTGAGAGAGAGAGAGAATCCCAGATGGGCTTTGCACTATCAGCACAGAGTCTGATGCGGGACTCGAACTCACAAACCATGAGATCATGACCTGAGCTGAAGTCAGACTTCTAACCTACTGAGCCACCCAGGGGCCCCCGAAGCCACATACTTTTACAGAGCTTTCCACACAAGCAGTACAAAAATCGTTTAAAAACAAATGAGCATATTATTGCTTCTGGACATGGCAGGGTCTTTGGCGTGTATATCTCCCCACTAGTTTCCCTCCCTGGTGATAGGGAATAAAACACCAGCTGGAGTTAACAAGAGAACATGTCGGACAAGCTTATCATCTGGATATTGAGACCAGAATACAGAGAGTCCTCAGACAACACTCAGACTTCTACTAAATCACCTATAGATATGTTTCTTTTGTATGTGGGGGCAGTTTCAATGGGCTGTGTATTGTATTTAAGAACAGCATCAACTGGCACTGCTCTTATAGGAGGCTTCAATAAACGGTACTCAAATAAATGCCAAGAATGCTTCAAATGAGCATTTAATTACCAAAAATGATCTAGTCATTGCTACCGAATGGTACAATTATAGTGCTGCTAGTTAGCTCTTTAAAAATCCCAAGTATGAAGTATGAGGTCATGTGGATCAACGGGCATGAATTTTTAGTTCTAAGGAGAATATGTCCCTGGGATCTAAGATACAGTAGAGTAATGACAGTTAATAGTATGCTGTATACTTGAAATCTGCCGAGAGTAGACCTTCAATGTTCTCACCACACACACACACACACACACACATACACACAAAGAGCTGACTATGTGAGGCCACAGATATGTTAATTATCTGATTATCTCATCTTGGTAATCTTACCATAGCGTGTATGTGCGTCAAATCATCACATGGTGCACTTTCAATATATCCAAGTATATTTGTCAGTTATTCCCAAGTATTCCTCAATAACGTAAAAGTCCTGAGTATATTTTCTAAAGGAAAAGGGACAATGAGATTGTTGCATGCACAAAAGGGTGTGAACATATGCAATACTTCACCTACAGAAGTTGCGTAGTAGGCAGCAATCTCGAGTGGTCCCTCGCCTCTGCTATAGGGATGTCTTCTTGGCCAACACTGTCCTCACTGCTACCACCCCCGGTCCCCAGAAACTCTATCTGTCAAGGATGCTGAGTTTCTAATCCTTCTTGAATCTTGCCATTCTGAACTTTTTAGTATTTACCACTGCTCCTTTCTCAAAATAGTTAAACCTCAGATCAGGATAGAGAGTTGCATGATTCACTTTCCTTTCTCTGAACCTTCATTATTGTCTGCTGTGGGGAAGTTCCCATCACCTCTCTCCCACTCACACCGAGGTCCCAGGGCCCACTCAGTTCAAGTGCTTTGTTCAAGAACAAGAACAAACGTCATCCATCTCCTAGGTCAGCTGCCGTTGGCATTCAAATTACACACTTCGTCTTCTACCCCTAACTGTTTGCTACCCAGTCTTATTTAACATCTAATGCTCTCTTTTTTTAATTAAAATTTTAACCTTCTCTAAATGCTTTTTGGAAGACCTACCATGAACAGGTCATAGCAACCTTCAGATTTATCCAAAGGACCATAACGTGGGCTTCTAAAGTGATTCTCAAACTAACAGAAATATGCTTTCCAATCTGTCCTCTAAAGAATCATTATATGCTGCCATTACACAGATCTCCTCTCTTCTTTGCCAACTCCTTGTATTCTTCCTGCTTCATCAAAACCAAAACCAACTCACAATTTACAAACTATTTTTACTTCCTAGGGGTCCTAAGTCATCTGAATACTTACTTCATACTTTTACTTTGCCTGCCATTACACACGCCCAAAATAAGGTCAGCCTCAAATAAATTTATGAGGTTAGAAGTCAAGACAATGCTTATGGAAGGGAAGGAGGTAGTGGCTAGCAAAGGGGCTAAAAATGGGGGAGTGGAGGAGGGTTCTGCTGTGCTGATTTAATTTACTGATATGGTGCTAACTGGATGGGTATTTTCTGTTTGTGAAAATTTATCTAGAGGTTTGAGCATAATTTATCAACTTCTTTTTACAACTTAAAACTTGTACGTGTTAAAAGCCAGTCTACTTAAATCACTCTGAAATATGCCTTGACTCTCGGTTTCTGCTCTCAGATTATCTTAACATCCTACTCACAAATTGAGCAAATAAAAAACATACTGAGTCCATTATAAAAGATCTAAAGCAATGATGACTTTTATCTTTAATTTACTCGATCACTCCCATCACAAATATGTCTCTAGCCAGAGAAGCAATATTAATATTCTTTGAGCCCACATAATTTATCCTAGAGCTCTTCCCATTGATCAACTTCTCCACATGCGTCCATAGCACATACTTCTGAGCAAGCATCTGATGAGGCCGCATTTGAGCTTGCATTGTGGGTGACAAATAGCAGAGCTCTTGAGCTGGAGCAGAGCAATGACTCCTGTAATGAATACAATTCAAACAACTCACATGGGTAGTATCATGTCCTTTCTAGCAACATGATTAATGGACCTCAGCCACCAGAGCCTACTCATCCTGGGGCTTCTTGAGATCAGAAAGAAATGGAAAGGTAATTAAAGATAAGATTTGTCATGAGGCCTTTTACAAACCCAAGTGTACTTGCTATATACCTCTTATGTACACACACACACACGCACACATACCACATACACACACACACGCGCACACACACACGTACAGGCACCCAATGTCTTTTATGGAAACAGTCACAATATTGCAAGTAGCTGGAATAGCCCATGTGAAAAGCAGAGAACAGAATTAGCAATGGAGAAAAGAATTAGAATGAGTAAACATTTCCATCTTAAATAACTACTTTTTGTTAGACATCTTCTTCTACCACTTGAATTGTCTTCAGATTAAGAGGAAACATCCAGGCCAAGATTAGCTTTCCCACAGTCAGCTAAAATAGAATACATGAGCAGCAGAAAAGGATCCCACCATATACTTCCTGTCACGGTACAGATGGACTCAATTCAACAAAGATTAATGTTTATTGAATGCTTACTACACGCCAGGCCCTGTGTTAGGCTCACCCAAGAGAAACTAAAAGGAGGAAGACATAGTCTGTGCCCTTCAGGACGTGGCAAATATGTGATTAAGGCTAAGACGTTAAGAGAAGGAGATTATCCTGGATTATCTAGGAGGACAATAAATGCAACTACTTATATCTTGAGAAGATGGTCACATGCAGGAGAAGACACACAGAGAAGGCAATGTGAAGATAAAATAGAGAGATGTGGCTACAAGACTGACAGTTCGGATGGGATCTGAAGCTCACTGGAAAGGCATTCTTTCCTGAGGCCCGAAAGTGGGGTTTCATTTCATTTCACCTTCATTTCAGTTCAATGACACTGACTCCTGACTCAGGCTTCCAGAACTGTCAGAGAAGAAATCTCTGTTTTTTAAGCCATGCAGTTGTGGTAAGTTGTTACAGTAATGAAGAACTCATACAAGCTTCAGTTCCAACTTGAAGAGTAAATATCTAGCTACTTTGTTGAAATCTACCTATTTGGAAAGCAACAAAACAAAACAACAAAAAACACTGAAACAGTCAACACAATGTTCCAAGGATTAGTTACATAAGAGAATTTTAATTCCAAAACCATGGACCAGAGTGCCTTCCATGGACATCCAATGGTCACCCAGAAAAGTGGTCTAGAGCCTGCAGCAATAATTTGTAACAATTTATTTAACTTTTCTTTTAAAAAAATTTTTAACGTTGATTTATTTTTAAGAAAAAGACAGAGTGCAAGCAGGGGAGGGCAGAGAGAGAGAGTGGGAGACACAGAATCGGAAGCAGGCCCCAGGCTCCCAGCTGTCAGCACAGGGCCCGATGCGGGGCTCAAACTCACAAACCGTGAGATCATGACCTGAGCCAAAGTTGGATGCTTAACTGACAGCCACCCAGGCGCCCCTTTGAAAAAAATTTTTTAAAAGTTTATTTATTTTTGAGAGAGAGAGTTAATCTTTCACAGCCACAGTTTCTTCATCTGTATAATAAAGGTAATAATAGTTTCTATTGCAGGAATTGAACAAATGAATATATATAAAGCACTTGGTAATGTGATTTTTCCATATGTGTTAGACACTCTTATTCTTTATAAATATTTTTATTATTAGTCTTCACTCCCCTTACCCTTTGCAGCAAATGTCTTCCAAGAAAACAGCTAGTTTCCAAGGAGCTATATCTATTGATAAATATTTAATGATTAACAAAATTATATTGCAGATATCTTTAAAAGGGCAGTTAATACTGCAGTATGGACGCTTACTGAGAGCAGATGGAGGACAGATGTTAGATGGGCCCCAGGATATGGCAAACTTTGCACAGTTTGTTACATTCAATTTCAGTTGTGGAAAATATTCTGCCCGACTGCAATTTGTCTTAACCAGGGATGGGTACAAAAATGTATTCAAAGACCCTTTAATATTTTTATTTTATTTTTATTTTTCCTTAGCTTGATTGAGATACAATTGACATCTACTATTGTATTCCTTTAAGGTATATAATATAAATATTTGATGAATGTATTAATTGAAAAATGATCACCATCATAAATTTTGTTAACATACATCATTCAGGGATACATTAAATGATATAAAAAGTTAGATAGGGAATAAGACAACTAAGATATATCTGCAATTTCCTTGACTAGTAGTTTGTAGATGAAGACGATTCGGTCAAGCAGTAAAACAGTTATTCACTATGAGTACAATATATAAATTGACCTTACATTGTAAGAATCTAATCCCAAAACTTTGTAGAGCTCCCAGAATATGGTCTTCTATCTTTTCTTTGATATCTTCGGAATCTAAAATACCCATCTGCCCAGGCATGGTTTAGTTTTGCCCAGTTCATGTGATCTCCATGACATGGTCGCTCCCTTCAAGGTCACCTGATCATTATAATCATGATTGTAGTAGTCATTATGGTCATATTTCCCTCCATATAAATTAAGGATATAAATGCCAACAAGGCAACCAAGAATTCATCATACATTCTGCTACTTCTAGATGATATCTGAGTGGAGTTTCCTTGTACTGATTTGTTTTATCTCCGCCAACTATGTGACTACTAAGTATTAAGAAAGCACATCCATCCAGCTTGTGAGATGGGAGATTCTAGAAGTTAAAATTTCTGCCCCCCAGGGATCTTTCATATACCTCTTCTCAATAATACTTGTCTGTTTTCTACAGTCAAGTGTGCTCAAATACCAGACACTGTTCTCTCTTGAAAATCATGGATCTCATCAGGAGATCCAATCCTTCTGGATTGTTATGTGGGAGCAGATCAGGGACTCCGAAACTTACCAGTTCATGACCTTGGAAAACCTGCTTCTCTCATCTTTCCTCATCTTTAAAATGCAAATTATGATGCTTCTTTGATTTCCTTTAAAATCTATTGAAGATGAAATGTGATGATAATGTACGTAAAAGATGTTTGAATATAAAAAGCTCTACCAGCATAATCTGCTGCTGGTTTTCTTTGTTATTTCCAGATTCTACCCAAGCATCATACTTAGGTCTCAATGACAACTAAGCTAATATATTGAATTCTGTGTTTATCATCTGTACTTTGTACATCAGTCTAATGATATCTGAGCTCAATGAATAGTCGGCTTAACCTTCTTCCTTGTTTTCACTTTTGATTTGCTAGAACCTCCTCTGCTGTGATTGTTTGGCTAGATCATTTATTTTAATTCACACAGATTTTCTGGACATTTGTAACTCTGACCAAGATAATAGCCATCTTGATCCAGTGCAAATTCCTGCCAGATTCTGTTTGATATGAGTGAGTCCAATATGCATATTGTTATATAAAGTGTGGTCTGTGCCCTTTAGAAACATTAAGCCAAATGGAAAAACAAGAGGAACTCCCTCCTCCCCAAGGAATTTCTAAAATAGTTTTCTCAACATTAAGCTTTCTAAAAGATACTCTGTTCTTGGTTTTTCCCAAATAGATAGTTAGCCAATTCCATGGATGTTGTTAGAGATCTGCCATGGAAGGGAAATTCCCGGTGTCACACCTGTTGGCATTTTACAACAATCCAGCAGGGCCAGGTCCTAGGGACTTCAACCCATTTTATAAATAGATTTTATTTTATTTTTTAGAGGTATTTTAGATACTTTACATTAGGGTTCTCACTCTTGTCAGTGTACATTCTATAGGTTTGGACAAAACCATTCGTGAAGAGCAGGGAACAGAGAGATTCAAATATCAATTTTCAACTAATCTTCCCTGAATGCTTCCAAACCCTACCTTCTCCTTCAGACCATTAGAAAACTTTGAAAATGAGCATAAAAGCACTGTTCACATTTATTTCTCAGCTATGTAAACATGTTTACTTGATAACACATAAGATTCTAGACGGATGGAGCTTAATCACTGACAGGTAGCCCATACATCTTCTACATTTCACTTTAAATTGAAGGAATGATTCTTGAAGTAAAGGGAAGATTTCCATGACAAACTAAACTAAAACTAAAACAAGAGTGACATTCATTGCATTGTGTGGAAAATGTAATTTTCACTTTGCTCCTTTGCAAAAGTTTGAAGCTATGAGTTAAATAATACAACTTAAAATCCTGTCATTTATAATTTATTCAGATGTAATTCAGCTATGAAGTCACTTATTTATGCTGCAGTAAGTTCCAACTTGAGGAAAATAGCTATTTTAGTTAATTGATTATTACGAATTACTATAGTGCTTTAAAAAATAGATTTTCATTCATTTATCTCAGATTATTTTTAGTAGGTAGTCAAATTAGTTTACTTTTTTGGGAAGATATATCTCATGAAATTGTGTCACTTGAGTATCATTTACATAACTGTCCATACTGATAATTACTTGTTCTAGGATGAATTAACTTTGAAAACGAATGCATGAACGATGTATATATGCTGTATTTTCTAACTCTCTATATTGGTAAATATATATTAAGCATTTCACCAAATAATAGTTTTGTTTATTTAAATAATCTTTACACCCAATGTGGAACTCAAACTCACACCCCCAAGATCTTCCAACAGCCATCCAGGTGCCCCGTTGAATTAATAATTTTAATCAGTAAAGAAACTATACTTGTTTCTCCAATGGAATAAGAGAGTCTGGTCATTGGTGCTGAGAATTCAGATGCCTTTGAAGAATGAATGAAAGTGAATTTCCATTTGTTTTAAAAACAAAGCAACACATGTTTTCTCACTGTGTTTTCCAAGTACATTGCTTCTTGATTGAGAAAACTGAAACTAAACTTCTGAAATCATTTGAATTCTTTATTATCTCCTAAATCTTGTAAATGATGTTGGATTAGAGATGTGGAGGAATTCTCCTAAGAATTGAAATGTCCAATGAAGCTAAGATAATATATTGTATTAATATTCACAGTCTTTCTCCTCTCTTCTGTCCCGCAAAATTATTTAATGCATAACTGGGTTATTTCTAGATTCCGTGTTAAATAAAATACATTTAGTCAATCAATACTGAATGACAATTCCTAATGCACTAATAATGCAAAATACAACCGGAGGATAATTCTGCTGCAGCTCAGCTCAGCGTGCAACCCGAGAGTCTGAAATGCATACAAGTGAATGTTACTACAGCCACATCAAAAACAGTTTACAGATTTAGCAAGATCTGTAGCCTGAGATCGTGGTCAATGAAAGAATACTAGCCACGACTTCCAAGGCTGCAGATGATCAACCTCAATCCATATTCAATCAAAAAATTCAGGGTTTTTTGTAGGCCCTTGCAAAAAGGGCTACATCTATGATGAACTATGGCAAAATCATGAGATGTGGGAAAAGGGTTGTGAAAAATCAATGATATTCAAGCAAGATCAGATGGGACCTAAAACATACTCATTGGGGCCAGCTTCTATCTTACCTCTCAGGGACTATCAATATTTGGACCCACAGATATTTGGTTTGCCCCAGAAGACGGGGTAGCAAAGCAGGAAAGGGTAAAATGGTGTGGATAAACAGATCAGAATGATTTCCAGGTGATCTACTTGAACAGTTTAGATTTTTATGGGCCTGACAGATTATTATCTGACTTTGTTTCATACGACATGGTGTAATCGTCTAGCAGAGTGTTTTTCTTTGATTTCACAGAGGCAGGCTCAATTTCTACCTTTCCAGAAAGAAGAAATTCTACTTTCTTCTGTTTTGATATTTTTCTTCTGTTTTTTATATTTCTTCTGGTCGTGGTATAATAAATGTCTCTAGGTAAAAGAGAGAACATTTCCCATAATAAGTATATAATTTGATGATAATGGAAATACGGATAAGATGTTAGAAGTATTGTTTTAATGGGCCTTTTCGACACATGTCACAGGACTCAATGGAAATGTTCAATGGGATGTCAAAAATGACAGGTTTGGGCAGGGCCATTTGTACCTGCAGCCCAGGTCAGGGGATTCAACCATCTCTACAATTATTTATACATCTGTGTGTCTCTTTTTAGCATCTTCCACTATAAAAACTCTAGAAATGGAGTTCAATTTGATTTATGGAAAGATGGAGCTGAATTCAGGTAACTTCATGAATTCAGAGAGAAAATAATATCTTTTATCTTCCATTAGATTTAGAGAAATCTAGTGACATAAATGATAGTGACATAAAACTGTAGGTATGGTTTTTGAAGAGACCTTATGTGTCAAGTTGTCTGGAATATTGAAACCCCTCAATGACAATGAACACACTTTGCAAAGCACCCAATCTAACTTTAGACAGTTCAGGGTCCAAGAAATTTTTCCAAAATCAGTCTCATGACAACTTCCAGAAATGGGTCCCACGTCTTTCAGTTGCAACTATTTGAAACAAGTCCAATTTTCTTCACCCAAAATGAACGTTCAAATTTTTCAGGTGGAATCCCTTCTGAAACATCCTTTCCCAGACCCAACACCTTCATCTCCTCAACCTTCTCCTATATGGCAACATTTCCAATCTATTTCACCAGCTCTGTTCTTGCTGTCTGAACACACTGCAGTTTGTCTATATCTGCTCTTAAGAGGCACCCTTAGAAGAGATGGAATTCTTTATATGAAATCTTCTCAGAACCCGGGAGATGAAAACTAGTTTTGTCTCAATCTGGATGCTATGTTTCAATGAGTGTATTTCAATATTTTATTTGTACTACTCTTTGTGGCATCCATATCATACACAAATAGCTCACATTTAACTTGAGTGACCCAAAATTCCTGAATGAACAAACCACTTTCACAAATTTATACTTGCTGCCAATTTTGGGCTCTAAGAAAAAGATGATCCATTTATCATTAGAAACGTCTATCGTGGCAGAGTTGATCTACTGTTATGACATCGCCATTTTGAATTTCGCTTCTCTCGTCATTTGTAATCACTATTCTTCTCTGCCTTTGTACCATCTCTGTAGTCATTCACATCACTGATGAAAGAGCTGAAGAAGGGCAAGACATGGATGGAGCTCTGGCACTGACAATAGGAATCGTCCTCCACACAATGACATGAATTCATTCTTTGTGAGGTTTTTTAAGATGTATACTAAACCTCTTCCAGATCTAGACATAACTCCAAATTCATCCCCTTGTTTTAACTCTAGTTGTTGTTGTTATGGTTGTTTGCTTTTTACATTTTTTTCACATTAACTTTAGAGGGAATTGGTGAATTCTGACCATCGTTCAGCTAAAGATACAGATACTCTCAAGAAATAAAATGATCATCTGTAAAAGTTTGCAAACATGTATTCTGTCCTTTAAAACACTAAAATACACGTTGGACTGCAATATGAGAGCACATCATGGAGGCACAGAATATTAAAATCATTACTAATAACCTTTTATGATTAAAGTTACAAAAGCAATAAGTAAAAATATAATCATACTTCAATATTGTCTCAACTTCATGTTGATCCATCCTTGATCTTCTAAATATTTAGGCAGGGTCTGCTCTTACCACTATCTCAAGCTGCTACACAGAGTATTGGAACCTAGTTATGTGGGTCCTTGCCATCCTCAAATGTTCAGACTCTGTCCTGAACAATGGAGGATTTTTGCAGAGAGCAATGATACAATAGATACATATTTTTTGAAAAAATCACTGGAAATACTGTGGTGCATTAATTTAAGTAGCAAAATACAGGCAAACCATTTCATCCTCTTTCCCTACTCCCCACCCTCAACAAAAAAACTTTTTTTTTGAGCGCTCATATTATTTTATTTATTAAATCCTTAAAGAGCAGCAAAAGAAATTATAAACTTTTTTTCTTTTATAGTTTATTGTCAAGTTGGTTTCCATGTAACACCCAGTGCTCACCCCAACAAATGCCCTCCTCCATGCCTATCACCCCGCTTCCCCTCTCCCCCTCCCTCATCAGGCATTATTGTTCTCAGGATTCAAGAGTCTCTCATGGTTTACCTCCCTCCCTCTCCCCAACTATTTTTTCCCCCTTCACCTCCCCCATGGTCCTCTGCTAAGTTTCTCCTGTTACACACTTATGAGTGAAAACATATGGCATCTGTCCTTCTCTGCCTGACTTATTTCGCTTAGCATGACACCCTTGAGTTCCATCCACATTACTATGAATAAAGATAGTTACAAATGACATATCGGATAAAGGGCTAGTATCCAAAATCTATAAGGAACTCACCAAACTCCACACCCAAAAAACAAATAATCCAGTGAAGAAATGGGCAGAAGACATGAATAGACACTTTTCTGAAGAGGACATCCAGATGGCCAACAGACACATGAAACGATGCTCAGCTTCACTCATCATCAGGGAAATACAAATCAAAACCACACTGAGATACCACCTCATGCTAGTCAGAGTGGCTAAAACGAACAAATCAAGAGACTATAGATGTTGGAAAGGATGTGGAGAAGTAGGCACCCTCTGCTCAATGGGCACTGTTGGTCAGAATGTAAACTGGTGCAGCTTCTCTGGAAAACAGTGTGGAGGTTCCTCAAAAAATTAACCATAGCACTCCCCTATGGCCCAGCAATAGCACTGCTGGGGATTTACCCAAGGGATACAGAAGTGCTGATGCATAGGGGCACATGTACCCCAATGTTTGTAGCGGCACTTTCAACAATAGCCAAAGCATGGAAAGAGCCTAAATGTCCATCAACTGACGAATGGATCAAGAAGATGTGGTTTATATATACAGTGGAATACTACATGGCCATGAGAAAGAAAAAAACAAAAAAACTTTTAAACAACCAATGGATTTATTCATTAACTCAACAAATGTTTGCTGATTACCTATTCAGATGCATTATAAAGTGATTTCCTTTCAAGAAAGTCTGGTATTTCATAATAGTTCAATTGTCTTTTTAGAAAGAATAAAAATAAACTTGCTATTTTTGGTAGCCAATCAACACATTTTTATGGTACTCTTGGCATGATGCCACAAAATATAAAGGGCTAAATATAAAACACATCTAACAATAAATGATGAGGGCTTACATGAGGGAAGAGACAATAAAGAAGAAGGAATGTGAGCATAAGGGGTTCTCTTCAGCATTCATGGAGTGCACAGATGATGAGAAGAGTTTTGAACCTGGTCCTTTGTGCTGGGATTGAGTCCACTGGCCGACCTGGAATATTCTGGATGAGCCAATAGTCTCAGACTCACGTGCATCAAAATAATGGCCTGGGACTAAGCTCTACTATACCCATAGCTATAAAGACTCTATGAGCCTGTGACTTTATCTTAATTATGATTACACTGTCTCATATAAAAAATCCCAAGAATTAGAGAATGGACCTCAATCCCCATTAGAAGAAAAGGAGTCATTTTGCTGGTGTTCAGCTACAATTTTAAAATAGCCTGTAACCTTGCTCATAACAAGGAACTAAAGTGAGCGAGTGATGCCGCATGCAGAGTTTATGCAAAATTTCACTTACATTTTAAATAAGTCAGAGGTAACTTTCCAACACAATTTGAAGCCTTAAAGAGAAGAGGCAATTTTATTCATGAAATTTCCTTTAATTCTGGTTATAACCTATACAATTAAAGGCAGATGCATAGGATTTACTATTTATGGCACGTTTTCCGATTGGTCTCTTATTGAAATCCCATGTGTTTTTTTCTCAGATCCAGAAAGACAGTCCATGTGAAAGGAGCTATTGTTCCTTGATAATTATTCAGCAGTTCTTTGTATAGTATTGTGTCTATGTCCTGTGGTGTAGTAATTAAAAAAATATTTTTTATTTTTATTTTTAAAAAAATTTTTAATGTTTTATTTATTTTTGAGAGAGAGAGAGAAAGAGACAGCTTAAGCAGGGGCGGGTGAGAGAGAGAGAGAGGGAGACACAGAATCAGAAGCAGGCTCCAGGCTCTGAGCTGTCAGCACAGATCCTGTCGCGGGGCTCAAAGCCACGAACTGTGAAACCATGACCTAAGCAGAAGCCGGATGCTCAACCGACTGAGCCACACAGGCGTCCCTAAAAAACATTTTTACAGGTGGGGGGTTACTAAATATACAGTCTGTTGATTTGTAACTTGTGAGTGCAATTGTATGATACGTTACTATTTCCTTTTAACATAGAGGTATCACTAATTATTTTTAAAGTGTTGTTTCAACCAAAAAGTAATAAATTGTTCTTCCCTTTAAGAGCCATGACACCAACATTCCCCTGTAGCAACACTGGGTAATGTCATAGTTAATGTGTGCTCCTCTATTTTGGAACTAGAAAACCAACTCAATAACTCAGTAGCTGAGAGAGGAGGCGAAAAGCAAGGGGAGGGCCGACAAGGCAGTGCTGTGGGGATGGGGGTGCGGAGGATGCTGAAACCAGATTAGGAGAAATAAAACTATCCCCTGATCATTTGTATGGAGATGTTGTTACCAAAAATAGTGGTTTTATTTAGCCCCCTATAAAATTAGTTTGTGTTCCTTTTATGATGATATGTAAGATCATTTGTCCAAGGATCTTGTTTCAGATATGAAGAACGAAGAATGGTCTTCCTTTTCAATTTGCCTTTAAATTCTTGAAACAATTAAAAACGAGACCAGCTTTACAGGGGGGTGGCGAGAAGAGGATAACCAGCACTTTCCATTTTAATTCATAATCATTTAAAGGCTGAATAAACCTAAATATGATTTATAGTGGGAAGGAAAAACCCCTCTAGTCAATAAGTACTCTCTGCAATGAAAATAATGAGATTCACAATGAGTACATACTAACTCAACAGTTTTTCATGTTCTCTTTTCCTGAGACGTAGTTTCAAAAGAATTTGGACAGTCAGCTCCAGACCTTTAAGCCCCAATCCTCTGGAAAACGAAGACAACGTGAAAGGGCCGGGCATGGGTTGGGCTCCGCTGAGGCAAAACCCACGGAAATTTACATACTATGGAACTAAGACCGAAGCTTAGCAGTCAGATGCCCAGAGAAACTCACTGGTGCGCTAAGAAAAGGTCAGCATCTGGATCAAATACCACAGAGGAGACAAGTTTTTCTTGTGTTTCCAAGTTTTTCTAGTGTTTCCAAGTTTTTCTAGTGTTTCCCCGTTAGAATACAAAAGATGGTTCTAATCCCCAGTAAGTATCAGTCCTCATGGTTATAGCCATGGGAAGGAGCATCCTCTACCAGTACTGACACAAAGGGGACCCCATGCCAATGACCTGCCTGGAGCTCAAATGCTACCTGGATGCTTTCTGAACCCAGACATCAAATGAGAGAATAGACGGAAGCCACCATCTCTCACTGATCATTGTAACTTTATCCAAGTGTCTGGATAGCTAGAGTCTCCCCCTGTAGATAGTTCATCATGTAGGAAAAGGCCAAACAAATCTCCTGGAGTACAGATTTGATTTGGAGAGTTAGAGAGCAAACCACAGAGAGACAGAGAGAGAGAGAGAGAGGAATGTTAGTAATCATGGCAGTTTCCTCACCCTTCCAGGTGGTTGGTCTTGCCTCATTTTCACCCACACTACTGGAAATGACATGGGCATTAGCTCCAAATGGATCTTGGTTTAAATCCCAGTATAGAATTTAGCAGGTATGCAGTTCAAGATAAGTCACTCTCAGAGCTTAATTCCCCTCATCTGTAACATTGGCACAATCTAGAATCATGGTGGTTAATATATGAAAGTACCTAGCATGAAGCCCAGTATATAGATGTTGGTACCACGGCAGTTGGCTTCTACCTACTGAGGCTACAATTCCTACCTTAACTATCTGTCTCTGAAGCCAGGATTTGGTTGCTTGGATATTATCTCTCTTATATTTAGAACTTTACTCTCTTGAAGAAACGTTGATTAAATATAAGGCTCTTCTGTGCTTAAAATTTAGTTTTGCACGATGAAACCTAGGTTACTTGGGTTTGCTTGTGTTTGTTTGTTTGTTTGTTTGGGAAGCAATCTTTGCTGTAGTCTCAAGGAACCAAACTCTGATCCCAGTCAGTAGCTTCGATAAAGATCACAAAACTCAAAAGGAAATTTAAAAGTTTAAGGTATGCATGGGGCCCCTGGCTGGCTCAGTCAGTTGCATCTGACTCTTCATTTCAGCTCAGGTCATGATCTCACAGTTTGTGGGTTCGAGCCTCGCATTGGGATCTGCACTGTCAGATGCTTGGGATTCTCTCTCTCCCTCTCTCTCTGCCCCTCCCCTACTCGTGCTCTCTCTCTCTCAAAATAAATAAATGAACTTAAAAAAATGTTTAAGTTATGCAAAAATGACCCAAATCAGCTCAGCTTTCAGGGAAATTTCAGATCTCTGAATACGTTTGACAGGCTTTGTCTCAGTTCCATGTAACTTCGGGAAACTTCACAAAAACAAGGAGGCTTCACTTATTTTGATTATATCTTTTAATAGAGCCTCTGTTGCATTTACTATCTTATCCCTGTGGTTTTACTCACATTATATAGGATTAGCTTCACACTTCACAGTGCTCCTAGGGATATTCCCTCTTGAACACGTCACCAAAGTTTCCAATTCCTTCTCGCAGAAGGAGATTAGTATTGTAGTTATGGTTTCTGTAGAAGAGTTATCAGAGACTCAGAGTTTTGCACTCATTAAAATAACTAAGTGTGATAAACATGAACCGTATTACTGAACATGATTTCAAAAAGAGAATTCTTACTTATAATCTGGTACCCTTTTCACTAATACTTCATTGTTCTGATTTTCATTCCAACCCTATAGTATTTATGTAAAGAAATTACAAGAATTAAAAAAATATATATACATATATGACTCTCCCTGGAGAGGAAAGGTAAAAGACAATCAAAAGTATATTTAGTGAAAATAAGCAGACTATCTCTGGCCAGGTTAAATGATCTGGAGTCTCCTGGTACACCAGTCTAGCAAGGGAATTGTAAGGTGCAAGAGAAGAAAATCCATCTCTTCCCAGGTGAGCACCCAAACCTGATTCCCTGGGGCTCTAAGCCGGGGCTCTAACCTTGGGTAAGTGCCTCCTTTCCAGACTCCCACTCTCTGTCCCACTGCTGTAAGGGGCGCTGATGAGGAGAGAGCCACCTGCTTCTCTCACCTCTCCATCTGCCTCAACCCAAATCCCCTCCACTCATCCTTCAGCAGCTCCCCCTCCCATGTAGGGGTGTGGTGGCAGGTGCTTAACGCCCAGCCTGCAAAGTGCAGTTTACGTTTGTCGTACCCCCTCCCCCTGCACCAATGTTCAGTTCAAAACTGACATTTTCTTCCTGGTGTTAAATGCACCATTCACACAAGAGATTTCCATTCAGTCCCTGTGCTGGGGGTCCATTAGAGTCCCCAGTGAGGATTAATATATAGAGGAGAAGCCAGAATAGGCATATTTCAACCATTTGCACTTTCTGTAATCTTGGTCCTGAACTTGGGGCATGCTCTTGGGCCACGATGTCAAACTGAATGTTCTCAGAGGCCAGGAGCTCACGAAGCAAAAGAAAGAAAGCAGAGCCCCTCCCAGGACAAGTATCTCCCAGTGAAAGCGCAAGTGGGAGGGGTGAGAATGGAGAAGGTTTTCTCTTTTTTTAATCTTTGCTCCAGTCATTCATTCTGGGGCGGGGGGAGGGGGTACTCACTCCAAAGTAGCAGGTTTCTAAGGGAAATATGACGATGATAAAATGTCACAAGATTCTACAAGCCAGAGGGCATGTGGTTCTTGAGACCCCAGAGACTCCAAGTCTTATGGCTACTGGACTGGGTCTTTGAACAGATTTCAAGGATAGAGTCAAGGGCTAGCCTGGCACAGACCATCTCAGCCTTGCACTTAGAGTGCAGGCCCCCCACACCTCTCATAACCAGAAAATGATTTGTCATCTGTGTTTCCTTCTCCACGCTCCCTCCCTGGGCATTACCGTGATGTCCCTGCCGCTGGCCACTCTTCAAATCTGCTTCCGACAGGCCACTCATCCAGGGTGGGGAAGGCTTTTCAGCTGTCACCACACTCCATGACGGGGGGGGGGTGTCATTTATGTTTTTGAAAAAACGAGAGGAGTCAACTCTGCTTGGACACATCGGGGTGCTCTTGCTCCCCTGAACTTAGGGTGCACTGTGTGGTCCAATTGGATGGTACATGGCGCCCCTCTCCTCCCCAAGCACCATCCTTTAACCCGCATCCTGATTTCCACTGTAACCCATGGTGCTCTTTGGAAAGCTCCAGAAACAAGCGGAAGCTTTCATCACAGGAAGAAATTTTTAACAAAGAATACATAATAAAAGTCATTAAATCACTTCTCCCTTGGAGTTATTTGAAGATTTAGGGGTTACACATTCAAGAATGCCCCATCGCTATCCACATACTGTTCTTCTGGTTGAAATAACAACTAAGAAAAGTGCTCCATCATAGAGTATTCTAGTCTATGTTTTCATATTCCAGGAGCTATTATTTACCCCACAGAGTCACCCTGTGGCTGTAAAATCTTCACCCCTGCCCTTATGTATATTGATTTTGGAATGTTCCCTTTTGGTCATTAGCACCTGCAGAAAAGTGGAAGGCTTTCACTTCTCACAAAGCGAGACATTCCAAGACACTCTGTGAAATATTTGATTAGCTCAGGAAGATGTGCTCTTTTCCTGGACTCGGAGATCATCACCCCATTTCTACGGAAGCGTGCAAACTGGGATTGTGAGTGCACACACTGGTGCCTGCCCAGCCCTGTGTCACCTGGGCTGCAGCTTGGCCCTCTAATACTGCCACTGCTTCCACAGAACCACACTCGTTCTTTGCTGGTGTGGGAAATAGCAGCTACTCTGGGCACTTAGTAGTCAGTCAACATTAAGGGCCTCTATCTGGGCAGGGCTTTTTTCTGTGCTTCTTTTTGTAAATGACAATGTTTCACTGTTATATTTAGACATTACAAGGGGCATGCATAACAGTATTAAATATTCAAATAAACCATGGCCTATTTTCTGAAGTCTGGGAAAGATTTCTCAGATTCTGGTAGTAACAGTATACACCTTTTAAAAATTTTTTTTAATGTTTATTTATTTTTGAAAGAGAGAGAGACAGAGTGTGAGCAGGGGAGGGGCAGAGACAGAAGGAGACACAGAATGCGAAGCAGGCTCCAGGCTCTGACTGTCAACACAGAGCCCTATGCAGGGCTTGAACTCATGAGCCACAAGATCATGACCTGACCCAAAGTCAGATGCCCAACTGACTGAGCCACCCAGATGCCTCAAGAGTACACATCTTTTGATGTTTAATTGCTAAAAGATGAAGGAGGAGGAGGAAAGAAAGAAAGAAAGAAAGAAAGAAAGAAAGAAAGAAAAGGGAAGAAAGAAAAGGGAAGAAAGAAAAGGGAAGGAAGAAGGGGAGGGGAAGGGAAGGGGAAAAGGGAGGGAGAGAGAGGGAGGAGAGGAACAAGAAGAAGAAAGAAGAGGAGGAAGAAGAGGAAGTGGTGGAGGAGGAGGAAGAAGAGGAAATGGTGGAGTAGGAGGAGAAGGAGGAGGTGAAGGAGGAGGAGGAGAAGAAGTAGGGTGCCTGGTGGCTCAGTCAGTTAAGTGTCCCACTCTTGGTTTTAGCTCAGGTCATGATCTCACAGTTTTCATGAGTTTGAGCCCCACATCAAACTCAGTGCTGACAGTGCAGAGCCTGCTTGGGATTCTTTCTGTCTCTCTCTCTGCCCCTCTGTGCTCTCTCTTTCTCACACACACACACTTAATAAATAAACTTTAAAAAAAAAACAGTAGAAAAAGAAGGGATGAGGAAGAGAAGAAAGGAAGAGAAAAAGGAGAAGCAGAAGGAGAACAAGAAGGAGGAGAGGGATCGTTAGGTAATGGGGATGAAAAGCAGATAATTGAGGAAATATCCTAAAGAGCTTTGTCTAATTTTTTAAGTTTATTTATTTATTTTTGACAGAGACAGAGATGGTGTGAGTGGGGGAGAGGCAGAGAGGGAGAGAGAGAGAGAGAGAAAGAGAGAGAATCCCAAGCAAGCTCCACCCTGTCAGCACAGAGCCCGATGTGGGACCTGGAACTTGTGAACCATGAGATCATGACCTGAGCCAAAACCAAGAGTTGGACGCTTAACCAACTGAGCCACCAGGCACCCTAAGCATTGTCTAATAATATATAAATAATAACTTAAGAGTCTTACATATTAAAAATAGATTTCTTTTAGAAGAGAAAACTAACAACAACAACGAAACTTGGTATATAGCTTGGCTTGGCTTCCTGTGAACACAGAAGGTGAGGTAAGGACTCGGATGAGCATGGTTCACGCAGAGAGTGATCAGAGACCTGGCGTGGAGTGATGGAAGCAAGGAGGAAAGCCGTGAGGGTCCAGGAGTGGGCACTAACACAGGCAACCATGGCCATTTGCCCAGGGTCCTCAGAAATGCACCTCACAGCTCTCTCTTCAAAAGAAGGGAGGCCAGGGCGTTTATCTACCAACTCGAATCCACTCGGAATCAGGAGTATGAACAACCCCATGGCACGCCCTGCCTGGCCTGGTTTCCACAGCTTTGGGGGGAAACTCTGAGGCAGACAGTGAAGAGATCAGACTGCCAGGTTCCAGGGGACCTGTCGACACAGCTACAGCTGAAGTCAGAGGGGGGCTTCAGCAGATCACGTTTGCCCCTCACTGGATTCAGATTCCGAACCCTTCCCTGATGCCACCTCACCGTCCCTCCCCCCGCCCCTCACCTACTACTATCTTCTCCACACACATACTCCTTTTTAAATTGCAATTATAATAAATGTATAGATAGCTGGGAAGAAGCCTTGTGTTGGCAGTCTTTGTTTCTGGGAATATTTTTTTGCTCCATTTAGTAAAGTCTTTTTTCTATTATTATTGTGGTACAATTGCCTTAAGACCCACAGCAGTGCCTGACACACAGAGGGCATTCCACACATATTGGTTAAGGAATCAATGTCCCTGTGTCCCATGCACTAGATTAACATTAATCCTAAAGCCCCTGATTTCTACTTTTAGGAGAATATGTGACACTCTTATAAGAAAAGGCAGAATCTTTTCAACTTCAAGGACAAGATGACCTTTCAGTTTAAAAAAGTGTGTGTTGGGGTGCCTGGGTGGCTCAGTCCCTTGAGAGTCTGACTTCGGACTTGGTCATGATCTCACAGCTCATGAGTTCGAGCCCCGCGTGGGGCTCTGTGCTGACAGCTCAGAGCCTGGAGCCTGCTTCCGATTCTGTGTCTCTCTCCTTCTCTCTCTCTCTGCCCCTCCCCTGCTAGTGCTCTGTCTGTCTCTCAAAAATAAGTAAACTTTACAAAATAGTAATAAAATGAATAAATTTAAAAGTGTGTTATGATATAGGTATATAAATGTTATATAGATATATAAATTAGATTGTATGTATATAAAAATCTGTCTGCAGAGTCACATTGCAAGTAACATAAGGCAAAGAGGAGAGTGTGATACCCCAGCAAGGCAAAGGCAACCCTGAAAGACTCAGGACAGAGTGGAGTGACTCAAAGAGGGTGACATCTCACCGCCCTCGCACGATCGGGCTCAGCATGCAGGCAGCATTCAGCAAAGCATGACTGACAGAAACAAAGTTTTTCACATTAATCAAATGATAAATCACAAGGCAGTTAAAAACAGTTGCTCTGCTTGCTCAAGACAAAAGGAGCTTTCTGGAAGCCCAGGGCCCTGGCGAGACAAGAGCGTGGAGCTCACACAATAGGACAGAGGAGGTGGGAAGACAAAGGATCCTTGGGCCTAGAAGAAGCATTCAGACCTGCATGGGGCCAAAAGAAATTCAATTTAAACCATTATTTGTTCTCAAAGATACCAGGAAAAAAAAAACTCCACATGAAAACAACAGAATCAGAAAAATCCTACAATCGATATGTGAAAAGTACAGGTGACTCGAGAGAGCTGCCAAGAGCAGGAAAAAGTGATAGAAAGTCCTCAGCACAACACCTGTAATTACTTGTAGTCTTTGCTTCTTACGTCCGTGTCAGTCTTCCCAACTGAGACACTCGTCCCCAGCACAAGGAGCATGTCTTTGGCTTCTTTGTATCTCCCCAGATCCGGCCCGATCGTGCCCGTAACTGGTCTCACCTCTACACTGCAGCCTCCACCCCTTAGCTAGGGCTTCTGCCTCTCCCCCCCACAGGCTCAGCCCAGCCTCCACCCCACTGTGCCCGGCCAACCAGAGGACCACCCTAGTGCTTATTGCAGCCAGCTCTCCCCACACCCTTTTCAATGACAAAAAAATCTAGACACCGTGGTCATATCACTAAGCCAAATTTAGTATAGTAATAAGAAGGACTGATGACTTATGACTTCATATACACATCTTGCAAAAATTTTGAGAAGACATTTTTCTTTGAGAGAGAGAGAATGTAACTAGGGTGGGATAGAGGGGGAGGGAGAGAGAGAATCTTAAGCAGACTCCACCCCCAGCACAGAGCCCCACTTGGGGTTCGATCTTACCACCATGAGATTATGACCTGAGCCAAGAGTTGGTCACTTAACTGACTGAGCCACCCAGGCACCCTGAGAAGACATTTTTAAATAGTGATCCGCCCTTGAAATTTATTCATTATTTCTTGCTTAGTAATTTTAATTATAGTCAATATCTATCCTTCTAGACTGTCTACATTTGAATACTTATTTCTCATTGCTGTGGAATGTGTCATTTTAACAAAGAAGATAAGTTTCATCCCATCTCCAAACCCATGCTTCTGGAATCCCAGGAAGAAGAAAGGGGCACTTAAGTTAAAGGCTGCTTTCTCATTTCTTAGGAATTGGGGAGGTCTTCTCACTTGAGTAGGATCAATAGGTCCAAGCAAAAGGACGAACAATAAACCAGATATGGGTATTTATTTTCAGTTAGTATTCTAATAATTATGGAATTAAAAAAAGATGTTACTTCAACTTCCAAAGTACATGGTTAGTAAATATCAGTGATTCATTCATTCATTCCAAAAATATTTATTAGGGCCCGGTTGTGTTTCATGTATTTTCTAATAAAATAGATATAAAATCTTAAAAGGCGTAGTTACTTATTATTGCCTTTGGCAGACTGGGACACAGGAGTGAATAAGGGCCTGGTACTGTCGTAGAACAAATAGAACCAAGAATAATAGAACCAGTTAGATGCTGTGTTAAAGACAGGGGCACAGACATTAAATTGCCCTGAAACTTGCTGCCTATGCCATCTGTCCCCCTGTGGCCTCAGGCTTCCTGCCTGTCTGTATATTGCTGAGCGCACACCCTTGAAGTTCCCTGAAAACAGCTGAAGAAACACCCAGCCCTGTGGCCAGACTGGGAGACCGCCACTCCAAACCCCCCAAGAGTTTACCTAACACAAGTGGGGCTGCCCCGCAAAAGGCCAATACTCAAGAGAAGGAGTTTTGACTAGAAAGGAATTTGAGCTTAATTTAGGAGGCCAGCAATCCGGGGAGAAGATGGACTGGAGGTTTCTGCTTGGCCCAGAGATTCTTAGAGGGGTTTAATTGGCTAAGGGAGCGCAGTGGTCTGTGACATTTCTTGACTGCGGGCAGACTCGGCGATGTCAGCTACAGAGTTATCTCAGTGCTCAGCGGTTGTGCAAGAAGGTCTGGTTCCTTGGTACCCGAGGGTTTTGCGAGAGTGTTCTGTTCTTTCGGAAAAGGAGGGCAAGGCCTACATGGGCACAAAGGGAGGTCAGTAAGGTCATTTGTGTGACCTTATAAAAGAAAAGCATTTGGCTACAAGACTGCTAGGCTAATCAGACAGCTAAGGTGACTTCAAACAGACTTTCTGGCTTCTGTGGCCATGGGAATGTTCTGGTCCTTCAATCCCCAAGGCCAGTGGTCTGCAAATCTCAAAGAAAGTAAATTCATTCTATTACAGATGAAGGGCCTTAAGTCATCAAGCAAGGAATATATTAACTTGAAGCAAATTAACCCTTAGGATGGCTGGAGGGCTGTTATAAGAGCAGCCAGGGAGCTCCGTCCACTTCTATGTCCATTCCCCTCCAGTGCCATCCCCATGATCCTACTATTTTCTTGCCCCCCCTCTTACAGTTTACTGACTTGATTCTTTAAAAAAAAATAAACAAGCATTTTTTAAGGTTTATTTATTTGAGAGACAAAGAGCAAGCATGCACACGTGGGCAAGTGGGGAGGGACAGAGAGAGAGAGGGAGAGAGAGAGAATCCCAAGCAGGCTCCGTGCTGTCAGCACAGAGCCTGATGCCAGGCTCGAACTCACAAACTGTGAGATCATGTCCTGAGCCGAAATCAGGAGTTTGACATTTAACCAACTTGAGCCACCCAGGCACCCCCCAACTCCATTCTTATTTGTGATTTTTTTTTAAGTCTCACAACAATACTGTGAAGTTGATGTTAATACCATTTTACAGGTGAGGAAACGTATAAGTGAGATTCGGAAAGACTGTAAATTGCCCGAGCATACGCAGCTTTTCCACACCTGCCCAATGGGACTGACCCATCATTGATTCTGATGCCTTGGGGAATGATGGAGACTGAGTCCTAGACTCACATCGGGGTTTGAATCCCGGATCAAGAGTTTAAGGGGAGTGCCTCCAGGCAGGTTATGAGTCTCCTTAAACAATAGTCCCTCTAGATATAACATGGCGATAATATTTACTTTAAATAATATCTACTTTAAGGGATTAAATAAGATGATCCCACTAAAGTGTCTAACCCAGTGCTTAACACAGAGTAGCATTCAGTAGATGTTAGCTGTTGGTTTTGTCATTAGTATCTTCATTTTTTTAAATGTTTATTTATTTTTGAGAGAGAGAAAAAGAGCAAGCAGGGGAGGGGCAGAAGGAGAAAGGGACAGAGGATCCAAAGCAGGCTCTGTGCTAACAGCAGAGAGCTCCATGCAGGGCTTGAACTCATAAACCAT
>CM053569.1:69957374-70033155 GCA_028646485.1 Cryptoprocta ferox
GGATTCTGTGTCTCCCTCTCTCTCTGCCCCTCCCCTGCTTGTACTCTCTCTCTCTCTCTCTCTCTCTCAAAAATAAACATTAAAAAAATTTAAATGATTACAATGGTAAATTTTATATTTGCACATTTCACTACAATTTATTTAAAAATATTAAATTAGGAAAACTGAAGAAAAAAATCAAAAAACAAATTGACCATTGGTTTGGTGTGGGCACCAGCACAATGACCCAACTCCAGCACTAGCATCAAAGTCTTGAACCACAACCCCACCCTGATGACTCTCTCATTGGATCTAGGTAGTGGGGGTGGGTCCTATGCAAGATGTTGGAGGACATATGGGGGGGGGGGGTCACTTGGAGAATCAGGACAGGTCAATTCCCAACAGATAGAACAGTATTTGGACATTTTACCAGCCTGTGTATCTGCGCTGGCTGACTGTGGGCACCAATGGGCTCATTATTCTTACTGTGCTTGCTGAAAGAGATATTACCTACAAAAACAGTCTTAAATGGATCTTTTTAATAGTTCCTAAAGGGTTAAGCTGTCACAGAATTCAAGCTATTTTTCCCTTCACCCCGTGGATCAGCTTGTTGTTTTTCTACATAGGTGCATCTTTACAGAAATTTATTAGGCTTAGAAAATTGACCAGGGCTCTCTATCAATGGTTTCCTAATTCTGCATGCAAGCTCAAGGGAGTAGATTTAAAGATTCTTTGGCAGTAGAAGTTGTGAGGTCGTAAGTCACCTGAAATGGATACTGTCACCTTCTTCAAAGCCAATGCCATCCTTCAGCCATCTGACACTGAGGGATAAGGGCTACTCCCTTAGAGGGGACCGGAATAGGGGCACTTCTTTGGGGATGGCTTGCGCACAGCAGACATCACCTCGGAGGACCTGGAGGGAGACTTTAAGGAGACTCGCTCCTGCGCATGTGTGGAACAGCCAGGGATTCTCAGAAAACAGGATGAGCTGAGGACCTGTGTTAGCAGGACGGGGGACAGACTAGCAAATTGTAGATTATTGATACGACGGAGACCTCATTGGTACGTGCAGGCTGGTGGAGGCTGGGGAAATGTGGCTCCAAAAAATACAGCTGTCACAAAACATATTCTGCTCTTTGCCTTCAGTGCCACAAATGCCCTCTCTTTGGAAATACGGCATATCCTCTCAGACCCAGCCCGAATCCTGCCTCCTTCATGTCTTCCCCACAGACCTGAGACTGCATAGATGTCTCCTCTTCCTGACCTCTCATCGTGATTATGCCCTAGTCAGTGCACACCAGGACTTGATTCTCCATGGACCTGTTGTTCCTTCTCACATACGTAGCCTCACATGAGCAGAGGGGACAGGAACCGTGCATATGCTGCCCCTACTGGGTCCACGTGGGACGGAGCACAAAGAAAGTACTTCACAAACTGCTATCTAATTTGGATTGATACATAATAGCCTCAAAACAACATCATGGTTGTCCAAAAAAAATGGCACTATCCTCATAGACTCAAAGCTGTACTAACTTTCTGAAAGAATGACTATCAGATACTATCATGAAAGCCTCTGGAAGGATAGTTAGTCTCTTGCCTTAGGAGAACAGCAAAGGCAAACCACCAACTTATTACAAATAACAAGCACTTGTCAGCCATAAAACGCCTTTCATCATATGCTTTGAAAATCTTGAAAAGACCTGTGTGGTGAAAGAAACTCTGTGGAGAATTCTTTTCAAATTTATTCTGTGTATTGTGCTTAGAATTTACCCCAAGGAAGTCACTTTATTTTTTTTTAATGTTTATTTATTTTTGAGAGAGAGAGAGAGCAAGAGCACGAGCAGGGGCAGAAAGAGAAGGAGACACAGAATCCAAAGCAGGCTCCAGGCTCTGAGCTGTCAACACAGAACCCGACATGGAGCTCGAACTGACGAACCATGAGGTCCGAGCTGAAGTCGGACGCCCAACCCACTGAGCCACCCAGGCACCCCCCCCCCCACCAAGGAAGTCACTTTACATTCAAGTACTTAACAATTCTGAAAGCATTGTATGAGCAAATTAGCAAATTATTAAAATTATTATTTTGATAATTTCTAATAATCAAATGTTAAACAAACTAAATTCCAAGTCCTTTAGTTAGCATTAGTACGCATTTTTGGGTGTGCTAAATAAAGAAAACTCTAGGTAGTATATCTTCGTGTAATTCAAGGAACATTAATAACAATTTACTTTAATAGCTGAACATACCACCCAATTGTCACCACAGGCTACTTGATTTTATCCTTTGTTTTTGAGGTTGCAGATTTTTCTTTGTGCTGTTTGATAAAACCATTTTAAATGCATGGATTGATTATTCTTTGATCGGTACAAGCAATCCGGGCCAAATCAGGATATTGGGACCTGTCCTAGAGTTTTGTACACACTGTGAGCCGGAGCTGTTGGTGCTGGTATTGAGTTTTAGAATTCTCATTTTCTGTACAAGAAACAGTCTACTTTACTGATTCCCTTCCCAGAGGCATAACCCTCTTATACTCTAAGGAGGTACTAACTAGCAGTCTCGGGGTGACCGTGGTGTATCTTTTAAATGAACAAAAGCTTCCAACATTTTGGAATGAGTAATACTCTTTCAAGCAAAAGAACGTCAGGTGTCTAATTGTGACAGCCCACGAAGGAGCCTGAAATAGGGATTCTTCTCAAACATTAGGATGGAGAATTGCTTCATCATTGTAATACATGTCATCAGTACACATTTTATTTTATCCCTGACTTCTCAAGAATTTTTGTTATTAAGAATCTCGAAGATATACAAAAGTAAACAGAATAGTATAATAACCAAGCCCCCAGGTACCTATCACCCAGCTGCAATAATTAACCCATAGCCAGTTTGGGTTCAATGACACCCCCATCCACTTTCTCTCTCCCGTATTATTTTATTACTTATATATTTATATATAGTTATATATATTTTATGTATGGTTTATATTTTATATTATTTTGAAGCAAATCCCATGCATAATGTTTGTAATGTTTCCCGTATTCATTTTACCTGTTAAATTCCCAGTTACATTTTTAAAAAGATAACTTATTTTTAACATAACCACGATATAACTAGCCCGCCAAAAACCAAGAGTCACTATTATTTCCTCATATCAAATATCCATTGTTGGAAGATTGAATTTCCCTCATAAACACATTTATATAGTTAGTCTAGAATCAGAATCTAACTAATAGCTTCGTATTGCAACTGGTCACGCCTGTGAAGTCCCTTTTATGTAAAATCTCTCTCTCCATCTGTCATTCTTGCTTGTGGGTTTTATAGATTGTCCCACAGTCTGGATTTTGCTGATTGTGTCCCCCATGTATAGTTTAACTGGATCTTCTCTCCTATTGCCTAGAAATTGGAAGTTGAACCTACAGGCTTTATCAAATTCAGTTGTTTTGTCTTGGTCTGTTTTCCCCCAAAACACATCTTAAGTGGCGGAGGTTTCTTCCCTCAGGAGGGACATCGTATCCGATCATCTCTCTTTTCATGAACTTAGCAGCCAGTGATGGTCATTACTTAGATCTGTTAATGTATTGGGGGTGCCTGGGTGGCTCAGTCGGTTAAGGGTCAACTTCGACTCAGGTCATGATCTCGTGGTTTGTGGGTTCGAGCCCCCCATCAGGCTCTGTGCTGTGAGCTCAGAGCCTGGAGCCTGTCTTCGGATTCTGTGTCTCCTTCTCTCTCTGACCCTCCCCTGCTCACGCTGTCTCTCTCTCTCAAAAATAAAATAAAACATTAAACATATTTTTTAAAAAAGATCTGTTAATGTATCAGGCGCTGCAAAATTGTGTTATTCTAATCTCAGCATTTCTTCTTAATTTCTCGGCTGGTATGCTTCCCTAGTTCTTTAGTAAAGCCGGCTTTGGGAGTTGTGGAAAACACACGAGAACCAAAACCTTTTCATTTACTTAACTGAATACTATTCTCTCATGAGGGACTTTTTAAAGTCTAATTTGAAATTCAAGAGGTGAGACTGAAATGCAGAACTCATCATCAAGCCTTCCTTCCCTGGTTAATAAACCTTAACTCTGGGTCCTAGCCTTTATAGACCAGAAGATGTGCAGGCAGGAAACAGAACAATGACTGAGGAGGGGAAACATGCTGGGTAAAATTTCAAAACTTTATCCTGTACATTTGTATTCCATTAGAGAGATCGTAACATTTCTTTGGGCATCATGAGCACCCCGGCTCTATTGCAGCAGAAGGTCGGAAATACTCGTCTACAGTTGACTAAGATGAGAAACAGGTCCACAGGCCAGGAAAGCATCTTTCCTCTGTTGACCAAAGGGCCTGTTTTCAGTGGTCTCCAGCTGTCCTTTTAGCTGGGGTCTGACTGGAAATACAGAATTCGGTCTTAATTCCAAAGTGAAGTGTGTGTCAGTGGGCTGAGCTGTCTGCAGATTTGACGCTGTGTGGGAGCCACTGGGGCTCAACAACCATCCTGAGCATCTGTGCACCCCTCCCGGGTAGCATCCTACTTTCCAGAGAGTCCGCTGCTCCCTGTGTTTAGCTTATTAAGTCAGCAGGAGGTTCCTGGGGGAGACTAATTGCTGGCAGCTGGAGGGCCTGAGGCTGAGGCCGCCATTTTTAACTTTTGTTTTGCCAACAGCCCTGGGGAAAACCAGTGAGCTTTTTTCAGAAAGGACACACGAAACATTACATGTTTGGGAAGAAATCTAACCACAGCCTAAGCGCATGGTTTGAATATGTTAGACTCAACCTCATCCCTTCACATCTCAGCCAGGGGCCCAGGGCCCTTGCCCTAGAAAATAACCCCAAGAAAGGCTCATGGTCACTCTGCCCCAACACTAAAGTCACAGGTTATGCACGAAACCTTGGGACACAAGGTCTGATAAAGGATGTTTTCTTCAACATGTGAAGAAGCAGATAAATAAATTATGTTTATCTATGTACTCACTGAATCATCTCCATCAGTGAGAACAGAATTAAGAAACAGGAATCAGGACACAAATCCAGGAAGCAAGCACATTTGAACCACACAGAGCTCGTCCTGCAAGCACCTTCATCAAGGTGCTCTGTGAGTAGATCATCCATCAACTTGTAATCAGTAAGACCCATCTCTGCGCACCAGTTCTCTCTCCTCACTTATTTATAGACCCATCTAGAAAGTAAATCAACCAGCAAGCACCTTGCCCACAGGAAGGACCTTATTTTGGGTAATTTCTTCCTACAGCAGGCTCCTGAATTCTAGTTTCCCCACTGGTTCCCCCAAGGCCTGGTCTCTACCAATTCTGGTGCAAACAGCTTAAGGCTCCCTGTCCATGCCATTTACAGCACCTCGTGAATGGGCTTAATCATTAAGGGCACACAGAGCCTCCACATCCTTCACGGGCACCTCATCTCAAGAAAGTTCTTAGAATTTTTGTCCCCTTAGATTAGTAGATTTGGAGAAGAGAACGTGTACTGACAGTGCCTTGCCCAAACTCAGGAAAGCATGGGCATTGTAGTTATTATTTTAGCTGGAAACTAATGGCTTACCTCACCAGCTCCCCTCAATTTTAGTGAGGGAATCTTGAGGCATGGTGGTTACTACCATTTACCTGGACGACGAATGCTAATTAGTCTCCCAAGTGGTCACCTGTTTGTGATTCTGTTTGTTCACACACTGGTCCCTGTACACACAGGGGCAGGGAAAGAGTGGAAAAAAGAAAAAAAGACAGACCTCTCCAGGTTGGTAGGTGGTAGGTTTGATAAGCAAGTGTTGGGGAACAATTCCCGTCCTCTCAAATGCCCTTCCAGCTGGACTAAGATTCAAATTATTGTGAGATAGATTAAAGGAGAAAATCAAATTGAATAGTATATATACAAGAGGAATCTGCACAGATGTGGACATTCCAAGGTCAGGCAAAACGAGGCACATCTGTCATCCTGAACTAAGGAGAAGAGGGTAGGGGTCAGGGACTTCGGAGGAAAGAAATGCACTTCACAAGGCAGTATGTTCTTATGGTTAAAACAATACAGACCATCCACGTGTCTGCTTCTCTTCTCCCCCGTTTGCCTGTCTCTGGCTAACCTTCACGGTTTCTCTTAAGTTTGCTAAATTAACACTTTCTGGTTTAAGCAGATAAATGTGATGTCTTTCCTGTCTCCCTAAGCTAGATTTCCCCTAGGATCCTGCTTCCCTCACTACACACCGGATGAACTCCCTACCTCATCACTGACGGCTCAGATCTAAAGCATCATGTGCCTCATAAACTGAGGCAGCCTGATCTCAGCACTCTTTCTGAAGCTTTGCTTGACTCCACCCTCACCACCCCTGCTATAGGCTCCCCTTCGCCTGGTCCCCACCATGCTCTCTACTCTTCTGTCCCCATTTTAGTATCTTGCCCGGATCATGCTGCACCTTAATTGCTTCTTTACTCCCTCATCTCGGCCCCTTCTAGACTAGAAGCTTTTGGAGGCCATCAGCTACACTTGCTGCCTACCATTTAAAAGTGTGCAGCAGTTATAAGATGCCCAGAAATATTTGTTGAAAAAAAAAGAAGGAAGAGAAATGATGGAGGAGGGGGCAGCTCAGGCATTCAGGCCCCAGGCACAGGGCTGCTCCAGAAGACCTGCAGTGTGGACCAAATCCCTGCCCACCATCCATATGGACAGAGCCTGTGGACGGGGGCTGTTGTGGGGGGAACAATAGGAGATCTTAGAGTCATGATGGGAAAACATACAGCATCATCTGTATTGAATAGATTTAGAGAAAAATGAAAAAACAGATTCTTTTTTTAATGTTTATTTATTTTTGAGAGAGAGTGAGAAAGAATGCACAAGCAGGAGGAGGGGCAGAGAAAGAGAGACTGACAGAGGATCTGAAGCTGGCTCTGGGGCTCAGACTCATGAACCAAACCGTGAGATCGTGACCTGAGCTGAATTTGCACGCTCAACCGACTGAGCCACAGAGGTGCCCCAAAAAACACTTTCTTAAGGTCTCTCTTCACGAAAATTTATGGTGAAAACATTGGGAAATTTCCTTCCAGATAGACCTTCTCTTCTTTTGCAATCCGAGTCTGTTACACTAACTTGTCTGGGGGTGAGAAATGAATAAACAAAAAGCCATTTCTCTTTCTTTCTTTCTCTGTCTCTCTCGTCTAGAAATTTTTCCTGCGACAAAAAAATCCTTTCCTTCAGGAAACCACGTCCATTTTTGTCAGTGCACATAACACAGCACTCAGAGAAATGCATTTTGTAGCACACTCTGCTTTATTAGTTTTTCTTCCCCAAACTTGGGTTGCTTCAAAGGCAAACAATATTTAGCTTTTGTTATTTCTTCAGTCTTTGACATGAATTGCACAAATATCTCTGTCATCAATGCCGTGTCTTTCTCATTAATATCTAGGAAGACAGCAAAAGTCATCAATGACTTTCTTAAGGACAAGGCATATTAATAATTTTGGTCAAAGTTTGCCTCCTACTCAAAAAGTTTTCAGGTATTCCTAATACAAAATCTCCCTACCTCTAGTTTATTTTCTTGTTAAATGTCTTGCTCGGAAAACTCATCATTTTTATTATCATGTAATTCCAATCTACTATTTCAGTTTGCCTCTATCAAGAAACTACTCAATGAATGCTGTTGCTTGTCGACCTGAGGCAAAAGGGCAAAAGGTCCAATTTGTTTTATAGATTCATGTGTCTTATTTTAGTAATCATTTCACCACAACAAAGGAGGGTAGCAGAAAAGAAGAGAGAGAGAGAGAGAGAGAGAGAGAGAGAGAAGGAAAGAAAGAAGAAAGGAAGGAAGGAAGGAAGGAAGGAAAAAAGAAAATAGAAAGAAAGAAAATAGAAAGAAAGAAAGTATAAAGAAAGGAAATACAGTAAAGTTCAATAAATACTACACTTGTAAAATTAAGAAAAGTTATTTATGATTGCTGTGTATCAACAGCTGCCTGAATCCTGGTGACCATGGCATTCCTATTGTACTCTCTAAAGGCAAGTGAAAGATAAAAAGTTCTAACCACTGGTCACTAAGGTCCTTGAAATGGAAAGCTTTTGATAATTTATTACTGTCTTTAATCTTCTGTACAATAATTATCTGTTCCAAATGGAAACATCTTTCCAATTTTTAAATAAACTATTGTGAGCTCTGTCCGTGGTATAACACAGCTTGTGCTCATATAAAATAGGTCCCATTTCCATGCCCCTGATACCAGGATACTCATAAACCCTCAGATACTGCCCTACTGGGCTGTGCGAAAGGAACCAAATTACTAAAACAGACTGAATATCCCCCTTTTCTGAAAGAAAATTTTAGAGCTGAGACAAAGGCCATGAAAGGATATAGCCATTCGCTCTGCTTTCTAGAGGTTTGAACAGCAAGCAGAGTTGCCAAAATGGGATTGAACTTGAAATCACAACCCAACCATGGTATGACCTAGAAATGAAGGCAAGCCCAGGAAAAGCAGCTCCCTCCATGCATGACCTTGACCAGGTCAAAAGCACATTTCAATGCAATGGAGTCACCGTACATATAAAAAGGGAAAAATCCAGTAAGTCGAAACCATCATTCCCACCCCTGGGTAATCTCAAAGACCCTCAGAAACTCAATCAGATCATTTGAAAAGGTGTCTTTCAAGTCTTCTAAAATACCTATTGCTCAGAGCAATCAAAATACAGGGTTTTTTTTTAAATGAGGAAAGTGAATTAAAAAGGCAAAGTTTCCCAGAATTAGAAAAAAATTTTAAGAGGGATTCAACATTCTCCCTAGTGCTCTTGAAAATCAGACCAGATAAGCTGCCTTTTTAACTTTAATTGTATTTTTCTCAGTGACCTTTTTTGCCTCCCAATGTTAAGTATTATGTTTTTAAGTGCCCTCAAAATTGTGACTAACCGCATACTCATAATCCTTTAGATTGTAATGACAAATACCATGTTCTTGGTAATTGTCAGGAAAAATGAAAAAATGTTATGTAAAAATTTCCCTCAACTTTTACAAAAGTTTCAGAGTCTGATTCAAATGGCACTCACTTATAATGTTATTCTGCTTTTGTTTTTATGTCTCAGTTTAGAAGCTTTTCTCCTAATGTCTTTGGACATCTTCTCCAGTTGGGGTGTCACTAGCCACATTTGGAGAAGTGTTCTCTGTGCAGGACTGGGCACTCCATGGCAGCTTGGGAGTGTTCTAGGGACGATGAGAGAAAGAACTGCTTCCTTGCCTACGTATCACTGAGATGTGGATGGCTGGAGATGCATGGCAATCATTTGATTCAAACTCCAATTCCCCCAAACATTCCCCAATGTCTTCTGCTAAGTACCACTGATTTGTCTCCCCTAAATATCTTCAACCCTTACCATTGTAAAACACAACTCTCTATGTCTGATTCTTCCTATTGGATCCTATGCTCCCAGAGGGCTGGGACTTTGTGATTCATTTTGTATCCCCCTCCAGCATCTGGCCAGGACAAGGTTCATTCACAGTGAAAGTTCAATGACATTGGTGAGGGACAAATAACTGAATATATCAATGCCTTCTCTCCCAAAGTCCTTCCTTCAATGATCTTACCCCTAATTTCCTCCCATGTGTTCTTAGCTCCATTATCATGGAGTAACAACTCAGATCAGTTCCACCACCTGAGGTCTGAAAGGGCTGGGCAGATCATTCCACTGGATGTGGAAGACTGCTGGGGAGGGCAAACTGAAGGCAAGGTACCCATGGGATGTCCATAGAAGGGGTTGTAAGTAGCGGATGAGAGAGAAGATGAGGAAGTGATACAGGAGTTGGATTATGGGATGATGAAGAATGGACTCAGAAGCCACACTAATCGGATGCAAGTCTCAGTCTTGTCACTCATTTGGGCACTCCCCGTGACTTAGTTTCCTTGAGTACAGAATAGACACAAGTAATACCTTCCCCATAGGGTTGCTGTAAGGATTAAAAGAGTTAATACAGAGGCACCTAGGTGACTCAGTCAGCTGAGCGTCCAGCTCCGGCTCAGATTGTGATCTTGCAGTTCATGAGTTAGAGCCCCACATCAGGCTCTCTGCTGCCAACACAGAGCCTGCTTCAGATCCTCTGTCCCTCTCTCTCTCTGCCCCTCCCCTGCTTGTGCACTCTCAAAAATAAATAAACATTAACAAAAGAGTTAATACAGGTAACTTAATTCCAGTAACTTTGATAGTGTTTCTGAAAATGCAAAGCACTCATAAATGCCCTTTGGTGTTATTAGAGAGGAGAAAGTTGTATTTAAAATTTTCTAATCAAAATACATAGAATAGCTGAAGGGATAAAAAAAAAAAGCAAGATCCAACAATATACTATTTACAAGTCTCCCTTCATCCTTGAAGACATACATAGACTGAGAGTGAACCAATGGAAAAAGACATTTCAAGCAAATGATAACCAAAACAAAAAGCGGGGGTAACTATACCTATATCATACAAAATACACTCAAAACTAAAAATGTAAAAAGAGACACAGAAGGCCATTATATAGTGATAGAGAGGTCAGGACATCGGGCAGGTACAATCATTGTAAATATTCATGGACTCTACCTAGCACACGTAGATATATAGAGCAAAAAGTAATAGGATCAAAAGAAGAAATAACCAGTAATAGCATAGTTGGGGACTTTAATAGCCCACACTCTCAGCAATGAATAGATCTTCCAGAGAGACAATCAGTAAGGAAACGGTGACTTGATCAGTGCTCTAGACCAAAGGGACCTAACAGACATGTAGAACATTCTTCTCAAGTGGACCTGGAATATTTTCCAGGATAGACACTATGTTAAGCCATGAAGCAAGTCCTAGTGAATCCAAGAAGAATGAAATTATACCAGGCATCTTCTCTGACCACAATGGCATGAAAATAGAAATCAATGTGAGGAAAACCGTAAAATTCCCTAACACAGAGAAATTAAACAACACTCTTCTGAACAACCAATGGATCAAAGAAATTAAAGAGGATATAAAAAAGTTTCTTGGGACAAATGAAGATGGAACCACAACACACCAGAACTTCTGGGATGCAGCAAAAGCTGTTCTAAGAGAGAAGTTCATAGCAATAAGCTTCTCCAGAGCTCCGAACACTTACATCAACTTGAACTTGGGAAATTGATTTTTCTAATAAATGGTAATTGAGTGTGTTTTGAAATAAAACTAGCATAAAAACACAGTGTCTTTGGGGCATCTGGGTGGCTCAGTAGGTTAAGCGTCCAACTTTTGAGTTCGGCTTAGGTCATGAACTCACAGTCGTGAGATTAAGTCCCGAGTCGGGCTCCGAGCTGAGTGTGGAGTCTGCTTAAGATTCTCTCTTGGGGGCTGTCTCGGTGGCTCAGTCAGTTAAACATCTGACTTCGGCTCAGGTCATGATCTTGCGGTTCGTGAGTTCGAGCCCCGCCTCACGCTCTGTGCTGACAGCTCGGAGCCTGGAGCCTGCTTTGGATTTTGTGTCTCCCTCTCTCTCTGTTCCTCCCCTGCTTGCATTCTGTCTGTCTCTTTCTCTCTCAAAAACAAATATTTTTTTAAAAATTTAAAGATTCTTTCTCTCTTCTCCCTCTCCCTCTGCCCCTCCCCCGTGCATACACGCTCTCTCTCTCTCTCTCTCTCTTACTTCCTCTCAAAAAAACAAACAAAAAACCCACTGTGTCTTTCTCCTTTCTTCTTCCAACGGTTAAATATAGTTGCAAAGCTGAGATTAGAGCTCCACGCATTCATTACACTGGACTGTCACCTGTCAGCAAGCAGGAGCGGGAAGGGCACCAAAGTCAAAACATGGGCTTCCTGGCGAGCAGAACACAGAACACACAGGGAATGAATGGAACATTTAGAGATTATTTTCTCCTATGGAAAAAATAAAGGGAGGGAGGGAGGGAAAGGAAAGAAGGAGAGCTCTGAGTTCCTCTTAAGCAAAATCGAAGAGAAACTGGCTTCTGCGAAGAGCTACAAAAAGTACTAGCAAAAGGCAGAGACTGTAAAAGAATGATTTGTACAACTGGAAGATGGAGTGTGTGTGAACTTGCTCGGGCCATCGGATGTTTAAATGAAATGTGAAAGAAGAAAAGACTCAAGGTAACCACGAGATTCCTAAGATCAGCAAGCAGACACTTTTCTGTAGTTTAATGAGAACATCTTACCCTATTGTGACAATATGAATCTTCCTTGAGATACACTGTATAATGTAACCAAAAAAGAGTAGATATAAAACCAGTTGTCAACTTTTTTAAAGGAAAAAAAAGATGAACATCACCAATAATTACTACAAATATCTCTGGGAACGGCTTTGGTTTTCTAGCTACGGGGCCAAAAGTCATGGCTTACATTTCATCGGTAACCACAGTCAATACCTTCAGCCTCTTCCTCTGCCTGGCATATTACGATTCACTAACTAGGGCTCCACATTATGATAGGACCCCCTGCAGGATAGGGGAGGAGGGCAATATAAATGAAATTGACCATCAAGAATATGAATTATGTCTACACCAGGTACTGAACTGTCTTCCTAACGTGCAGTCCCTCAACGATCTTGCAAAATAGGTACCTTATGCACAAATGGGGAAACCAAGTTTCAGAGAAGTTATGTAATTTGTGCTAGTTTGCGCAGCTGATAAACGATCCCTTCATCCCACTGCTGTCATGTAACTGGAGAAATAAAACTGACCCATGCAATGATTAATCAACCATCTAAAGCAATACCATGTTTGAATAAACAGGGGAACGACCAGATGGCGGGAATTCAGAAAAAGAGTACGGGGTTACAGAGGAGACAAAAGAGCTTGAGGAATGAGCTTTTCAGAAGGAGTTTGCCTTAATGCAGGTCTTCTATGGAGGGAGTAGGTCTTGGAGAGGTGGGAATTTGAGGGGCGTTCCTGATAAAAGGACCATCCCGAGCAAAGTCACCGTGGCAGTGTCTAGGATGCTAAAGAGACAGAGATCCTGAGGTGTGCCCACACATCCCCAGAAGGTTTGTGTGGGGTTAGAGGATCCATAAGTCTCAAAGAAGGTCACCACATAATTTATCATCCAAATAGGCACAGTTTTGAGAATGAAAGGAAGCAGTGGAGATGACACCACAGTTCTAAGTGCAAGGCGAAATGGCCCAGGATAAACTCCAGCCAGCCAGCCATAAGCCCAGTGGAAGGAAGCGAATGAAGCTCACCTCTGAACCCATGGTCATTGTAAACAAAATTTTATATGTATCTTCATGCATTTTTCTAGGGAGAAGACTCACAGTTTTCATGAGTTTCTTAAAGAGATCTGGGCTCCCTTTCCCCCCACCCAAAATGGTCAAAAACTGCCAGACCAAATCAAGTGGCCCTTGTCAAAACTGGGAAGCTTGTCATCTTCTCCTTTCACCATTTCCCCGACTTGAGTGTGCCCTGTATATACTCCTCTGGACCAGGGCCCTCCTTAAGTTTCTCATCTCTGAAGAAGAAACTGCAAACACAGGCTCCCTGGAGGTATCTGTGATGTCAGAGGGCTGCAATCCTAATTGCAGGAGTAATTCTGCAGAAATAGGAAGCCAAACTGTAAACCAGATGATGATATTGTAAATCTACAATGCCAGCCATTCGCTAGCTGACACTCTGTGGACAAGAGTCCTTCCTGAGGCCCCTGACCAACAATAAATGGGCAACCACTTTCTCTGCCCATTTGCGAAACCGGCTTACCAGGAGAAACTGCCTCGTTTGCTCTGCTCTTTCCTGCTATTCAAAAGCTCAACTAATTAGGTGACAGTTGTGCCTAAGAAGGTACCCACCTTTACACGGCTCATTTTTCTTACCCTCTTCTATTTTGCCTTCCGTTCCCATCACTCTACATCATGTCCAAAGAAAAGCAGTTTTGTGGAGGTCGTCTCTTCTAAGGAGAAGAATGCCCAGGATCACTTAAATAAATACTCATGGAACTAAATTGTAAGCCAGTGAGTAATCCTCAGAATTGGTCATAATTTTTTTCTTGTTGAATGCTAAGTCAGTTTGACCCATTAAATAACTCCAAATTATAGGATTTCCACTAGTCCAACACCATGAACAGAATTTGGCAAGTTTACTACAACCTGCACCAGTTCCAAATTAAAAATGTACCCTCTCTATAAATGAATGGTCCAAATGATACCATGATAGTTTTCTTGTTTCCTTTTTTATGCTCCTCACTCTAGCTGGGCAAAGGACTAGTAAAATTATTGCCTTTCATGGCAGACTTCGTTGTTGACAGAAAAAAAAAATCTTAGTTGCTTTTAAGTGGAGCAAATTGTTCAGTAATTTTATTCATCCTTAGACTTGGCATTTGGGGAACTGCTTTGGTTTTGAGTAACAGAATCGGGCTAAATCCTGGAATGCCTTGAACACCAAGCTTTCTAGGGACTTCTTTGGCCTTCAATAAAATAACACGATATGGAAATCTGTGGAGTTTCTAAATCACTTAAACATTTTTCAACGCCCCAGGCACGGTTTCATATGGCAGGAATACAGCCATGAACAACAACAAAATAACACTTCCTGCCTTTGTGGGTCTTCTAGTCTAGTGAGCATGCTTTTGAAAGATTTACGTGTAAGGAGTGGACTGAAGGCTCGAGAGGTTGGAGGTGAGGAAACAAGAGGCATTTCAACCCTGGAGTATCCGGATTGTGTGGCCATATAAGGATGAATAGAGGTGGCAAGTACGACTGAGATGTGGAGTCGGAAAAACTAGGTAACTAGTGTTAGTATTAACAGGAAGATGGAATTTTGAAAGAATTTGGGGAAAAGGTTATGCCTTTAACTTTGGATAAGTTCAGTTCGTGGAGATATTTAAAAATCCAGTTGGAAATGCCCAATGAAAGTCCTGGGTCTAAAGCTTGCGGAAGAAACGTTTGAAAGCCCACTGAACAGACATGCAGGAGACATTGTAGAAGCATCCTGAGATGCCCAGAAAGAAGGTAGAAAACTGAGACATGGGCACTGAACTTGTCTCTGTAGTCTAAAGTTGAACAAAAAATATCCTGCATCATTTAGGATTTTCTGTGTTTCTGTGCGTGTTTACGCCCACAGTCATGATGCCCATGACACATTATGATAAGGGCAGAGAGGGGCCACCTGGGTGGCTCAGCCAGTTGAGCATCAGACTTTGGCTCAGGTCATAATCTCACAATTTATGAGTTCGAGCCCCACATCGGGCTCTCTGCTGTCAGCCTGTCACCGCAGAGCCCTCTCCGGATCCTCTATCCCCTTCTCACTGCCACCCCCTGCTTGCGCTTTCCCCAAAATAAATCAATATTCTTTTAAATATAAGGGCAGAGAAGAAACCTATAATTTAGAGCCTTCTGTCTTCCCTACATGAATGGAAATCAGCTGGATCTACACCCTAGAAGGGTAAGTGTTGGTCAGCATCTTTTCCTGGGTCAGCTATTCGCCAGAGCCTGTGATGGTCTGGAATCCCTTGGCAGGTCCCCAGCTCCTTGCACATTTAATTAATAATAGAGAACACGATGTTCCAGACCTAGGATGTTTGTGAGAGAGATGGGGTTAGACAGTTGCTGAATGTATTCCAAAGAAGGAATTCATGAGAGCAGATGCCTAATCCAGACATTCAATTACCACTGCAAATCCCACAGAGGGGTGGCTTTGCTGGAGTGTGGAGTGGCATATCAGGGCATAAAAACTGATAAACTGCCGCTGTCTCCCGGAACACGCTCCAAAATAAAGGGCAGAGCAGAAATGGAAGGTTGGTAGGCACTTAGTAACCAAAACTATATTGAAGATGAGCTCCTAAAAGAATACACTACACAGAGACCAATTCTTAACCAGCAGAAGTACTGTGTTGATGTTACGATGAAGTGGAGGAGATTTAAATCATTTGGGAAGAAGTTTGCCCAACAACATAGTGGAAGCCTCTGATTTAAAAAATTTTTTTAATCTTTATTTATTTTTGAGAGAGAGAGAGCATGGGAACAACAGAGAGAGAGAGGGAGACACAGAATCTGAAGCAGGCTCCAGGCTCTGAGCTGTCAGCACAGAGCCCAGTGCGGGGCTTGAACTCACGACATGAAAGATCATGACCTGAGTGAGCTTAAGTCAATGCTCAACCGACTGAGCCACCCAGGTGCCCCTAGAGGAATCCTCTGATTTTTTAGGTTGCTTGATGAAGCATGTATTTATGTTCAGTTGTGCTACGTGGGGATCACACACATAGGCTTTCAATATTTTAAAAAATGGCGTTACGTAGGACATCTATTTAAACCAGTATTATGTACACGAAAACTGGGAATACAGTGAATTTGGATAATCAAATACTGATAGTGTTAACTGTCCTGGATTCAGTAAGGACTTGGAGATATAAAAGTAAGGGGCAAAATATTTTTAATGCATCATATAAATCATGCAATGCTGTTATTAAATGCTAGAAGCATAACAATGGTGACATGGTGGTCTCATTCCCACTCCAAACTAGTCAAGGTGCACCTGGACTGTTGGTCAGCTTTGAGTGTCCCACTGGAACCTGATCAAAGGAAAATGATCACAATAATAAACAACCCAAAATCTATGCAGTGGAAGGAATTAATGAGGAGACTTAGATGTTTACTGTTGGAGAACAAGGTTTAAGAATATGGTATTTTTCTTAAATATTTATTTATTTATTTTTGAGATAGAGAGCAAGCAGGGGAGGGGCAGAGAGCGAGGGAGAGAGAGGGAATCCCAAGCAGGCCTGCCTGGGGCTCAAACTCACGAACTGAGATCATGACCTGAGCCCAAATCAAGAGTCAGAGGCTCAACTGACTGAGCCATCCGGGCACCTCTAAGAAGAATACAGTATTTCAAAGGGCTGTACTTATTCTATATAACTATAAAGGGAAAAATTCTAACAAATTCACTCATTTGAAAACTATTTCTTGGGACCCTGCTACGTGCCGGATAGTTGGTACACAAAGGGAATAAAAATACCTTTACACCCGGTCCCCTTGAAGTTTGCAGCTAAGACCGGAAGAGTCACTAACAAAACACCCACACAAACGAAAGTGAAACATTCCAGCCAGAAGGGGCATAGGTCACTGGAAAGCACACAACCGAGGAATTTGACCAAGGAGGCAGCTGGGAATGACTTCCTTATAGAGGTGACTGGTGGTGGGGGGGGGGGGGAGATACTGATGTGGGTTTAAGACAAAGAAGGTCAATTAAACAATCATTCAAAGAGGAAGCTGTCTCAGGAGGTAAGCCTCTCAACACTAGATGGGTGGACGGATGAAACAGGCTCTGGGTGGCTGGTGGCTAGATTTATGATTTGTAGAGGAAGTCACACAATAGGAAGGGATATACTGGATAAATTGGGATCTTATCCAACCCTGAAGTTCCTGGAGTCTATCAACAGTGACACCAGGCAATCCCCAAGAAAGTCTTGCTAGGGGCTTTGAACATTTAAGATGGAATATTGCCCTTCATATACATATATACGTATACATGTATAGGCATAGAGACATTATATATACATATATACATGCATATGTGCACATATATATGTATGCATATATACACATGTATAATATATAAACACTTATAAACAAATGTTTTTAATTGTAATAAGTTAGCATAATTATTTCATCAGACCAAGGCTATTACCCCCTATCTCTCACTCCACCTCTGCTTTGCCTTGTGTGCCTTCTTTTCCTTTTCAGACTATTTTTTTAAAGTTTATTTGTTCATTTTGAGAGAGAGAGCACAGGAAGGACAGAGAGAGAAGGAGTGAGACAGAATCCTAAGCAGGCTCTGTGCTGTCAGCACAGAGCCCGATGCGGGGCTCCAACTCACGAACCGTGAGATCATGACCTGAGCCAAAATCAAAAGTCAGACTCAACTGACCGAGCCACCTAAGTGCCCCCCTTTACAAACTATTAAACAGAAATACATTTTGCGTGCTGTTAAGACATAGAGTTAGGATTAAATACACTTAATGATGTGCATTTGCTCTTTTTCTCTTAGAACATAGGTTTTTAATACTTTTTAATAAAGAGGTCCCAAACAATGACTGTGGCCCTGATATTTATAAATAAAGAACACAGCCACACTCATTCATTTACATACAGTGCAATTGCAACAGAGACCTTGTGGCCTGCTAAGCCTAAAATCTACAGGTCGAAACAGAAAAGGAAGCTATCACAGAATCCTAGCATTATATCAAAGCACCCACCATACATAAATAAGTTGTAGCCTGATAAGAAAGGAGAAAACCCAAATGCTACACATCTCCTGGTAAGGGTGGACGCCACCACCTTGTTTCAAACTAAATAGAAGATCGATCGATCGATCGATAGATAGATAGATAGATAGACCTTATATATCTAGTATATATATCTTTTCAAGCTTCTAGATATAACTACCAATTTACATAAAATACAAGGGCCTAAGGACCATGTTTAATACCATCATGGGTAAACAATTCACAAACATATGGACTATAGACCTTGGGGAAACTCTACAAGACAAACAACCTAGTTACCACCATTAAAAAAAAAAATACTTACAAGTAAAGAGAGATGAAGAGAGGAACTTACAGATTATTGAAAGAAATTAGGAAATACATCACCAATATCAATGTATGAATCTTATTTCAATCTTGCTCAAACATATCTATCAAAACAAATCTGAAGTCTCTTGCAGAAATGTGAATATTAAGTAAATTGATATTAACGAATTATTCTTAATTTTTTAGATGTAACAATGGTCTTGTAATTTGTTAAAGAGTCCTTATTTTTCAGGAATACATACGAAAGTATGTAGAGATGAAACATTATGATATATCGGTTTTACTTCAAAATAATCCTGGTGAGGGGCAGTGGGCAGAGGTATAGATGAAAAGAATGGCCCATGTGGACAGTTATGGAAATTGACAGCAGGTGCACCAGATTCATTGTACTACTGTCTTTATTTTTGTATATGACGGCAAATTTTCCAAATAAAATGCTATTTTTTCTTTTTGTCTAGATCGCCTAGAAGTGTAGTGACTAGAATTACAATTAGTCAGCTCTCTAGCTTCAGAAAGAAATACTGTGGAATCTATCCTGTAGGATGCTAGGTACACTGTAAGAGCAAGTCGAGATTTTATTCTCCTTTCTTTCTAGAGACAATGGGGCTCTTGCAACTCCATCCTGAGCTCTTTTCTCCACAATATTTGATCTGGGGTGATGAGGTGGTGGGAGGGAGAATGTCAAGAAGAGGAGACTGACATGGTTAGACCAGAGCACATTTGTTTCCTGCCTGTTGATTCTCCCACGACCTCAGTGTACTTCAGCCAGCTTAAAGGGAAAGGAACCATGACGGGAAGAGAATAGTTTTTTAAAAAAGCAAAAGTTGTTTCTCAGAGTCTAGTAGTTCCTAATCCTGATCCCACTAACTTTTTTTATTTTTATTTTATTTAAAAAATTTTTTTAAGTTTACTTCTTTTGGGGGGGGAGAAGAGAAGAGTGCAAGCAGGGGAGGGGCAGAGAGAGAGAGGAAAGAAACAATCCTAAGCAGGCTTTGTTCTGCCATAACAGAGCTGGATGTGGGGATCGAACTTACGAACCATGAGATCATGACCTGAGCCAATACCAAGAGTCCGAGGCTTAACCAACTGAGCCCCCCGGGCGCCCCTGATCCCACTAACTGTTTAACGAACAACTCAAGGAGTTGAACTTTTTGCTTGTTCTATATCACAAAGCAAAGTGTCTAGTAATAAAGGAACTTGGTACCTCTCCATTCAGAGAATATTAATCACCTGCCAGTGTCAGCACCCATGCTAAGAACAGGAAACATTCACTGAATGGAAGTAAGGAATGGTTCTGTGTAGACCCACCTCTCCAAAAGCCCAGGAGGCTCCACGTAAGAGTGCATACGCAGAAGGGCACACGGCTCAGGGCACAAGCATTCTGTGACTTTATTCGTTAGTTGTCTGTTCCCATCATGCTCCTTGGAGGCAATGGTGGGATCTCCTGTCAGTGGGAACCCACAGGACCAGGACATTGTGCTTCTGTCAACCATGGAGAGGTTCTGAACTCATTCCCATGTGTAACCAATGTCCATCTAGACTCAAGAGGGGGATGAGGGGCTTGTGCCCTGCACCTTCCTTTGTACCTCATGTGAGAATCTGGTCCTGAGTCCCTTAACCGATCATCCTTTCCCACCTACAGATCTGTGATACGACTGATGCCAGGTTTGGCTGCGGCTCTTAAGGAAGTTAAATTAAACCCTTGCTGTTTTCTGTAGCTCTCAACTGTAGAATAGGTAATAAATGCAGTATTCAAGAGCACTGTACCTGAGCTTCTAAAAACAGGTAAGATATTGCTTTCCCTCCATGTCCGGTGAGGATGCTGAATTCCTAGTGCTCCCCACAGGAGCCCACCCACCAGCCCCAGGTTGTCCCTTGAGGGTATGTTTGTATTTATCCGACAAGGTGTTCCCAGTGCATAACACGATCTTGACACATGAGAGGAGTCACAAAATCTCTGTGGAATGGATTGAATGGTTGAGTAATAAATCCATGAATTCGGTACATTGGAGGTGAGCCCAGTTTATGATCTGCCCTTACTGTAGGTACAGAATCTCCAGATAAACAACCCCTCCTTGTGTTATCACAATTGCACGCGGACTTCCAGGTTTGTGCTATTTCACTGGGGTCATTCGGAGGAATATGTAAAATTTGAACACATTTGAGTAAGATGCTATTTTAAAGGTATCACAAATGCGTTGGGGTACATATCAAGATGCCATGAATTTCAATAGAAAAAAAATTTTTTTTAATTCTTTAAATAATGCTCAGCATTGAGTTTTGTGTTCCTGCAGAATTAGGAAGAAAATAAATTTAACTAGGCACAGCCAAAATGTTGGCTGCTTTCTGGAATTAGCAAAAGCCTTACTCCATGGAGAACAATGTAATTGGGGGTGTCAATCCACTCTTTAAGTAGAAAACATTAAAATGTAAAATGTAGGAATTTTGATATCAAGTATTTTCCTCAATGTTTTTCAGTATTTCAAAAACCGAGTTCATAAAGAGCACTTCTCTTTACCTTTTTATTTGAAATTTTTTTTTCAAATGGTTAATACAGGATGATCTGATTTTTTTCTACTAAAGCAGTTACTATTAGCCCCAGGATATAAATGGGCCCTGGGGAATAAAAAGAGCAGCAAAGATTAGAGAATCTCAATTTCCAGTGATCATCCCTGGAGCGCTGTGTCCTGGAAACATTCTGGAGGAGTTTTTTTTAGAAAATATTACCCTGAAATCTGAGACATTCTTGGACTTAAGGCTTTTTCTCCAGGTTAACATGAACCAACTTCCAGGAAATCCAATTAACATATTTTTAATTACAAAACGGGGAACCTAAGTAAATGTGCTTAGCAAGACCTATATGAAACTTCAAACAATTCCTTCTAGAAAATAAACTCAAAATTTTTTTTGCCTAATTTCAAATCTATTAATAACCAAAACAAAGCTTGAGTACAATAGATTTCATAGCAATTTAATCTTACCAAACATTTGTAATCTCCCCAAAGACTAACTTGGGAATGAAAATAATTTATATCGCTGAAATAAATTTACTTATCTGATCCAATATATTTCTTTGTGTCTTCCAATAAGGAACTCACGCGTTTGTACGGAATCCCGAAGTAATGATTTTTTTTTTTTACTTTAAAAGCCTCTCATTGTTATTTAAAGTACAAATGATGTAAAGCCCATGCCTTTAGAAAAGAATTTACTTGGGTCAGGAGTTGTTCAAAGTCTATGAATTAAAAACACCAGTAAAATAGGGTCTGAGATCCAAAAGTATGCCATCTGTTTGAGGAAAGATGTTTGTCAGGCACGAGGTTTCTGGCTTCCACTTAACTTTGTTTTACTAATTTGAAACGAAAAGAATTGTTTCTGTCATAATTAAAAGATTCTAAGCAGCTGCATGACTTTGCTCCTTCAGTGCTTGGAGGGGTTTGTTTTTCTGTAAATATGTAAACCTATCAAAGGGAATAAATTAACTTTATGCACACCCCATTTCTATTAGCTCATTAGAGACAGGAATTTAGCAAATAGGATCAATAAATGAAGTAAACAAACTGGCCCCCTGGTGCCCTGGAGCCCACAGTAACTCCAAGGGTTTTCCTGGAGGGGCTGTTTTCAGCAGGGAGAAGGGATACATCGCCCATCCTCAGGGGTAGATTCATTTCTTCACAATGAAGCATTTGCTCCCTATTCAGGGCTGAGATTAGGAACAGAGGAAAGTGCGCCTTTGGTCTCTGAAGACCCTAGAAAGCCTGGTGTAAATAAGAACTTGTTTTTGGAACTGTGAAAGAAGCAGGCATTCCGAAATTCACCTGGCAAATATGTATGAAGAATGCGGGTGTGCTCAGCATCCCCTTAGCGGCCCCTGTCTCCAGCATCTTCAATGTCATTGCTGACGCCCTCTGCATGTCACATTCTTCATCTATAAATGGAGACTATGTAATAGACGGGCTCCACTCTGTTTTCAGCTCAAATATGATCTTCATTCATAATAAAATAGTAGAAGCTGATAAGGGCTTATCATGCCCCCAACTCTTGACCCTGGGGGATTTTTATTTAACAAGAGCCTTAAAGCTCTGGTATCTTTACCCCAAATAATAAATCGTATCCATACAAATATACTAGAGTATAAAGAGGGCCTTTAGAACAATCCCACAAATCACACCTTCCCCCCCCCCATGTACTTCTCCTTAGCATGAAGTCTCCCTTTGTATAAGCACATGGATGTGCATGAAAACTCTCGATTATCTAATCAACTCAAAGATTCTTTTTTAATGATGGTTGACTACATGTGTATTCTGTTTCTCAATGATAGATACTTTAGAAAGTTGTAAAAATCTTGGGGTGGGGGTGTGGATTCTGAGCCTGTAACAAGCGAGTAGAGGAGAATAGAAATAATTTTGTATGGAAATTTTGTCAAGATTCAGCACCACGTTATTTTTAAATGGACAAACTATCCATGTAGAAAGCTAATACATTTAAGAATCCTCTAGAGCACTTCTAGTATCTTGGAAAACTTCAGGGGTGAAAATTTAAAAGGCAATATTTGCAACAACAAAATGTGGTTTCTAATGCCTAAGGCATTATTATGTGAAGCAGAAATGACTATGAACTCACTTTACACAGTCTACTAATTATAATATGTCCATGACTTCGGAGTGATTAACTCCTCTGGAATTGGATATAGTCACATTCATTGAAAAAGACAGATACTCAACCACGACCTGATAGTTGGAAGAAACAATGAACATTTTCAATCACCAAGGAATTGTTTATATTTTCTTCTTGATGAGTTCATGTGTCTCACGTATGTATTTATCATCCTTCCACCTCGAGTTCGTGGGGGACAGGGGCTGGGAGTTCTCTTTCATTTGCATCCATCCCTCCATGACACAAAGGCCTGGGATCCTGATGGACAGTGAGTCCCCATTATCTTGCCTGATAACTGGAGGACCGTAGGTGTTCTGATGAGGCCAAACACAGGGCCCCTAATTAAAGGTCCTAGCTGAAGGCTAGCATGTGCTGAGAAGCCATCCTTGTTCCCAAATGTCGTATAGACAATCGTAGGAAGATCTTCAACTCTTCTCTGGGGAGGTGAAGGACAAGAAAGAAGAAACTCTTCTGGCTCATCTACATGGAGAACTTGGTAGAAGGATTTTCTCACAACAGACAGTACGTGTTCAGTGAAGTATTTTCTCTGGGTCTTCCTGGACCAGATGGAGAAGGAGGAAGTGTATCAGGGCACACTGCTATTTCCAGGCACTCTTTCACCTAGAACCAGATTGTTCTTGGAGTTACCAGAAAGTGTAATTCATGGAGATGTAATATATGGGGCGGGGGGAGGTTATCAGGAAGAAAGGAGCCTTAAATTCAACACAAGGGTTAGCCTACCAGAGGTGTGAAGAAACCAGAACCATGAAAACACCTTCTGCCTACACATCCCCCAAAAAGTGTTCTCCACTGAGTGCCTTATTTTATTCTTATGCAGGACACACACACACACACACACACACACACACACACACACATTTCTGTCAATGATACAACTGTCATAGCCCCAACAGCTCAAGCAAAGTCTTGTCCCATTACCCTCAGGTATATCTTAGTTTAAATACTTCATTGAACATATACCATCTCCTTTTCTCTTACCCATTCCTGATGGAGAGTGCCACTCCAGCCTTGGCAGCCGAATGCCAAATCTTCTCTTACCTGGTGTAAGTGGACAGGGCCATGGGAGCGTTTGCTCATCTTTAGGTGTTATAAGATGAGTCTGCATTTTGCTGTGTCACATGCAGCCAGAGGCTGGCCACACGGACCCACACGCTCCCAGCTTCCTTCCTTCCACTTTTGTAGGTCTAAGATGCGAGCCTCCCCTCTAGGGCTCACAGCCCCAGTGCATAAGTTTGTCTTTCCAATAGCTTACGCCTTATAAGGACAGCCTTCCCCTCTGCCTGCTTAGAGCCTCCTGGGGGCCCAAGGCCCCGGGGGTGCACCCGGCCCTCTCTGTGAGGGAACATTGGCCTTGCCTGGCTGTCAACAAAGCACTACATTGGCTACAACTGGAAGGGCCAGCAGTGGTGATCTTTTCTTCTGCGTGCTGACATCCTTTTCTGTCCAAATAACCTTTGGAACACTCACGGCTTTCCTTGAAACTTGTAAGCAAAGTCTCAGAGTTCTTGAGGCCTACACACTCCCCTGCTACTTCTCAGTGTACCACCACAAACACAGAGCATCTTGTCCAGGCCCCGCCCCCTGAGAGCGTTCTGACCGAACGTGGCTTTCCTTTCCCAGGGCACACTCAGCATCGGTCTGCAAGTACCCTCCACATTGGCTCTCCTGGGGCGTGGGGGAATTAAATTTCAGACGTGAAGCTTCTAGAAGAAGGTGAGAGCCTGCAGGAAAAAAATGCGCTCCCGCACACACACTTTTTAAAAGTACCTCAGTAGATTTCAGGGAAATTTGAGAGAAATATTATCTCACTGAAATAAGAGAGAATATTTGAGTTTTTATAAATATCCTTTTTCTCTTTCTTTAAATAACATTACACCTTTCGGAGGAGCGGAATGAAACTCCAAGAGATCTGAGTTCTACTTCCAATTCGATCACTGCCTTCCGTTTTCATGGGCTATGTTTTCAATCTCAACCTCTCTCTGTTCTGTCCATATCATAATAATATGATAATGCTAATAGTAACAATAATAAAGAAAACAAACACATAACATTAATTAGGTCTAAGCTCCAGGCCTCATAGCAACCTTAAGAAATACCATCCCCATTTTCTAGATGAGACAGGTGGGCACAGAGACATCAAGTAATGTACCCAAGATCACACAGTTAAGAAGGAGTGAGCTGGGATTCTAACCCAGTACCCAGTACCAGAGTCTACGGTCTTAGCCAGTACGTGGAGCACTACTAAGACCGGAGGGCTTCATATTCCAAGCTGAAGGGTGTAAGAATTTGCTTGGAGATGGGGGAGAAAGTGGTAAAAATTAAGCCAAGAGTAACAGATGCCTCGGTCCCTTCCTCAAAATCCATTAGTAAGCTGTATTTGTAACCTCCTCCCTGCTGTCTCAGGATCTTAAGATCTTGGCTTGGAACCCCAAATTTCTCCGCATGCGATGTCTGAAGTACAGGCCAAGATTTTTACAAATTTTAGGTACTTAAAACATCATGGCGTATTTTGCCTTTTGGTCTCTTGTTTCTATGACAACACAACACTAAGTCTATTCTCACAAAATGTATATGGAGAAATAGGGTTCTAATGAAAAAGGACCTGTTCCTGAGTAACAGTGGTCACCCCCAACCCCGGGAGTTTCTCTGACTTGCTCTAACCTCAGCCTTTTCTGTTTCCCTCCTCCTCCCCTTGTCCCACCCCGCTCTCTTCTGACCCCGGGAAGCGCACTGTCCATACCACAAAGTGTAATGAATCCTTCCCCGGGTCTCATTCTTAGCAAGAGGGTTTTGCTACTTGAGCTTGCTCTTCAAAGTCTCATCTGCTACCCCAACTGGCGTATCAAGGAAACTCTGGTGCCATCTATTTAGATAATAACATTTGTCCTAGGTCGTTGCAATTTGATAATGATGTAAGTGTGATAAAAGGGAGAAGGTGTGATTGTATAAGACAGACACATTCTTAGGATGCAAGAGAATGTCTGAGTCTAATGCAACCCATTATCTGATATTTGATCACAATTAAATCTAGATCTAGACTTAGGTCTGGGTCTAGAAAGAGGCCCGTTGAAGGGAGGGACATGGAAGTGAATAAGACAGACCAATGGCCTCTCATGAAACTTACCAGTAAGAAGCAGAAATGGACAACAACAAATAAGCAATTGAACATACGACACAAAGTCAGACAGGGAAGTGCCACAAAGGAAAGCAGAATCGATCCAAGAATGGGAAGTGAAAATGTGGGAGGAGGTATTCTGAATAAGGTGGTCAAAGATGGCACCTCTGAGAGGCTGTTCGGGAGAAGACCAGAATCAGTAAGGGAGTGATCCATGTGTGTATCTGGGGATGAACACTTCAGGCAGAAGGAACAGCCACTGCAAACCTTCTGGGTGGACCAACGCTGACAAATGTGGAGCGAGAACATGGCAGTAGCTGAGTGAACATGGTAGTCGAGTTCAGGTGGTTCTGCCCTTTCAGGCCAGAGAGGGTTTTGATCTCTATGTACATAATTATTTTTTTAATCATCTAAATACCTTGAACATATGATTCTATAAAGATATATCTTCCTCTCTCAGACCTAAGTACAGAACTTTATATTAGTTAGTTAGTTTTTATTTTTTATTTTAGAGATAAAGAGCTAGAAAGAACATGAGCAGTGGAGGGGCAGAAGGAATGAGAGAGAGAGAGAGAGAGAGAGAGAGAGAGAATCCCAAGCAGGCTTCACACTCAGCCCAGAGTGTGACACAGGGCTCGATCCCATGACCCTGGGATCATGACCTGAATGGAAATCAAGAGTCAGACCTTCAACCAACTGAGCCACCCAGGCACCCTCAAACTTTATATTTGTTTGCATTTTTTATTTATTTTTGTTAATATTTATGCCAAATGTAATCCAAAATAAAAATGTTCAAAAGCCATGGATTGAATTTTGGTTGTGTTATTATTTGGTTACCTGAAAATTTGATCAGCCTACTTCCCATGCTTTTATTCACAACAGTGATAACATTTCTGTAGGTTGAGAATACTCTGTGGCACGGAATGACAAATGTCTTTCAAAGTTAAATACCACTTTATGAGAGAATGCATTCTTAATGGTCTGGTAACATGAAATTATAATAATTTATTAGCCAATGCCTTGTTTCTGTGGTAGGTATTTTGCTTCCTTCTTGAAATACCTCTGTGTGCATGTGTGTGTGTGTGTGTGTGTGTGTGTGTGTGTGTGGCTTCATGCCTCCCCTCCCCCAGAAAATATTTCTATCTACTCTTTATAAATTTTCTATTTCCATTCCCCTGGATATTTTTGCTCTATTCTTGATCTGTTTGTTCTCCAGAAGACTCTACTAAACTATTCAAAGGTTTTAAGCAGGGGCATGATCCAATTTACATTTTGGGGAGATGGATTTTGCTTCTGGGCGGAAAACGAGTTGAAGGTAGGGAAGAAAGATCAAGCTTTGGGGGAAGTGGACATCAGAATTAAGGATGGTCTGTATTAGGCAGAAGAAATGGAAAGGAGAAGTCAGCAAGACTTTAGAGATTGGACCACCGGGACTTGTTCATACACTGCACCAAGGGAGTGAATGTGAATTAAGTCACTTTCCCTCCATCCCTCCCCACACCACCCCCCTCCCCACACACACAGACTAATCTCATCTTCATTCTCTTCTCTACGCATTCATATCTATCTCCTTTTCTGGGCTTTGACACAATGCATCTCCTCTGTGAACATTCCTAAATAATTCCAGCCGTCATTGATCTCTGCAGTCCAGACCCACGTGCCTAGACCACATATCACACATCATTGCTATTTTTATCATTTAATGCCCATTTTGTTAATAAACTTTCAGTTAGTAAATATCTTCTCTCCCCAATTAGATTACCTAAATGCCCACAAAATGAGACCAAATCTTATGTGTTTTCCCCAGATAGCACTTAGCATAATACTCAATGAAAATTTGTTTTAAAAAATAATGAATTAACAAATTATCAACTTACATCAATATTTGCCCATTATAACAGATATTTGACAAAAGTCATCTATTTAAGGTTCCCCATATTTGAAAAGTTATCTTGATAATTCTTGCTCTTTCCATGAAAAGAACATAGTTCACATCTATGACAGGACCATTGGTTAGAAAAATCTCTTAAGTTAAATAAAATGGCTAAAGTCAGTCTAAATACCTTTATCTTTCTATTCCTTTCAGGAAGAAAGAAATCACAGCAGAAGGAAGAATGACAGAGATCTTGCTTGTAGGTGAGAAGATGGGAATCAAATATGCATTTGTAACAAAACTCTTCCAGATGTGCTTTGATATTTATGCAATGCAAATATCTTATATTTGTACAAAACAAATATAAACTATGTGATGAACCTCAAACAAGACATGAAAACTTATTCTGTGAATCCTTGCCATATTACCAAAAATAATTCATACCAAGAAGTGTTTACAGTGGTCAGTCAGGGAGTCATGAGATTAACCCTGCTCCTCATTCCCATTATTCTAATAAAATTGAACATGGTTTTGTGTTTACTGTCTTTTTTCTTTTAAGTTTATTTTGTTTATTTTGAGAGAGGGAGCATGCAAGTGGGAAAGGGACATAGAGAATGAGAGACGCAATCTCAAGTAGGCTCCACGCTATCAACACAGACCCTGATGTGGGGCTTGAACTCAAAAACCATGAAATCATGACCCAAGCCAAAATCAAGAGTGGGATGCTTAACCAACAGAGCCATCCATGTGTCCCTGTGTTTGTTGTCTTAAATCAGAATTCAAGGCTTCTCTTAATTTATCTGTTTTTTTCTTCTCTGATTTTGATGTGTGCCCTCTACTTGTGGCTATGCATGTGGCTCTGAAGTGAACCAGAATGCCTGAGTCCAAGGCATCCCTCTTATCAGCTGGATGTCACTTTAGTAGAGTCGCTGGATATCTTTGTGTGCCTCACTTTCCTTGACTGTTGAATGGAGATAATAATGGTAGATTCTCAGGACTGTTGAGAAGATGAAGAGATTTAATAATTGAAAAGCATGGAGAAACACACATGGCTCTTAGCAAGTGTTCCGAAAATATCAGCTTTGATCAATAGCACATTTTTACAGATTGCTATTTGCCCAACCAGGAAGATTTCCCAGACTCAGGCCATGAACTCCATCCTTCATGTGACTACAACTGTTCTTCTATCATCTACATATCTTTTCATGGCTGTCATTGAGGAGCTAAACCACTGCTGTAAAATAAAGAATTTAAATGGCTTTCGTCCTCAGGTCCTGGGAGAGAGCTTCTTCAACATTGGGAAGGAATGGACTTGCTAGTTCATGGTGGGCCCTGGAGCCACATCTGAGTTAATGAATTGATGCTAATGACATCATTCAAGATGGGGGTTAGCCATGCCAGACAGAACAACCACATAATTAGACATTTGGGAATTATCAAACTTGGGGAGCTGGTAGTAGTAGGAGTCCCTGATTTATAGCCAGTTGGTCAGATATGTGGGTGGTTTGGGAGCCCCAGACTTGTGTCTGATGTCTGAAGTGAGGGCAGTCTTGTGCCCTTAACTTGTGAAGAACTTCTGAATGGCATTGCAACCACCAAACTGCCCTAGGTCATGCCCAAGTTCAAGTGAAGTAGTTGGAAAGCAACAAAAAATGAATTCCAGGCTCATCTATGGTCTGGAACATGTTTCATTGTTATTCCCCCTTAGAAATAACATTTCTTCGTTCACAGAAGCTGTCTCAGTTTACTACACTCCCTTAAGGGAGGGCTGCTTGAAGTCTATCTTCCTCACTAGGCTATAAACTCCATGAAGATGCCTGGAACTCAATAAGTATGTGCTAGATTGGTTACTGAACAAGATTAACTCAACTGAACACTTCCTCTGTCCCAATACACTTATATCCAGATTAAAAGATGCATGGCTAATGTCTACAACTGATCCTTCCAACAGTGAGAAAAGTGATTCACATTAATCACTGTGAGAATAAGTATTTTCTTAGGCACTGATCTAGGCATTGGGAATGAAGAGACAATAAGAGCCCTTAAGATATTCACAGTTTTTATGGAAACAAACTACAGGTCACGGGAAATGTCACATCTGCTGTTATCAAGCAACAAATGGGGGCTTTTTCCCATGAGTTACAAACCTAGGGTATCCTGTGCTCTTCAGCATTAGAAAGTATGTGTATCCTTGGCAGCCCACTGCTTTGGGCACATACAGAGGGGAGATGCTGGTTCTGTGTCTAATGCTCGATGTTTAACCACCTCAGAAGGGAAAGACTGAAGACAAAGGAGGTTGAGAAGAAGAAATATAAGACCCAGTCAGTGGAAATGGAAGATTGAAATAAAATTTGATTGAATCAATCAAAGCAGGCATAGAATAGTCTCACGTATTCAATAAATACTTATTAAAAGTCTATCACTTGTCAAGTATTGTGTTAAACTCTGGGACACAGAGAGGAAACGACTTGATCCCTGCCCTCAGAGAGCTTATGGACCAGTGGGGAACCTGACAAATAAAGAAACAGTTACAAATGCGTTAGACCTCAGGTGTAATGATGGAGCCGGGAGGCCAGCCTGAGACTGAAGGAAGACATTGCAAAGAACATAGCATTGGAGTTGCAACTTGAATAATGTGTAGGAGTTTCCCAGTGGCCAGGTGAGGAGAAGGTGTTCTGTCAGCAGAGAACCCCACAGTCAAAGGTGTGGGAGCACCAGGGAGAGTATATATTTGTCTAAATACAGGTAATTGTATACTACTTAATATAAAGTGTGTGAGGGAGAGAGACAGAGACAGAGAGAGGAGAGGGAGAGACAGAGAAATTTTGTTAGGCCACAGTCTTGGCAGCTACTGAGAAGTTGGCTGGTAAAATACTGAATGTTGTAATGTAATAAAGTTTAGATTACAACTTCTAAAAGAATTTAAAAACAAACAAATGAGTTAATGAATGAGCCAGAAAATGAACTGGATTGTTCTGAGGATGGAAGTCTCATCATCATAGTGGGAAGATTTGGATTTCATAAAGATCATTCTGAAGCCAATGCACAGAAGTCCCAAGAAGTCTTTTAGTTCAACTACATCAAGGAGCATTGGAGATAGAATTCAAGGTACAGACACAAAAGATATTTAGGATCCAGGATCAACAGACTTTCAGATGAAGGAAAGATAGAAGAAGGGGAGTCATTGAAGTTTCTGGCTTGAATTCCTAGATAGATCACGGGGCCATTATATAAGATGGGAACACAAACGGGCAGTGGGTGGACTCAGTGTGGGAACACCACGTGGAGTTGTCTCATAAGCAGCTGGAACTCAAAGGAGCCAGTTCACCAGAGAGGAAGGCTTGAGAACCACCAAGTCTAGAAGACAGCTGAGTCCATGGACTAAATAAGCTTGGTCAGGAGAACTTATAAAGTGAGAAGAGAGGAGGTAGGACAACCCGCTCTGAAGAGCTAGATGAGACATCCTGACCTTGACTGTCATCTACAAGGAAGCTCTTCTAAGAAGGAAACTGTAGTCATTGGTCTAGAATTTGGTTCTGAGAGTTTTCCTTTAGATTTCTTGTCCAGGTTGCCTGCTGTCTTCTGTGTATGCATATTTGATGAATAAATACATGAAACTACCTGTTATTTACAGACAAACAATATGTCCGTAGGCAGGGGAAAAGGGAAACAAGGGAAAAATTGAAAATATTAAAAGAGAAGCAGCCTTATTATATGTATATGTGAGTGGAAGAGAAATAAATTATATGAAATTAATCAGAGTTAGACTAATAAAAGTAACTAGTAATATTACCTTAAAAGGAACCAAAAGAATAGGAATGAAAATGAAGTGAGTCAAATTTTACATAATTTCAGATACAGGAAAAAATCATGTATGATTAGTTCTATGGGTATAAATGCATCACATTATCTCTAAGAACAGTAAGAATTCTGTCAGGTTGATGGAATGGGACAGCAAGGTGATTATTTCTCTTTGACAAACAAGTTCATATTTTTCCAGAAAAATCAGCAGTCAATTTTGAGGCATTTCAGCAAAGATCAGAACACCTGTATTCAATAAAACTAAGACAACTGTAGGAAAAAAAGAAAAGAAAAGAGAAGCTGGAGAGATAAATGACAACCTGTAAGAGGGAGGAAATGTTCAAATTAAGATAATAACCTTTCCATAAATACACATGGAGAAGTTAAATAAATTGCTATATTTTTGTCCATAGCCAACTCAAGGACATCTATTTGCTATTTAGCTCTCCAAGAAATGTTAAAGCATAGTTTGATTAATGGGGAAATCTGATTTTAATAATAAACTTCACTACCAGAATGGAGCATTCCAAGAGCTGATGACTTCACTTGGAAGAGGGGTTTCTATTGTTTAGTGTGGTTTGGTTTGACATGAACAATCCTAAGAAATTGCTTCTACTCCCTTCCTTTCCTATAAATGGAAACATGGAGCTTGTCTTCTTATTTGAATATAATCTTTTGAAAGTAAAACCAGACAAGAGGATAATTAATTTACGAGACTAACTCACCTAATTAAACACCGTCCCATGTGTCTCTACAAATGAGCAGAAATCTTGAACCACCTCAGAGTTTAGATTTTTACATGACCCATGTATGATTAAATAAGAGAAATCTCATTGATTTAGCTTCTGTAAGACTATACAAAATGTCAAAATAATCAGGAGAAAAGAGAAAAGTAATAGCCAAGTATGACATCAAGGAGGAAAAATGACTGTGCTGTCTTACAGACAAGATTGGCCACATCACCAACAGGGTCCAGTGTAAAATCAAAATGTCAAGCTCTTTGTTCAAAAAGTGGCAGAAATGCACCATTAACATGTACTAAAATATGAAGCTTTTTGTTTTCCCTTACTGTCTCTCTCGACTTGTCATTGTGTTTTTTTAATTTGCTATTTAGTTTTTAAGTAAATAAACCTTAAAATTTTTAATAATTAGCACAAATTCTACCTTTCATCTTTATATTGTGCAATGCCAGTTTTAAATGCAAATATAAGAGAATTTCATTCTTATGCAGAATCACCAAATTACACAAGTTGCATTTTATAGTTCTTACTTGCATGTACATTGTTACCGGAAGAGTGGAAACCTGCATAAAACTAACTCATCTGTTTTTATGTCACTCCTTGATAGGAGCACCCTCTGCCAGCTCTCTACCTCAGGCTTATTGATGAGGAAGAAGGATTGAAAGGAAAAGGAATTATGTAATCATCTGACGCCATTTTCAGTGTGTTTGGCTGAGGTGAGGAAGTAACATGAGTAAAAACGGACAAGACAGGGTTCTCTGGTCACTCATTTTTCTTCGAATACCGCTGACTTCTTTCTGTGTTCAAGGTGAGTTGTGCTTCAAACAGAAAGTGTAGCCTCCTGGGGTCATTGGGGCCCCCAGTTACTCAGTCATGGATATAACACACTTTGTACACACTTGGAGTTTCACTAAACACCCATGTGTCATGGATCCACCAGATGTCTTGGCTCATGGACTGCCACAATGTTTTGTGCAAATAGGACAGCAAGGAACAGCAGTCACATATTTCCAGGACCTCATATGCACTCTCCATTGTCCCGTTGGACATCAGTTATAAAACACAAGTGCAAAGATGTCACAGACTGTGAGTCTGGAGTTCTCTCTTGTCCAGCAAGACAGTGGATGCAGAATTGAATATGAGAGAGGTTATTGTCCAGGAGGAAACAAGAGCCCTGAAAAGGGGTTTTGTCTCCGTATTTATTGAGCTCTCAAGGTCTTACACACATGGTGAATGTGAAGAAAACAAGATTTTACACATCTTAACATGGAGAAAACAATCAATAATCATTAACTTATGTGTGTAAGAAGCAAAGGATCTGAGGGGCAAGTGGAGTTTGGGATCAAGGTATATTGGCATCAGATGGAAAGTAGTTTCCTGCAGGTGATATCACAAGTTATTCATGATCCCACTCTAATATCTGGCTAACTAACCTTGGGCACTTTTGCCCCATGGTGGGGGCTTTCCACCCTAAGCTTTTTTAACCCATTTATGTAAGGATAAGGAATTCTTGAACCTATTTCCCCACACAAAGATAAAATTATACCGAGATTTCAGAACAATGAGAGCAGAACATTAGACCAAGCACAAGGGCCTTCTGAGGGTAGGTCTTGTGTTGATACATACACTTTGCACGTCCACAGACCCCAACCTGCTCATAGAGCTTTGCACATGTTGGGGAAATCCACATAGGATAGCCAACAAGGAAGCACTCAGTGACACATCATTGTGCAGCGACCATTTTCACCAACACATCCACTGAATGAATGGTATTGCTCTGGTGTTCTAATATTGCCAAACTGAGATGCTATTGGCCTCTTCCTCACTGGCATTTCCATCCAAAAATAAGAACATTAATTGAAAAAATTTTTAATATTTATTTTTGAGAGAGAGAGAGAGACAGAGACAGAGCATGAGCAGGGGAGGAGCAGAGAGAGAAGGAGACACAGAATCTGAAGCAAGCTCCAGGCTCTGAGCTGTGAGCACAGAGCCCAATGCAGGGCTCAAACCCACAAACCACGAGATCATGACATGAGCTGAAGTCAAATATTTAACCAAGTTTAACCACCCAGGTTCCCTGAGAACATTAATTTTTAAAAAGCAAATAAACACAAATACAATACACAAAAATACATAATTAAACTTTAAAAGTAGCAGTAGAATGAATAAAAATTACCAAATTATCTAACATAACATCCTACTGAACAACTCAGATGGTGAATTGTGTTTAAATGTTATCTAATGAGCTACTCAAAAGAGGTACTGAATGTTGGCATGTTGCAATGCATGTTTTTTCTTCTGTTCACAGCCTTACTCACCTAGTTCTTATTTATTATTTACTTAGGTAGTTTTTATATAGGCTCCATGCCCAATGTGGGGCTTGAACTCATGACCCCAAGACCAAGAATGTTCTATCGACTGAGCCACCCAGGCACCCCCAGCTTTCCTCATTTTGAAGTTATCCAGATTCAGAGTAAAGACAAAATTATAGGAAAATTGCTTTTACAACATCTCTGTTTTCCCCCTCATTATAATTCAAGAATCGTTAAAAATAATACATCTTGATTTAATGTAATTTGGTACAACAAAGCATTACAGATTAAGAAGACAAGTTGACCCTAGCAGAAATGAAAATAAAGTGAGCATAGCATAAGATTTGAAAAAGAAAACTCACAGTTTTTCACGTCCCTCAGACTTGTTCAGTCTTCCACACCGGACTCTGGATCTAGGCATCCAGGTTCAAATCTTGGTGGGATTCCAATCCTTAGTGGGATTCATCTACTCCGAGTTAGAATTTTACAACTCTTTTGCAGCCCTCATGAAAATAGGGATTTGGGAAATGAGGATCAGGGGTTACTAAAACCTTGAGGTGAAATGCTGATGGTAAGATAACAATGGATGGAGGAGGCTGATACCTCATCAACTCATTGACTAAGAGACACATGTCTCCTCACAGAAATACATACCACCACCTAGAAATTTTAACAACAACAACAAAAACGAACCTGAATCTGATCAGATGTATAAATCTAAGCCGAATTTAGAAGAACGTGCTAATTGACACCATGGGCATACACTCATCAAAGTGCAGCATGTGGGAAGCACTATGGCATAAACAACCTAACTTCTTTCACAAATAAATTGCAGAGAACCAAGAATGTCAGAGAGTGGAAACCTATAGGTACAAAAGGATTTGAGCTACAAATCAGCCACATGCAATTTGTGAACCTCGTTTGGATCCTAATTCAAACAAATCAACACTGAAAAAAAATATAAGTGGTGATATGAAGAGATTGGATAATTTGTTATTATTTAGAAATCATCATTAATATTTCAGGTGAGCTAATGATTCCATGTTATATTTTTAGAAAACATAATTATTAAATTGTATAGATTAAAAAGAAACATTTCCATACGCAATTATATGATGTCTGGAATTCAAAATCACGGTCCGGTGGTGGACAGTGGGGAGGTCACATCAAAATACTGTTCGTGAGCTGGTCATTGTTGAAATCAGGTGATGGGGATGGAAGGGAGGAAGGCATTGTTTTATTATTACACTCTCATGCTTTAAACCATTCTCTCTGCTTATACAGATGTTTGGAATTTTCTGTATAAAAAGTTTAAAATATAAAATTTTGAAAACAATTTCAAGCAATGGTTTCACACCATGAACTACAGTCTCCTTATATATTCCACCTCTCTTCATGACACCCACTTTATGCACTTTACATAGGGTGACTTGAAGCAGCTGTTACTTCAAGGTCACAAGTGTCCAACTTTCGTGACCCCACCACCATGTCCCCCTTGCCTTCTCTCCTGTTTCCTGCCTGAAAACACGCAGTCCAATACATGTTTAACCCACTGATTAGTTGCACCAGTGAACTTAAGTCTTATCAGAGGTTAGTCCCCATTCATCCTGATCTTCCCCTCCAAGGTTAGGATACACGGATACCAAGTGTGTAGTACTCGGTGTAAACAGACGTGAACAATATAATTATCGTCTTCATCCATCTTTTTTACTTCCTTCCTCAAGCCTCTCCTCTATAGTTTCACAAAACGAGTCAAACTCTTCCAAGCCCACTCACTCGGTCTCGTGCCAGGATCCCTCTACATTTGCCTCCATGTTTATTTCACCACCAGAAAGGGAGAGTTTTGAAGGCAGCAAATGTTCCTTACTTTTTCCCTCTATGTCCAATTTCAGACACACTAAGAATTCAATAAAGCCGGTTTTCGTTTGTCTGTTTGTTGGCTGGTAAGGGAAGGAAGGGAAGGAAGGGAAGGGGGAGAGACAGATGGAAGGCAACGGTTACATCAGTTAGAGTTTGTGAAGATTACCAGTTTCACTGCTTGACTCTCCTTTCTGGTAAGCCTGGGGGTTCATATCTTATATTTGAATAGTTCTTTACTGCTTACAACTTGATTTTACAAATTCTCCAATCACAGAAAACAAAAGCTATGAAAAAGTTCTTAAATATGACAGAAATTTTAGAGTTTAGCACCCCCCCGGCTTCTTGGAACATGGTCCTCTGAAGAGCTAGGTGCGATGTAAAGCAGGTACCTATTTTCTAGCCCCTCTGCAAAAGGCTTTGTGGGAAATCAAAGGGGCAGCATGAAATCAAAGGGGCAGCTTCCCTCTTCAGACAGCCCCACAGTTGAGACTCTGAAAGTTCAGAATCTCAGAGCAACTTAACAGAAGGCTATTGACCTCAAGGCAGTATTAAAGCTCAATCTTTTCTTTAATCTCTGGCACCTCTCCACAAAGCAAAAACCAAAAACGAAACCCAATCTTTCAACACAGATTTATTGAGCAACTACTATTGCCCTGCTCTTGTGCTCTGAGGATAAAAAAACAAGAATAAAGCTTCGTCTTTATCTTGTAAAATCTGTCTGGTGGAAATCTCTGCTTTTCTGTAGAAGTTGGGACTGTGAGCCAGAGAGAAATTGGAAATCTTAAGAGTTGAAAACATCCTTCTTATGCCTACAAAGCCATATGAGTGCCCTTTTTAGCTGACAGTTACTCATTCATTCATTCTGCAGCATATTTACTGCACACTCACCACATGCCTGGCCCTGTTCCAGACAAAGGGAAGGGAGCCATGAATGGAAGAGACAACAGCACCAGCTCTCAGGAAACATGTCTTCCGGGGCTGGACACTGAGCCTACTCCAGATACAGTGTTGTTAATGCACTCAAACTACTATTACTTGGAGACTGTGCAAGAGGCTAGATGATTGAATGATGTAACCTGAAAATAGGATGAAAGTATTCCCATGTAAGATTAATAACGTGATTTTTGTTTCCTTGAATACAAAAGCAACAGAAACGAGCTGTCATCTGAGCTTTTCCTTCTGTTTTCTGATTCTTCTGGACCATCCTCACGGATTCTATCTTTCTGGAATATTTTAGGCACTACCTTTAAGCCTCCCTCTGATTTAGCTCATTATCCCTTCACTCTTTTTTTTTGGAGTTCAGACCAGTCCTCTAGCAGAGGAAAATCACCTGAACACAACGCACCCAAGATTCAATTACCAAGGAGGGGGGAAAAAAACCACTGGATAAAAATAACACTGGTGCATAGAATACATCTTGTTTGCCTTTCAGATTTCGATTCAAACCTCCCTGACCCTCACACCAGATCAGAATCTAGACTGTTCCTTTAAAACATGTATAATGGAGTCTCATAATTTTAACAGCATATTTCTTTGTGTGATCATTTGATGTGTTTTTCTTCCATGCCACGGGGCACACAGAGTAGGCAGTCCATGAACATGTGATAAATCAATAATATTGAACAAATGGTTCTCAGAGCCTGCATACGCACTATACTGAAGAATTACAAAGTACAAAGTTAATCATTCAAGGTTAATATTTCTTAACAAATTATAACATAAAATTAGTTTGAAAAATACATATTCTTTTTGAAGAACAAATGCAATAAAAATAATTTTCAAAGAATTACAGTTCCTACCAAAGACAGAAAGGAGCAATTATGTATATGATTTCAAAGTTTATCAAAACATATGTTATTTAAAGATAATTTGGTTTGGAAGATTCTGGGTATTAGCTTGTTTTTAATTCTCCATGCCCAAAAGGAGCTAATGTGTGATTTCTAGAACCCAGTAAATAAATATGCTTTATTTAACCATCATTCTGCACGCCTTCCACCTATCAGAAACAGATCATTTTTATCAGGTCCTGTCTGTTTGAAGTCAATTTCATTCTATTCATCAAGCTGACAATCTTAAATGAAAGTCAGTGTTCTATTTGATTTCCCACCACCATAATGTGCCTTCAGCCACAACAACCTTCAAATTGCGTTTCCTAGGAAAGATCTCAATATGATAAGCTCAAAGCCGAAAGGCCTTAATAAATCAACAGGCATAGTGTATAAAAGTGAAAAATGTACTAAAAGAGAATGTCAGATCCCATTTATTTTTAATTTTACTATTTGGGTACACATATATCATTTTTTTAATGTTCCATATTATCTCCAAATCATCCATTCAAAAGGGCCTTTCAAATTAATTTAATTCCCATACCATATGTGAGCAAACACAATAAACAAAACCAATCTCCCAATGGCCAAACTGCACTTTTCTTTCTCAGTGGATTAACCACAGGCTGCCTTAACTTCTGGAGGGGAGCCAATCCCCGTCTCAGAACTTAAATTTTTTGACTTGTACCAGGATAGCTGGAAGAAATTATTCTGGGGCCTCCCACAAATTGGGTGGGGGGAGCCTCTGCATCAGTTAGGATCTATTCAGCAGCAAGTAATGGCAAATGCACGCACCAGTGGTTTCAAACATCATTTTTTTACAGATTTTATTTTTAAGTAATCTTTACACCCAAGGTAGGGCTTGAACTCACAACCCCGAGATCAAGAGTCACATGCTCCACCAACTGAACCAGCCAGGCGCCCCAAAGCATCATTACTGATACCAGCTCAGAGGCAATCAGACAGGTGCAGGATTGGGCTGGCATGCCAAGAATGCCACCAACCACTTGCACTGGTCCTGTTGACCATGATCTTCAGTGTGTGGGCTGCTGTCTGTGGGCTTCTTGCCTTGTAAACATCATGTCCTCACACAACAGTGTCCAAAGAGAAGAGAAGAAGCCAAAGAAACAGTCTTCTTGCCCTACTGTCTCCCGCCCTTCTACTAAGGAGACAAATCTTTCCCAGATTTCCCATTTGATCTCATAAGCCAGAAGTAGTCCCATGAACACCCCGGACTGATCATTGGCAAAAGAAATGACATTACTATGATTAGCCTGGATCAATTATGATTCAGTCCCTGAGACCTCATCTTTCCCAAACAAAAGGAGACTTTCCTTTTTGTTCAACAAATGAAGGATCACAACCAAACAAAAAGGATGGATCTGTCCTTCGGGACACCCAGAATTCCATCTTTAAACATGTTCAATGAATCTTCATTCATTGAACAGGGACATACAGTGAAGTAGATAAGATCAAAGTATTCAAGATTGATAAAGTATTAGCCCTGAATAGTTGAAGTTTTGATAAAAAGCTGAAAGAATTTCATTCTTACTTTTAAGATGATCCCGAGTGCGTTATAGTAACAACAAAGGCTTCGTTATTGAATATTAGAGATTTACCATTTTCCTTTCGCGTAGCGATCTTTAACATTTACTAAATGACATTTATTAGATTAAATGAACAAGTCCTCCAAAAAGAAACATGGAATTGTAGAGAAGTGTCTAAATGTTAATGTTGAAAGCCCGTGAATAATCTTTATGTCATCTCCGCAGAGCTTTTTTGTGATAAAGCATGACCAGTTCACTGCCACTGAAGAAAGGCATGCTGGGAGCACCTTCTCACTCTGCTGTCATCAACCATTATTCAGCATTTCATACAAACACTTTCCAACTACTTACCTATCAGTCTACCTAACTATATGATCACCCTACCTATATTTACGATTTTGCCCACAAAGGTATCAAAGGAGACTTAACAAGTCCCGACTTACACACATCTATACCATGTCTCTGGATTCCCAGTCCACCATCATATCCAAAACGTTCATCCTGGAAAGATTTCTTTCCTGAGTAAACTTGTGCTGAGCCCCAGGGGTCAGCTCTTCTTCCTCTTCTAGGTTCTCCCAAACTATTCCTTTGAGCACATCCCCACAGTGTTGGCCTGGGTTAAGCTCTCCAATCACTGGTTCACAGATGGCTTCCCTTTGGAAAAGTGGCACATCTGCCCTCCTTCCCTTCTCTGGAGCAATGATTGACTTTCTCCATTGTTCTTTAAACATCACATATACAGTAACACCCGAAGACAGCCCGCCCTATCTGTTTCTGTCTTCAGATGAAATGCTTCTGGACAAGTTGTTTCAGATATTTTTGTCAATATTTGTTCCACTCTGAAATATCTTTCCGTTTGCCACAAAGCAATGGAGGCCAGATTCGGGTTTCTCCCTCTGCTCTCTCAGCCTGGCCACCCACTCACAGAATGAAACTTTACATTCCTTGTACATTTTTTTGATCCAAACATAATGTTGAAATTTATGCAGTAATTTATTCTCTTCTACTTAGAAAATGAAGCATTCTGGGTAGCAGGAGCATAGAGTAATGTACCATTCTCTACGCTGCTGTGTTTTTGCAAATTCTCAATATAAGGAGAGTCTTTAACTTTTTTTTCCAGTAGAACACTAATGTATTTTAGTTCCCACTATCCATTCAGCAAATATTTAAGCACCTGCTACTGGTCTCCAGGTATTGGATTTAGTAAGTACCATCCCTAACCAACACCATTTGGATATTTTCCACATTTTTTCTGATGAGAGAATGACTGCACAGAGATCTCAATTAACTTGCTCAAAGCCCCACAGATATTAAGTGGAGGTGTCAGAAACGTATACAACCTCCCAGGTGGTTTGGGTGTTACGTTCCCAACACTACTACTAGGTATTGTCCACTTTGTGATACTTCGCCTTGCTTAGGTGCCTCCCCACGATGGTGAGCACGGGTCCATTTTCCCCGTGAGCTCAGGGATAGACTGTTTATAGAGTCGCTGCTTCTTGCGTTAGGCACTTTCCAGTCATCGTCTTCATCAGGATTATCCAGAACTCTGATGGTGGCATTTCATTTTTATTGTGTTTCAATTGCCTCCAAAAGAATAACTCTGAGCACAACCAATACCAAACTTAGAAAGGCAGGAAGCCCAGGGGAAATGCGCAGCAAATCCCAGACGAGAAGAGATGGCATTAAATTCCCCTCTGTCCCAAACACCACTTTACCAGATGCCCCCCGCTCCACCCCCCTCCTCATTCTCATCCCAGATGACTTTCCCTACTCTCTGCTCTGGGCAGTGATGGTAAACTCCACACTGGTCCCATAGGCCCAACCAACTTTCCCTCTTTGGCTCTTAGACCTCAGCTCTGATGATTTGCAAATCTCCACTTCCTTGCTCCAATTCCTGGGCGCCCCTCATGTTCTGCACTCAGAACTCTCTCGTCGCGTGTCTGTGCTACCAACAGAACAAAAACCATGCTCCAAAATGTGGCATCCTCTCGGATCACCTTTCCTGTCAGTGCTGGAGACAATGGCGTCACAACTGTTTGTCGAACTCTTTACAACTTCCACTCTTAAAGTTCTTCAGTCCTCATCTAATTAAGCCTGCAATGCCCTTTCGTGGCACCGCTATACTTGAAGATGATTTAATGAGGGTAGCCAAGAGTTGTTAAAAGCTACGTTGTTGGAAGCATGAAGGCTAGATCTAGAATCCCTGGCTGAGAGCCCTTCTATATAATTTGGAGTAAGCCCTCTGCCTTGGTTTCCACTTTACATAAAATTAGATTAAATATAGATTCTACTCATAGGGATGGTATAAAGATAAAATGAGTTAGTACTTACAAAGGGCTTAGAAAAGTGTCTGGCTCATACAAAGTACTACTTAGAGTTTATCATATATATTTCTACAAGAAAAAAAAGAGATGGATTATTCCAGAACCAAAAGAATCTCAGTTAGTAATGCCAGATTGGGTGAGTGCTAGAATGTTACTTTCTGTTACCTGTGAAAGAGAAAGCTTGATCCTCTTAAAACAATGGCAGGCCGTTAGGAGAAACAAAGATAGTCACTGTTGAGTAGGTCGTCATGAAAAAAGTCATGAAGACAAGATTTTGGGGAGAAAGCCCCAGGGGTCCCCTGTGGACTCAAGGCAGCCACATAAGAAAAACCTGATTCTGGGGCACCTGGGTGGCTCAGTTGGTTGAGCGTCTGAGTTGGACTCAGGTCATGATCTCACTGCTCATGAGTTCGAGCCCCATGTTGGGCTCTGTGCTGACAGCTCAGAGCCTGGAGCCTGCTTCAGATTCTGTGTCTCTCTTTCTCTCTGTTCCTCTCCCACTCGTTCTGTGTCTCTCTCTCTCTCTCTCTCTCTCAAAAATAAATTAAAAACATTAGAAAAAATTTTAGGAAAAACCTGATTCAGAATAGTCAGATATCAAAGGAGAATGTAAGGAAATCAGAAGCATAGACATATCACTTCTGGTGCACTATGAGGAGGCAGCTATGCAACGAATACATCTTTCCAGATGGTTCACATAAGCAGTCCTTTTTCCATTTACAACTCATGGAAAATCAAACTGTCTTTTATTCATACTCTGTACAACTGCGGTTTGATGATGGGCGATGCTAGCACTTCCCTGGGTATTTTACACACATTATCTCATTTAAACACACCAAGACTGCAAGAGAGATATTGCAGGCTGCAGTTTGCCCAGGACACCCTGAGGCTGAGGGGTCTCTGTAAAAGTCTCCGTGATCTCTGTCTCCGTGATCTCTGTAAAAGTCACAGCACTAATAAGCACAGAGCTGGAAGTCACACTCAAAACCACCCGCCTCCATGCTCCGTGCTCCCAACTGCTCAGCTTGACTTGCCATTCAATGCCCTTTCCGAAGGTCTTAAGAAGGCAAATGGTTTGAAGTGGAAAGAATTTCAGATGGGAACGCGAGATGGCTTGCCTCTGGCTCTTGCTTTGCCATTAAATAGCGACTCGATTTTAATTTTAATCACAGCAACAAAATACTGAGGCAAGGCCTTTGCTATTCAAGACACTTGAAATGCTGATGACGATGAGCAGAAGTTTTAACTTATTTTTGTCATATTTCAGTTAATGTCTTGTTTGATCTTATTTTAACTTACTTTGGCCAAATAAGAATGAATTTAGCCCAGAGACCTTTGAGTCTCAGTTACAAGGGGAATGAGAAATTCGTTCAATCGGAAGTGAGAAAGTAGTTTGGTGGACTGGGGGAGATCTATGAGATTCTATGAGTCCTCCAGACTACGCAGGAAAAGAAAAATAGAGTCAATCAGGATGAAAATTAAACGTGTGTGTATCCACAGAAAAGTCTTGGCGCTGTTGCCTCTGGTGTCCCCGAAGCCGTCCACTAGGGGGCACTCCTCGCTGCCCTCCCTCAGAGACAATGGGGAGTGTTCCCTGGGTATCTCTCTCCAGGGGCCTGGGGCCTCCAAAGGGCAGTCTATCCCTGGGAGGGGAGGGCATGCAGTGTTAGGGACTGAGTCTGTTCATAGGATACGAATGATTATCCCCTTTGGCCCACACATAAACTCCCATTCTCCCTTCCGTCCACGCTGAGTCATAAAGCTGGTGTTCTGATCTCTGCCTCGCTAGCTCCTTTATGTCCCTTAACTGGGTCTGAGCCCTGGAAGAGAAAGGGGTGGGTAACAACAGCAACAACAATAACAATAACGAACACATAATTTATGCTAGATTGTGCCCTTGACTTTGGTGTATTGAAACATGTGTATTGATTTGGGCGTATGTCAGCAAAATGAATTTTATTGCCCATTTTGAATACTAAAGGTGATATGAAATGTGGCACTTTCCAATTCCTTGAACAAGCTCAAGGAATATTCTGGCACAGTACAAAACTTAAACATTCATCCACATTAGTAGTCATCTTGCCACTCGGTACTAATGAGGGTCTAGATCTCCGTGCTCATTTTTATTTCTATACATTTTAGAAGTCACTGTGCCCTTTCTTTTCCCAGTACTGTGTTGGTATTCTACTGATGCCTAATTATCTTTTCAGCCTTCTTCTTTGAGAGGAATAATACCGCTTTAGTTTTTCTAACAGACCATTTAAATGATAATCTCTTCTAGAATTACGTGACATTTTCTGTATTAGTCTTTTGATTTAAATATAACTATTTGAATATATATTCAGAAAACATCATCCCAGACTCCAAGGGCTTGTGTGTCTGCCGAGGTTGTTTGTAAATGCCAGAAAACCTCCCGATATAACCTCCATGCCGCTTCGGGAATGGTTAGGATGATAAACTATTCTGAGGCTTCTCATTCTGCCTAATTGGAAATTTATATGTATCTGACAGACACCAATTCCAACCGTTCTCAGTGTCCCTTCCCATTAAGCACATATTTGTTGAACAGGAAAACTTTATCCAGGGTCCGTGAGCAAGGGGAAGTGAGACTGAACTATCAAGAAGCATCTAGAAAAAGAGATTGATTGGGATACGTTGTACATTTTTTAAAGAAATCACTCTGTTTAATAACAGACAAAAGTAATCAAAAAAGATCAACTAGAAAGCACAGATGTTACTGGAAAATCTGACAAACCCTATAACCCTAAACTATTTGTGATGGTAGAGGTAGTAAGTAGCTACTAAAACATGCATTTTGTTAACTACTCCAAGTTTCTTTTCCGTGAATAAAATTCTTCCATACTGAACTTTCTTGTTAATTAGCTCTCCCTGCCATGTATGTAGTAAGCACAGCCTACGCAAGCCAGTTTGCAAGATGTTTTTCTTTTCATTTTTGTTTTAAGCAGAGAATACGTAGCTCCTGCCCATGAGAAATGAGATGGACCTTAAGTGGGGAGACAGGAGGTACAAATATCAAGTAGCCAGCAGCCACCTACAAGCTTGGTGTAGATACAGTGGCTGTGAGACATTTCTCTCCCCGCCATGGAACTTCAACAAACCAAAGAAATGGAAGCATTGAGATAATCTTTTAGGGTTCATTTTCTTTTATTCATTAAGATTGTCACCTTTTATTATACATAGAATTAGTTCAATAAGGTTTAATTCCTCAGATATGTTTAAACTATTAAAAAATAGGTAACCAATTGTTAGACAAAAAGAGAAGAAAAGAGGAGGGAAAAAAAGGAGACTAAAGCCTAAGTGGCTTTAGAAAATCTAATCCCTTGGTAAGTCTATTTTACTAAATTCAAACACACCATCCCTGTGGAGACATAGTCCTGAATAAATAACCCAAGCTTGGTTTCCAGGTTGATTCAACCTAGTCAATCACGGCAGTTATTTGTAATCAAACACCAATTAATTCACAAGGCTACTTGGGAAGAAAGCTTAGGGTGAAAGGCATGTTCTACCGAGGGAAGCATATTTATATTATTTAAGTTTGTACTAGTCTTATAAGTGGTTCCTTTCTAAGTCTGCACCTTTGATGAATTTCTCCTTTTAAACCTCCTTGGAATCTGGTCAGTTCCACAACTCAATGGCCAGCGATCCCCGTGTGCGGGGCACTAACCGCGGGCCAGGTGCCCCCTCACCACCTCCACATTCATCACACAACCTTCCGCTCAAGAGAAGTGTGCCCAGAGAGGAAATTCTCCACAGATCTCTCATGTCGGTGCCCGGTGTACTTCAGGAATGATGGCTTAATATTTTTGTAGCCAGAGACCCCAGTTTCATAAAGTTGTTTCCTACAGTGTCCCTCCCTTCAGGATTCACATCCCAAGTCCTTTGTAGGGAAAACGAATATTAAAAAGAGGCAAGAACAAGGCAGTTCAGGCTATCTTTAAGGAGAGAGGGGTAAGCTCTACTTTGTATCATCCTATTCTCTCCTTCCATAAGTCCTACCCTATACGTTTCATCTATATTCTGGGAAAGATGTTTCTCTGACAGTGAAGTTATCCGTCGCTGGCTCTCTTGTCGCCACTTCGCCAGCACCCAGCTCCTACAGCGCCCAGCAGTGTCCCAAAGGCAGTGTTGTGGCAGAGACCAGTGCCTCCCTCTTTTCTCCAGGGAGAAAAGATTTCCAGAAAGTTCCGGAGGATGGATTTCCAGCAAATTCATGAGTGTGCCATGACCCGGACTTGCCTGCCATCCAGTGAGGTCTGACTCGCAGCGCATCTCTGGGTGTTTGTCTCAGCCCTAGGGGTGGCTGCCTCTTAAAGCAGATATTCCTGTATTCTCTAGAACTCTCTGTACTCCTTACCAGCCCGTCTCATTGCTCCAATCTCCTGTTCCAGTTCACATTCTTTACCTTCAATTTTCCATGTTCAAATTTCTGTGTGGTTTCTCTCTCCTTATCGGAACAAGACTGATACATAGAGTAATTACTAATGATCAATACTAACCTCCTATTGTACTAACCTCCCTCCCCTTAAAGTTAACCAAAGTTAACCAAAGGATAATGCTTACCTTTTACTTTTTTATTATTGTCACTGTTGTTATTTTTATTTTGACACCAAGAAAATTTAAGATTTTTTGGATATTTTAATTCTGCATGTCAAATATGAGTTGTGAACAGCTATTAGATTAAGTAATACAAAGAAAGTTTCAAATGTTAAAAATGTGGTTTTGGAGGTGAGGGGACTCCTTGTTTTCTCTGGGGGGGGGAGGGTACTGAGATTCAAGGTCAGGGTTTGCTCCTTAGGAGTTTGAGTAGCTCTACAATAATGATCCCAGACGGTGGTGACCCCACCATGGGTCAGAAACTAGGGTACAGGTGTGACTGATACGAACTTATTTGATCCTCTCAAAAAAAAAAATCTCCAAGATACATACTGTTGGTGCCAATTATTCAGATGAGGTTACTGAGGCTCAAAGTTATCGTGCTCAAATTCATATAATCCCCAGTGGTAGAGTCCAGGTTCACAGCCAGACTCTCTCGGACTCCAGAGAAGTATCTCTTCTATTAACATGGTTTAAGAAATCATGGCAGCTTCTGCGGACAGTCTGGGGACACAGTCATTGACCGCACAGACACAATGGCAGCTACCTGGCCATTCCAGCCCCACGTCCACTGTTTACCTGTCTCATCTGTTGATTTAATCTATTCCCCCCCGATATATGTATGACATTATATAAACTCAAGTGCACAACTATCGTAGATGACTCTCATCTCTTTTTCCTCAGGCAAGTGGTAACATTTATAATTAGAAAGAATTCTGGGGCCCCTGGGTGGCTCAGTCAGTTGAGTGTCTGTCTGACTTCAGCTTCTTGCGGTCTGTGAGTTTGAGCCCCACGTCAGGCTCTGTGCTGACAGCTCAGAGCCTGGAGCCTGCTTCGGATTCTGTGTCTCCCCTCTCTCTTTCTGCCCCTCCCCCATTTGTGCTCTGTCTCTCTCTATCTCTCAAAAAATAAATAAATGTTAAAAAAAAACTTTAAAAAAGAAATAATTCTTCACATTTTTTTCTTTTCAAATACACTTCACTGTACCAACATACTGCCTAATGATTCCTTACAAGTTGATACCCAGAAATAGATTTGATATTCTCTCTTGTGCTTCTTTGTGGAAACAAACATCTCCCTTGATGACCTGTCAAAAAAACACCCCCATTAGAAGAAAAAATGAGGGATATTGTCTCCCGGGTTGCTAAAATGTCTCATACATTTTATCATCTCTTACTGAGAAGATGAGTATTAAAACGTTGCTTGTTGACAAATTACTAAATACATAAGAAATTAAAGGAAAAGATCTATAACTTGAATTTCAAATAAAAGTTCTGTCACGGTGACTTTGAATCTAACTTAGTTCTTGGCGATCGTTAAATGCTTACTAACTTGCATAATAGCGCTGTCACAATAAAACTCCATACAAAACACAAAATTGCGACAAAATGCCAGTTTAGAAGGAAAAAAATGTTAAGGGTATGTATTATCTATTAACTTTCCCTGTCCTAACAAACGCTACAACACAAACCATAGGAAGCCTCAAAGAATATAAAAATCTTTACACAGAGGGGAGAGAAGTAACAAACAAAAACCTATTTGTCAAGGCCACCTCATCAAAAACAATCCAAGGTGCTTAAAAGCTTCCACATGCATTCAACAACATCTTCCCAACGACTCGGGAAGCTGTGAGGAGGCAGAAACCTGCTGACTTAATCTGCCCTCCTCCACAGAGCCTGTTCAATATCACAGAAACTTCTTCATCATTTTGAGGGATGGTCGTAGTTTCTGATACTCAGGCTTCAAAATGCCTGGCTAACGGCTTGGCCAACTGAACTGGTCACCATGATCGAACCTAACTCCTACTTTATACTTACTGCTAACCCTCAGCTCTAAGGAAGTCTTCCCACAAAGCGATACCAAGACAGGAACAAAAATAGCCCCTTTTTAAAAAAGTGATTTATATCTTCTGTTCACCTGCTTCTTAATGATTCCGAGCCATCCAATTTAAATTGCAAACCATGGAAAACTTTGCCATGCTTTATTTTTAAGAGAGAACATACCTTATGCTCTCGCATAATAATTACAACAATAATTAGTCGTTTAAAATCAACCAAATAGTCTATGTCTTTAAGGAGAATTTTATTCACTAACAATTTACATATATTAGAGACCAAACTGCAATCACTATAAAGGATAAAATATTCTAATTCAAGCTTCTACAATCATGTAGACATTAAAATATGCTTATAAAGCCTGGTATCCAAAATCTACTCAGAAAATTGTAATCGTATGTTTGATCACTTACAGTGCCTTATGACTTTTGATTAGAAGTGGCTTGTCTCGGAGCGCCTGGGTGGCTCAGTCAGTTGAGCATCCAACTTCGGCTCAGGTCATGATCTCATGGTTTGTGAGTTCAAGCCTCGCATCAGGCTCTGTGTTGACAGCTCAGAGCCTGGAGCCTGCTTCAGATTCTGGGTCACCCTCTCTCTCTGACCCTCCCCTGCTCATGCTCGCTTTCTCTCTCTCTCTCTCTCTGAAAACTAAATAGACATTTAAAAAAAGAGTAGCTTTTCTTTGAGAAGAAGTCAGTCTTTTCAAGAAATGGTGTTGGGAAAATTGGACAGCCTCATGCAAAAGAATGAAACTGGGGTATTTTCTTTCACCATACACAAAAATAAACTCAAACTGGATTAAAGATCCAGTGGGACCCGAAACCATACAAATCGTGAAAAGAGCTCAGACAGTAATTACTCTGACATCAGCCACAGCAACATTTTTCTAGCTATGTCTCCTGAGGCAAGGGAAATAAAAGCAAAAATAAATGATTGGGACCACATTATAATAAAAAGATTTTGCACATTGAGGGAAACAATCAACAATATACAGGCAACCTACAGAATGGGAGAAGATATTTGCAAATGATGTATCTGATGAAGTTAGTATCCAAACTATATAAAGAATTTTTATAACTCAACACCCCAAAAAAACAAATAATCCAATTAAAAAATGGGTGGAACACATGCACAGACATTTCTCCAAAGAAGACATCCAGATGGCCAACAGACACATGAAAAGATACTCAACATCATTCATCATCAGGGATATGCAAATCAAAACTATAAATGAGATGTCACTTCACACCTGTCAGAATGGCTAAAATCAAAAACACAAGAAATAACAAGTGTTGGCAAGGATGTGAAGAAAGGGGAGCCCTCTTGCACTACTGATGGGAATGAAAACTGGTGCGGCCACTGTGGAAAACAGTATGGGGGTTCCTCAAAAAATTAAAAATGGAACTACCTTCCAATCCAGGGATCTCAGTACTGGGTATTTACCAAAAAATACAAAAACATTAATTCAAAGGGTTATGTGCATTCTGATGTTTATTGCAGCATTATTTACAATAGTCACACTATGGAAGCAGCCCAAGTGTCCATCGACAGATGAATGGAAAAGGAAGATGTGGTATATACATAATGGAATATTATTCAGCTATAAAAAATAAAATCTTGCCATTTGCAATAACATGGATGGAGCCAGAGAGTATAATGCTAAGCGAAATAAGTCAATCAGACTAAGACAAATACCATGTGATCTCACTCATATGTGGAGTTTAAGAAGCAAATGAGCAAAGGGGAGAAAGAGAGAGGCAAACCAAAAAACAGACTCTTAACTATAGAGAATAAACTGATGGTTACCAGAGGGAAGGTAAAAGGGGCAGGTGAAATAGGGGATGGGGATTAAAGAATACACTTATCATGATGAAAACAATTAAATATTCACTTAAAATTTATTTAAAACTTAAAAAAAAATAAAAGTAGCTTGTCTCCAATAAATTCCGATTCTTGGTGACCCACATGAAAGAAAAAGTATGTATTTTTATAGGGAGTTTTGGATGAAACCAAGTTCAGAGGATAATCGCATGACATGTAAAGGCGGGTGACTATGACTTAGTACTTTAGTTGGGTTCTGTGCTCCTCAAACTTTATTCTGAGAACCTAGGAGTAAATAGAGCCTGAAGTAATGTCAGAACTGTTAAGCTTGCATGTTTTACTTTTTTAATGTTTTTATTTATTTTTGAGAGACAGTGAGAGAGAGAGACAGAGCACGAGCAGGGGAAGGGCAGAGAGAGAGGGAGACACAGAATCAGAAGCAGGCTCCAGGCTCCGAGCTGTCAGCACAGATCCCGATGCGAGGCTTGAACTCACAAACCATGAGATCATGACCTGAACTGAAGTCAGACACTCAACCAGCTGAGCCACCCAGGTGCCCCAAGTTTGTATGTTTTATATTAAACATTTATAAGAATTTTCCCCACCCCTTCTCTATAAATCTGCTTTGATAACAGAAGAATTCCCTAAATCTTCAAGTAAAATTGACTCTCCAGAAAGATGTTCCCTGTTTGGGCTGTGTGTTCTCATAGACACTGGGAAAACACAGCATACCCAGTCGGGGGAATACAGCTAATCATATCAGGAAGTCACTGATTACCTTTTAAAAAAATCGTTGTATTGCTCTGACATGTTTCAGTAATATATGGAGAACCAGTAGTCCTCTTGGAAAGCTGTTCAGAAGAGCAGAAAGCTACAGGAAGAGAAGCCTAAGGAAAGATTGATGTATGTGTCCATCTAGAACATTTGGGTGTGGGACTCGCCGGTGCCTGACTCTCCTGGGTCTCACCTTCAGAAATCTCACTTGGCTGTGACCAGTGGGCTTGGCCAGTGCCTGCCTGCAAGCCATCTAGACAGTGAGTGGAACTTCAATCTTACTACATTCCCCCAATAAGCAAGAGAGTCCAGTGAGCCCCCAGGGTCTCATTATAAACGGGTCTAGCCCTACCAACCCTTTGCACACACATGGAGGGAACACACCTGTGGGCAGCACAGCACCCCTGAGCTGCCAGGAAGAGATGGAAGTTTCCAGGCTCTGCATTCCTGCATTTTCAAAAGAATTCTATCCAAGACTAAACAGGAGTAGTTTGGCATTTTTCTGTTTCTGGTTGCAGAAGCCTGATCTGTCTGTCACCCATCTAATCCCAAAATGACCCCGGCAGAGTGGCTGGCACATATCAGGGGCTGCTATGTGAGGGAGGAAATATCCATCTCTACCTTCCGGAGAGCTTGGGGAAGCCACCTTACTTCCTTGAGCCCAAGAGGGCCACTTCAAGGACTAGATGAGGACATGTACAAAGTTTGCCACCTTGTGACCATAACCATGTTTATCTTTATTAATGAAATCATAATGGAGCAGAGGATGGAGATCAGACAACAAGCTGAGGAGCTCGAATCTGACCAACCACCACCCTAGTTTGTCCTACAGAGAGGGTTGCCTGGATGTGAAAATGAGACAGTCCCAGGCAAGCCAGGAGTGTTGCTCACCCTCTCCTCTAGATAAATAGTAAGATAGAAGAGATGCTGTGGAATAAGTTCCAACCACACAAGGTTGCTATTTGACATTTCTAAACTATCAAAATGGAAAATTGGCATAGCTCTACATAGTAATGGTTGACTCCAGAAATGGTTGATCCAGAGCCTGACCTCCCTTCCCCCCCCCCCCCAACACCGACCCAGGGTTTTGGCTCCCTGTTCAGTGATTTCATTGACAACCATTAATTCCTTGTGCATTGCATCTGAATTCTCTGGAAGATTCTGAGGCTGTGCATCCCTGATTGGATGGTCCATGGTAGGGGAAAATTCTAAGAGTCATTGCAAAGTATCCTCTTGTCCAGACTCTGTAGGGCTCAGACATGTTGGGTGGGAGGAAAGATTTGTCTCCGAGCTTCCCAGGTAAACAAAAGCTGAAGTAGGAGCTCTTGAAGGAAAAAGTGTCTAATCAGTGAGACAGGCAAACCCAGCCACGTCCAGCAGGAGGCGTCAAATGGCTGTTAGCTGAGGTCACTTTTCTAGAGCCCGCCATTTGATTTTAACGATCCGCTCACACTAGATTTGGAGATACTGCTGCTTCTTCTTCTGGGATATCTTTTGAAGTATGTCAGTTTGCTCACATGGATTCAGAAACCTTTGCCTGTCTATACCACGCATATTAATCAGACTGACGTCAACTGGTTTTAAGTTACAAGGAATCTAGCAAAAAAACAAAGGCGCCATCTGTTGCAAAGTTCCCTTACGGCAAAATGAAAAAGGCATGGAGGTAAGGGGCAGTGACTGAACTTGAATTTTCAATTGCTTTTTTTCTCATGATTTAAACAAAGCTCGAGTTTATGGCATTTATTTTCCGTGAAGTGTGGAACTTTCCCAAGAGTAGGACGGCGTTACAGTCGCCTTTGAACTATAGGATGAATTTGAGGTTTCTATGGCTCGCTGTCTGGAGCTTTTAGGTGATGGGAGCACAGCAAGAGAGTGAGAAACTGTTTGTTAGGAAGGATGTGATGTGAGTCAGTGCTTTGCAGATCCTCCTGAGATGTCTGTCCGCAGCATGGGAACAGGAGCGTTAAATTGGCAGGGATTTGGAAAAGCGTGTTAAGAGAAGATTTGTGATGGAAATCCAGCCAACCTGTCGATTTTCATTGTCATTCATGAGGTGACCAAAGCCAGAGATCCTTCCTGTGCAAGAGCCTGATGGCTTATCTGCAGCCACAGCGTGAAGGTGCTGTGGTTTCCAAGTCTTCTTATAAATAGGACTCTGGTCTCTGAAACCAGCCCACAGTCATTTCCATCGTTGTCTTTCTTTTCAGGAAATGTAAGCTTTCTCTTCCACTCCCTGGATGTGTCATCTTGGGAAGGTCCTTCAACCTCTCTGATCCCAACCATTTTGCTCATTTGAAAAAAACACCTCTACAAACAGATGTGGGGGTTGGATGAACTGATGTACGTGAAGCTTGTGGCGGAGCTCGGCATGGAGCGAAGTTCCCAGGGAAGTTGCTGTGTTATTATTCTTCTATTGGCAGCTTTATTTCTGCTCAGTAGTTCTAAAGTGTTTGAGAATGTGGGCTCTATTATTACTTGGGTATGCCAAGGCTGGCAGGTCAAGATATGACTGGCATTGAAAAGAGAAGGTGTCATACTCACAGATCCCAAGAGGAGGGGGCATGCTGAACCCCGGGAGGCCCTACGGGGAAACACCAGGATCAGCAGGAAGCAGAGGGAGCAAGGGGAAAATGGGGACAAGAACCTTTATTGTGGTTTCCTTAGGGAGAAACAGATGAGGCAGAGTAGACAGGCTATGGTTGGCTATTGTAAATAATTTCAGTGGGCTCTGGGGCACGTGGTGTTCCTTGTGGTCTGGTCTCCAGCCCTGGGGTGATCAGGGCAGGGGGAGAGTGGCCTCAGCGTGAGAGCAGTAGAGGAGGTGGTGGGGTGTGGGGTCTGGAGTAGAGGTTTGCATAGGAAAGGGTTTTTTTTTTTGTCTTCTCTACCAATTAGCAGACCTTGGCAGGGGCAGCCTCACCAGTCAGCAAGACCCCAAGATTTCAAAGCATGGGAGTATAGAAAATAAAATGTATGGTTAGTACGTAAACTCTCCTTCCCAATCTGTAGAAATCTACATATCCAAGTTCACATATGTTCTTCCTAACCCAGCCTTACCCAAATTCTCAAAGTGATTACTTAGGACCCCTTGTAAACAGACAGCCTCTGAGAAACGGGAAGCCAGTCCAGGTGAAACGGATGTCCGGAGAATTTTGCCACTTTCTTATTGCTCAAGCCCAGAGGAATCTGCCCTGCTGCTGTTCAGCCCTGTCCCTGCAGCCCTGGGTTTCCAACAGCTATACGTAAGTACCAGAGTGACCCAGACGAGGGACACACACAAAGAAGCTGGAGAAAGGGAAGCACAGTGATCAAGACACTCTTCAAAATGTGATCTTCTCACACCAACTGAGAGTCGGGTGTGAGAGTTCATAATGGCTCCTCTTCCTGCTTGGAGTTCAGAGCCAACTAAGAAAGACTTAGAGGCACCCAGATGGAGATAAAAATATCAGGTCTGCTGTGAATGACGTTTACCCGGAACAAATGCAGGGGACAAAAGAGCATCTACATCCTCCCCTGCAATCAACAAACACACACACACACACACACACACACACACACGCACTGAGACAGAGCTGGACCTCAGCATGACTCTTCATAGAGAAGAGGAGCATGTGTGACCTGAGGACAGGCTGTCTTGGAAAAGAGACCACCCCAAACATGGGAGCCACTCAACTCCAGCTCCTTGTCCCAGACTCACAGTTGATGACTTGCTCCCTGCCATTGGGAATGGTGAGTGCAGGGCAAGGAAAGGAGAGAGCTGGATTCCTCTAAAATTCCAGAAATGGAGGGATTTTCTATTGATTTTTGTGGGTCAAGGTGGAATGAGGAGGAGGGGACAGATATTTCCTGTGAATATATTTATTCCATTCTGGTTGACGTCACCTGGTACTTCGAGAGTGCCGGCTCTGTACTGGGCCCTGGGAATGCAGACATTAGAGCTCCTGTCCTTATACTCACAACCTGGCAGGGGAATGAAAGGGGCACACAAAATAAGCCACTCTAGGCCACCGTGCTATGTCATAACAGCAACAAGGCTGTAGATACTCTAGCAGATTTGTTTAAGCCCACCATTGTCTAAACCTACTTCCTGAGACCTGGAACAGGAAGTGGTGTCCATCACACCACACACACACACACACACACACACACACACAGCACACACAGAGACAAACACAGACACAAACACACAAGCTGTGCTAGAAGCCAGGTTCTCTCAAAATCTCAGAAGGGCCATCTATAAAGCAACCAATGTTGAGCTCCTTCCTTATGCTGGTCTAGAGGCATCTAAGAAGTATAAGACACAGTGCTTGCCTTCGAGACAGAAAAACGTAAAACACAATGAACGTTATTTCTAAGGGTACCATGATGAAGGCAGATTTGCAGTAAATTGGTACGGAACATACAGAAGGAGGAAAGTGATCACAGACAGGCATCTGGAGAGATTGGATCAAGATTAGACTGAAGGATGTGTCTAGACAGAGAAGGACGAAAATTCCCAGATGAGGGAAACAGCTACTTAAAAACCTCTGATACAGGAGGGTATAAGCACATTGGGGAAGGCCGTGGATTTGGGCAGATATTTCATCAAAACATACACAGCACTAGGGAGTGTCTGCTGGTCTGTCTGTGGAGAGCAGTTTACCATCTGGGCAAGCCAGGAAGTGACCTCCAACCAGCCAGCAGAAGGCCGATCACCTCTTATCTCTAAACACAGATGATGGGCAGCACCTGCAGAATATTTAGCATATCCGGAGCCAAAGGGGGAAAACAGGCAGACTAATCCTTCAAAGGCCCAATCAAGCCCAGAAAACACTTTGCAGTTGGATCTGTCAGCCCATTGCATTTGCCACCCCCATTGCTTCTGTCACTGAGTCCCACAGAGCACAGGGAAAGTCCACTGAGGCACTCCTGCCTGAATTTGAGAACTAGAAAGGAAATAACACCAAGCATGTTAATACTCTCAAAGGCGCTCTCTAAAGAAACACCTGCAATGCCACCTGCCCCAGGAGCCCAGGAAATTGACAGGCCATCTTTCCTCTGTTCCTCTTGGTCACCTAGTCACCCACACCAGGCCTAAGCTGAACTAGGGCTCTTTCTCAGAAGAGGTCTTCTTCTTTCTTTTTTTCTTTTGCATTTTCTGTGTTCTCACTGTGCACCCTCATTTCTCTGCTAAGAATCTATGTTGAGGGTTGAACAGCCTAAAGGCAATCCAGTCTCTAGAGAACCACCCCAAGAAAATTGCTGGACAGCAAGCCCATTTTCACGACAGTTGTGAGGTTTCATCTCCCCGTTGTTGGAGGACGCCATGCACAGGGTGTAAGAGGCTTGGTTCCTCCATCCAGCATGCTCCGTCTGAAGCACTGCAGTGTGACAGCCTTTCTTCGGAGGGGAATGAACCTTGGAGATGAGTCATTGCAACACTGCAAGTATGGGCTCTGAGCGTGGAAGGCTTGAGTACTTCACCTTCAGATAACACAAGCTTCCCCCAGAATTAACACGTTTTCTGCCATGGTTGTGATCTCTGAGTTTCCTGGGGGTTTTCTTTTTCTTTTTCTCTTTTTAATTGAGGTTTTCCATGAGAGTCTAGAAAGTAAACATACCCTAGCAGGTGCTGCTATTAGAAGCATTCTTTACTGCTGGGATGGGAAGAGGCATGAGGCATGCCCCCCCCACCACCAGCAGATTCATCGCCCTGTCCTCAGAAAAAGATTCTGAAGCTTCATGAAGCCCACATGTCTCAAGCTCAAGGCTGTCACCTTGGCCTTCTCTGGTGGCACAAATAAACCTGCCCTAGCAGACAGATAGCAGCAGGGATCTAAGAAAATGCATGCTGCTGCTGTGAGCCAAGCAAACCTTTGCCGAGTGTGCACCATGTGCCTGGCACTGGACTAAGCCCATAACAGACATCATTCTGTTTAATCCCCACCACGATCCTGCTTATCACCCTTGCACAGATGGGGGAACGGAGTAAATGAATGGTTAAGTACTTGCCTGAGGTGGTCGAGCCAGTCTGTGACTCTAGCAGGGCTCATCTATCAGTGGAGATTTTGCCCCAGTGGAGATTTGTCAATGTCTGGGGACAACATTGCGTGAGGAAGTGAAGGACAGTGATACTGGCATCTAATGGGCAGAAGCTTGGGATACTTCCAAACATCTTGCACTGCACAGGACAGCTCCCACAAGGAATCACCCCAGCCCAAACATCAATGATGTTGAGGTTAAGAAGTCTTACCCAGCAACGATACTGTTGCCTTCAAGCAGGGAGACAGCGATGGTGTTTTCTGCACAAGGTGTCCGATCATAACTTTGGTTTGCATGGAAAGGGAAAGAAAGAATCCATTTGTCACTCTCTATGATTTTTGTCCAGATCCACTTAGGATCTTCTAGGCAGCATTTCGATATCTTGGGAGGCAGCAGACCCCCCCTCCTTAGGTGCCTTCTGTATCTCTCAGGCCACCCAAGCATAGTAAGGATAAGTCCTCAGAGATGGGTTCCCCTCCAGTCCAACCAGTTTCTGACTCCAAACAGCAAGGAGTTGTACAGACTTTCATTGTTCCCTTGTCCAAGATCCACTCCCTAAGGCTATGCACTGCTCTCGTCGAACTAAACTATCCTTGGGAGGTCCTTCAAATCAGATCTTCAGTTTCTTAGTGTGAATTCTTAATCCCCAGTCAGTAGAGAAGTCTTTAATATTAAGATGTTACAGGCAGAAGGTGAAAATACAGAGGTTATTGCATCAAGGAGATGTTCCAAAAGTTAGCAGGCCTTCACTTGCTTCGTGTCTGGAGCCCACCTTGCTCACCTCCATTCTTTCAATGGGGAAGAAGGGCAGACTCCCCAGGACCAGCTGTACTCAGGTATCTGTTAAGTACTTGTACCCTTTTTATTTTTCTTTCTTTTTCTGATAGTTGTTCCCCATGGAAGAAGGAATCAATCAGGAAAGAGAGGTAGAAATCTTTAAGATAAAAATGCCTGTAACACATAGAGTAACATGTAGAACAATGGAGAACAGGTCATCATAAAGACAGTGTTAGTCTTCTTGGCAACTTGTGTTTTCCCTACTTCTATATGATTGCTCTGAATCTAGCTTCTTAGTACGTAAAATTCAACTGGACCTCAGGAAGCAAGGGCAAGAAGAAGGAGAGCCGATGTGTTTCTTCTTGGACCTGGTTGAACATTCTCTGGATTTTGCAAGAGAAGAGACTATGTTTTGTCCCCTTCGTCACTTTCCCCAGAAGCTTTATGCTCTACTCAGCATCATTCTCGGCTAGAGGGAAGTGCTTAGGGTATCCAGTTAGTGGCCACTGGGTGGGGAGGCAGAAACACATGTTGACCTCAGCCCAGCACAGCCCATCTATGTCACTTCTTTCAGGTCTTCCTGGGGGTCTAGGTTTACAAACCAGCTGTCCTCTATGGAGTCATATCCCCAGGCTTATGTTGTAAGAGACAGCACGGTGTAGTAGAAAGTGTCCGAGGGCAGAGTTAGCCGCTTCTCTACCACTCTCTACCACTGACATGTTGGATGAGTGGGCAAGCTGGTTGACTGTAAGGTGCTGCATTTTCTCATCACTGTTAGGACGATAATGATAATACCCGTCTGGGCAACATTGCAGGGTGGGTGTGATGGGCAAGCGCAATAGAATACAAGAAAGAGCTTCGGGCACACAGAAGCATGATTCAGATGTCACTCTCTCACCTATCCGCAGGTAAGTCCCTGAGGTGGGAACACCTTTCCCTTGTCCTTGCACATTCTAGTGCATGACTGGTGGGCATGTTATTCCCAGGTTACATGCAGCCTCAAGTGCCTCTGCCCGGCGTGTGGGGATGGGGGGCTGATGAAAACAGCACATTCTTTCTTTTGTCCAACTTGTCCTTTTACAGTTGAAGGCCAGGCTTTCTCTTCTGTTCCCAGTTCTCGGTTGCCAGTACCATTGCGTGAGGTCAGTTTGCAGTGGGAAGGAAAATGAATCTCTCTCTTTCTCTCCCCCTTCCTCGCTGCCTCTGCCTCTCCTTATGTCTTGCACCTGCCTCTACACACACACACACACACACACACACACACACAACACACCCTGCAAGCACACTCACCTCCCAGCTGCCACTCTGAAGCAAGCACGGCCACATGCCTCAGGTGTGTGATGTCCTCATCTGCAGCAGGGACACTCTGGTCTAGCAAGAGTTTGCTGTTGAGGTGTCTGGCTACAGACATGGCTGTTGGCTCAAGAGGAAGTGCCTCGTCTTAGAAACAGCATCTGGGGGCACCTGGGTGGCTCAGTCGGTTGAGCGTCCGACTTCAGCTCAGGTCATGATCTCACAGTTCATGGGTTCAGGCCCCGCGTAGGGCTCTGTGCTGACAGCAGGCTCAGAGCCTGGAGCCTGTTCAGATTCTGTGTCTCCCTCTCTCTCTGACCCTCCCCTCCTCGTGTTGTCTCTTAAAAATAAATAAGTTAAAAAATTAAAAAAAAAAAAAAGAAAAGAAACAGCATCTGTTTGGTCTCATGGGGAAAAGGAGAATGACAGTACTTCTTTTCAATATGAGAACACGATGCTATGCCAGGTAAATGACTCCAGTGCAGGGGAAGGTTCAGGGCTGCGTTTCTTCTCCTCCTTGCCTCTCGCCTGTCCTCACTCGGTGCTCCTTCCCCACTGTCCTGTGTCATTTCTCAACATGAGATGGCCCGTGTCGTTTCCTGCCATGGTAGTTGTGAGGGGGAATGAAAATACTTCTTTTCTGTTTTCCTAATTATGTTTTGGAATTTTTTTTTTAATTCATCTCAACTCTAAGAGATTGGAGAGTCAAACCCATCTCACAAGAATGCCACTGTTACCAGGTCAGCTCCTTGGTAGATCAGTAACGGATTTGTTACACTTTCCCACTTCCAGTCAGGAGAATCTAGGTGTGTGTTAGTAAGTGTCTGTGTGTCTAAAATAGAAAATGTTGTGCATCAGAGCTACCTCTTTCTCTTATTTCGTGTGTAACTCTAACGGGAAACAACTTCTGCCTCAACGAGACACGTGACAGTCACCACGATATTCCTGCCGGAGTCTCCAAACCCCACCCCCATCCCTTCTGTCCACTGTTGGCCCCAGAGAGCAAGGTCATCCTCTCCCCCGACCCTGACCATGACAGGGCTCTAGCCACCTGCCGGAAGGATGCTGCAGGAAAAGGAAGAAGGCAGCTTGGATACCCACTGGGTGGGACATGTGACTGAAATTGGACTCATTTCCACCGAGGTGAGCAAAGAACATGTCTTGTTCATTTTCTACTCTGGATCTTCCTTTCTTAATCTCCTACCCCATCAACCCCTGCCAAGTAGCGAGGAGGGGTGAGGTCTTTTAAATCCTGCCAGTTCCTGCAATAGTGGGGTCTCAAGGTTTCCAGCTATGTTCTTCTCTGTTACAGCTGTCTTTTCAGGACCATGCTTCCTACCCCCACTCCCGCCCTGTGCTGCCACAGTGGCACCTGGTTGGTGGAGATTTATGAGCTTATCGCATCCTTGGGTGGGCGCAGTGACACGGCCTAAGGGCTGTCTGTGGGCCAGCAGGTGCAGGAACTGCTGTCTTGACCCTTGCTGGTGTTCACAGGAGAGGAGAGGAAATGTAGGGCTCTGGTTCCTGCTCAAGCTGCTCATGTCTGCTCCTGATCCCCAAGTCTGGGCATCTCAGGGTTGCACTTGTCTCCGTCAGGCCAGACACACTTCTCAGCTGCTGACATGACCCTGCGTTGGCTCCCACAGGCACTGGGTGTCTCTTTCTATCTGTCCTGCAGCCCTCGACGATTGGTTCACGACCTCCCTTATGGCGCATCCCCGGGTGCTCACCTAGCGATTCTGACATCAGCCACGCTGTCTCTCCTCTGGACACATGAAAATTCTGTGACTGTTCCATGCCACCCTGGTCAAAACCAGCTTGTGGTCCCTAAAAGCAGCCTCCTCTGCCTAAATACCCCCAACTGACACGTTATTTACTCTAATGTAGCTACTGGATACTTCTAGTGCGCTCCCAGATCCCAATGGATAAATGGGGCAAAAATCCACTTGCTTTCAGCTTTAATCTCATCTATCCAACACCACCCCTTGTATCTGTGTGTGGGCATAGGATTAGTGCAGCACACAAGGGTTTGGTGACTGCCTTCCTTACACTTCCCATTGTCAATCCATCGGCCAGGAAGGAGAAGGCTGTCAAGACGACAGCTACCCATGCCATAAGGTCCTCCATGCCAAAGGGGCATCCACCCTGGAATCATCATGCTGATAAAGTAGAGTCAGAAAACTAGCTTGCATTTAGAGAAGACCCCACATATTACCCCATGATATTTCCTTCAAGCTTCCTACCCTCTCAAAAATAATAATACAATAAATAAAAGTAAAAAAGCTATGAAGTCATTAGTCATCATTAGAGCAAAGGAAACACGCCCATTCATCTCAGTGTTATTGAACTTCAGTAATCAAACTCTATGATGGAACAGGAAGATTGACGGGAAATTCCTGCTGTGAAAAGTTGTTAGAACTAGACATCCCAGAATCCCTGAGAGCATTTGAGACATTTCTATCGTATGGATGAGAAGAGAACATTGTGAAACGCCACAGGTTTAAATAAGTTATCCTTGGTTCTTGGTCCCTGGTCCTTGGTCCAGCGGAAGAGGACCAGAAATCACAGGTGCTTGACTGCCTCTGAAATTAGGTATAATCAGCCCCATTATTTCCAGTGGTAAAATGTAGATAAAAGGAAAACAAAACAAGCAAACAAAAAGGGAATCAGGCCAAGGCAAGGTATACACTCAGCATAGTCCACTGAAAGAGAGCAAATGCAAACTGGGGAGACTGGGAAGAGGCTGGGGTCTCTAGACAATTAGGCGTATCAAAGAAACACAGGGCCATATTGGTCAGTCATCCAACAAAAGCATTAATACATCTTCATCGTGGACCAGACACTATGGTAAATCAGGGCAGAGAAGTAGGGAAGGGTAAAATAGCCATATGGAACTAGAAAATACAGATCCCAAGAACAAAGTGAAGGAGGAGCCCACAAAGTGAGCAAGACATTGGGTGGACGAAAGGCAGAAATAGATGAAAGAGTCTGGATCTTGCAAGATGTCTCAGCAAACCCCACCCCATTTACAAGGCTGCATACTGATTCAACCATCTGGCCCCGGCAAGGAGCAGCTGACTGTTTGGTGCCAAGGCAGGCATCTCTCCTAAGAAGGCACCAGCAGGAATGTGCAACAAACACCTGAACACAGCCATGTCCCTTCACGCACTCTACCTCCCAGACTGTTACGACACCCATTTTTAACTGCCGCTTTTTCTCCTAAAAATAATCATATGCACTTATTAAGGCAAATGTATATCATTGGCTAAATGTTCACTTTTTCATGATAATTATTTAGACAAGTTCTCCTCTTTCCTTTCTCTGTTTTTTCCTCTCCCTACGCTCCTTACCCAAGCAAAGGAAACCAAGAAAATAAGAACAATAAGAACCATTTTTTCCACAGGATGATTCCAGCAAAAATGGCTTTCTAATTACAAGAAAGCCTCCACATGGTGACACAAAATTCCCTACTAAACCAGATTTTGCTTTACAGAATGGAGGACAGAAATGCACCCTGTAAACCATCTGTGAAGTATTTCTGTTGAAAGAGTATAAGGCACCTAATTGTTATTCAGTATCTTATAACAATGCATTGCATTATAAATGTTACACCTAGAGGATTTTCTAAATTACTTTTTAAATTTACATCTGCCTTGTTCCAAAAAGGATTTGAGATGGAAAAAAAGTCATTCCCATTTGGATGTGGACGATTTGCTTTGATTTCATGCCCCCCAAGTGGTCAAGATGTTAGCATAGCACCAGTGTTCGGTTCGCTTTGCATTTATTTGCTGTCCTGGTTTATATTTTATAATCCTTAAGGAAGAAAATATATACACAGCTTATAGAATTTTTATGTACTAATTTAACTCTTCCTTCTTTTGGCTCTTTCATTCATTTGCTAATGTTTCACTACTTCCATCCTTCAGAGAGGTGTCAATTACGAGTGTCCTGTTACATGTCAACGCGTGCCTCGTATATTTTCCCCAGGCTTCACATCTATTCCAATAGGAAGATGGAGTGATTGGTGCATATTCTGCTCAAAACCCTTAGCCTAGAATCCAAGCCCTCCCTTCTCTAGCCTCGGACTGCTTTTGTGGCTTCTGTACACACATTGAATGCTCTGACTACATTAGACTATTCTCTGGTGCCTTATTTTCCTATTGCCATCTTTGTACTCCCTACATTCCTTCCTTGGTATGTTCACCCCCAAATCATGCTTTGAAGTCTTTCTCATCTTCCACCCCTCTCACACTTTCCTGGTGTCCAGTTCTCTGACAATCCTCTATTATAGTTATTATGTCCATGCCTCATTTACACATCTGCGTGCAAGAATTAGATCTGCCACTTTGCTGCCTGCTCTACGACTCCTCACCTTTGAATCCTGGCCAATGCCCACCATTGTCATGCCCCATTGACCTGAAGAGGCAAAACTCTCAGGCTATCATCCTTCACACATCCATTCATCCATCCAACAGATATTTCCTGGGTACCGAATACCTGCAGGGGTTCATTATGTTGATGTAGACTCAGGAATACCTGACCTTTTCCTTTTGACCAACTTTCTGCCTAATCTTCACTTCTTGATTTCGAATTCATGGCCCCACACTTCAGGTCCTGTGGATGTAACTCATTATCTGGACACTGCAGAGTTGAATTCCACTGTCCTCTTCTGTTTCTCATGAAAACCACGTGCTCCTAGAATTGGTCCCACTGAGCCCAGGTCCTGAATCAATACTCGGATGTGTTCCAAACAGGGCAGCATCCCACCATCCCTCGATTGCTGCTCTCACATGCAAAATTCATTGATTTCTAGTCCACATTTAGATAATGTAGATTATCAGGCTCACGACGATGAATGTGTGCTAGATAAATGGTTTATAATCTCATCTGGATCACTATAAAAGTGAAATATTATGTGTGACTTTTACTGACAACTAACACTAGTAAAGAAAATCTTGAAAGTTAATATATACAATCTACTGCTTTCTTAAATGTGATTTATATAGTACAAAATCTGTTGCTTTCTATTGTGTTTCAGTGAGGTTGTAGGAAAATAGTATTTCCCGGTTGTGACTTTCATCTATTTCTGAGCCACTTTGGCTCACCAATTGATTAGGCTTGAATCAAGCTAAAACCATTTCATGAAGCACTGGGCTTTTTCCAAGATGCTGGCAGGGTACTTCTAAAGTCGCAAAGCCTGTTCATTTTTCAACTAATCAATAAACACTGAGATGGGAGTAAGGGAGGGAAAAACCATCCTATGTCAGAATCCAGCCTGTGGTAAGACTGCTTGTGGCAGAGATTTTTTATGTCACGAGAAAGTCCCCTGTTGGGAAAAGTATGCTTTCAAACTTTCTACTGATGTAGGGTTAAATTGGGATATCAGACAAAGGACAAATGCCACTGAATGTTCTTGACTGACCAGTCCTCCTTGGTAGGGATCGTTGTAACCGATGGAGGACAGAGCTCCCAATGGGGGAGCACAGGGAGGGAGCCATGGTCTGACCCACCATACTAGCAGAACTAGCTGTGGAGGGAGAGATGAAACAATTAGGCCACCCCTTGTCATTTATTATGGTGAACCACATGATAACTGCCAGTACTTTTCACCCAACAATCAACTCCTGCTTCCTGAAGTAGTACAAAATGTCAATTCCCTTTCACAAAATGTTCTTCCAATAGGAGAATAATAATTGTTACAGTGAGGACCAAATAAGATTATACGTGTAGGGTGTCTGGAACAGAGTAGGCGTTTGATACGTGCTGGCTTTGCAACAAATATTTCAAATGATCTGGAGTATCGGACTTTGATTTTCTTCTTTTCTCTGTTATCCAAACCAGATAAGTGGTTTCCTATGACACGGACTGTCATCTACGTCCGTAAGCATGAACTTGGTATAAAGAATCACTGGAAGAGACTGAGTTCCATTTGTGATTTGTAAAATGCACGCCCCCTGTCAGATCCCTTTTTTGAAAAAATATAATCTCTTCCAAAATTTTTCTTTAATTCCCTAGATTTTCAAGAAATAATGTCTCTTTTGAATTACAGGAATGAGTTGATGCTTTTGTTATTTACCCTTTGTGAAAGAGTCCCATGAGAACAGATTGACTAGGTTATATCTTCATTGATTATCATACAGAGGTCTGACTCGGGCTTTTTAGAAGACTGATATAATTTACTATTTGTCTCCAAATGACCAAAATGTCCAAAAGTTGCCAAACAATAAGAATCCAGAGTACACGGGGCGCCTGGGTACCTCAGTTAGTTGAGCATCTGACTCTTGGTTTCAGCTCAGGTCATAATCTCATGGTTCTTGGGATTAAGCCCCATGTGGGGCTCTCTGCTGACAGTGTGGAGCCTGCTTGGGATTCTCTCTCTCCCTCTCTCTATCCCTCCCCTCTCTCTCAAAATAAATAAATTAAAAAAAAAGAATAAAGAGCTCATAAGATGGCATATGAAGTATAAGCAGGCATTGAAATAATTGCATTTATACTCTTAACTGAACCCTATTAAGTAATGCATAGCACAAAAATGCAGCTACATTGTCCAAAGCCAACAGTCACCGTGTTTTTCTCAAGGATTACAGAAAGGGTAAATTTTTAGAAGTATTCCTGTGGCTGAATTCTCCCAATAGAGGACTTCATTTCAATCTTTGTCTTCTTTAATTATACTTTAGTTTGTATAACATTTTACACTGTTTAAAGACACTACCATAGTCCCTCCAGCCTTCCAGCAATCTTACAGGTCAATACAAATCAATGACCAGCCTGATCTTTGAGCCTCTTCAGCATCTGGACACTTGGTCCCTCAGTTTTCCACATTGGGGAGTTTATTTCCTCCTAAGGCACCTCATTCCACACGTAGGCTTTGTGCCTCAGAGACCTCTTGTAAATACTTTACCCAACAAATCACTGCATACCTAAAAGAATTATGAGACTGATATTACCAGGTTATAAAACACACACACACACACACACACACACACACACACACACACACATCCATTTGATCCGAACCTGCACCATTTTTAAAAGACAATAAAATACCACCTCAACTGAAGCATAATTTGCCAAATCCAGCATCATTTTGTTCTTTAACAATGAAGAAACGAGGCTTAAACCATCGCTACTGATACCCAGAGTCTCTCCACAGATGAGTAACAGCTGAAACTAGAGGCCAGCTGTTCTGCTTTTTAGTAACTCACTTCAATAATGTCTCATTGCCAACCGGGGGGCTGCCAAGTCCTTCCTGAGCTGATATACACATCAAACGCTGACACTAGTTACAACCAGTGTATTCGTCTCCCCTATTGATTTGGCTGGAAATTTTGACTACAAAGCCTAGATTTCGGCATATTGTTTCTGCTAAAAGTCAGATTTAAAAATTTACTGGCCATTTTGATAAAACCAGAAAGTAGAGTGAGCCTGGTTCAAAATTGTGTATGTCACCAGATGCTTTCTCACCAATGAGAATTCCAAGAATACAGTGCAAATGATACTGCTTTGGAGGGGAGTCAGGAAAGAGAACCTCCAGAAGGTCTTGCCAATTCTTAGAGCTTCTGATTCCCTTAGCACTTTTTTATCTGAATGGCTGTCATGGAGACATAAGTTCCACTTGGTTCTCCGAGATTCCAGCTTATAGAACTAGATTTGGTTGCTTTAAATATTACCTTGGTACTTTAATGTATATGTGTACATTATGAATTAGTCTCTTTGCGTCACGAACATCCTTCGAATAAAGCAGTGAACGAAAGTTCAGCCATTTCTGAGTTTTGTACTTAGTTTTGTTCCAGAAATTTTATTCCTAAGCACTTTCATATCCCCACTTATCAAATTATTTTAAATTGGCAGTATTTTTAAAGGCAGTATATTACTTTGTGTCTCCTATATCAGCAGGTACTCACATTACTCCCAGTTTTTGAGTTATGGGACAGTTAATTATAACAGCCTTAATTATTTCTCTGCAACTATAAAAATGGGCCCTTAAAGATAGCATTGGGGGGTTAATCCTTGACACATGGATAAAAATAATCAGAGATTTAAAAAATCTCTGCACTAAGTGACACAATTGGACACAAAAGATCAGGTACAATTTGTTTTTGTAATTGTGTTCTCTGTGATATAACTTTTAATTATAGCAGAGAACTCAATGTTCATTGCTTGAATGTTTAAGCCGCAATTTTTCTTTTCTACCTGCAGTTCCTTTATTCAGGTTTACCTCTCTTTTGACGTGGGTTGCTTGAATTCCTAACTTAACAATAGATCCATAGCTTACTCATTTTCCTTTGTGCAGGGGTAAGATGAAAAGCGTATGGCTTAGAAAATACAGCATAACCCTGGAGATAAAAGGAATCATAGTTTTTTCCAATGAGGAAAACGTCTTGAGAATGGTCTACGATTGTCCCTTCCTCTCGTTCATTCTTCAGGTTAGGAACAGCTAGCAGCCTTTGGCACTCGACACAATTATCTGTATGTAGCCTGATAGTCACCAACTCTGTACGTTCTCAAAAGGTAAATTCACACTTTGTTGCCTTCCCCTGACTTTAATCAAGTAGGAAGCCCTCGGCGAGGCTGCAGGTGGCTGATTTCGCAGCCATCATCGCACTGGACCCTTGAGTTTGGTTTCTCGGCCTGACCCATCTGCAAATGTGTCGGGGCCTAAAGAATAGCTTGTTGACAGCACCCAATTCATAGCAGACTGACTTGGGTGAAAAAAACAATTTACAAGGGGAACCAATACTTTCTGGGAGAAATTCTGCTGGGGGGCACCTGGGTGGCTCAGTTGGTTGAGCCAACTGACTTCGGCTCAGGTCATGATCTCACAGTTCGTGAATCTGAGCCCCACATCAGGCTCTGTGCTGACTGCTTGGAGCCTAGAGCCTGCTTCGGATTCTGTGTCTCCTCTCTCTGCCCCTCCCCCACTTGTGCTCTGTCTCTCAAAAATAAATAAATGTAAAAAATTTTGTTTAAAAAAAGAAATGCTGCTGGGACATCAACATTAAGATCTAAAGACACCTTGAGGGAAAGGGGTGTTAACAGTAATAGTCATAATCACAATAATAATAATGGTAATCATAAAAGCAATAGTTAATAACAGACACAAGGGAGTGAAAAGAACATTATTTGGACACACCTGTTAGGGCTGGGGCCTTATTTCCACAGTGGACCTGAGAATGTATTACCCCAGTTTCCTTCATGTCTCCCTTTTCTAGCCCTTGAGTTGCCTCACTCTTTCTTCTGGTACAATAATGATGCTGTTTCAAGAAGAATTGTCAAAACGGCCCTTAGGAAAGAGCAAAGCGTGAGTTATAGAATTCTTAACACAGCGATATGCTTTACCTTGTTATTTAAAGTGATGAAAACTGAAAGAGCCCAGTATAATGGAAAGAAGATGACCAGCTGCTGTGCTGCTGCTGTGTCGAAGCCCCTGCGCAGAATCACACTCCCTGTTCAGCCTCGGCGCTGCCCCATGTCTGCCCACCTCTAAAGTGAGGGGCATAGCGAAAGTGCTCGGAATTGTTGAAAGATCTGTGAAAATGTCCATGACATACCTAGAGCCTGATATTTGAATGGCACTCGAGTCAGAGTAGTTATTATTATCGTACTATTATTATCATTGTTAGGTAAAATATGCTTGAACTGACTCATTGGACCATCACGAAGCCATGAAAATAAGGCTCATCAAGGTTGTGATAAAATGGAAAGCGTAACGTCCCATTGATAATGAAAAGTCTTAAAATAAAATTATTTCAGCTGTGCAAAATGACATAACACAGAAACAAAGACCTGAAAAATATACCCAGTCATTACATTGGCTTATTTAGGAAAGTGGGACTTGAAGTAACCTTTCTTTTCCTAGTCATAGTTTTTTTTTTAATTGCCAGGATTCTTATGTTAATTATAGATATATATTTCCTAATAGGAGAAAATATACCTATTTCATTGCACTCTAAGAGGCTCCTCACTAGCTCAGCACCATTAAAACCTAATATTCACTGGCTGCTCTTTATGACACCAACCACTGTTCTAAGCACTTTACGTGGATGACTTCATCAAGTCTTTCTAATGGCACCGTGAAGTATGTATTATTATTATTCCCATCTTATAGAGAAGACAGTTGAGGCACAGAAAGGTTAAGAAAGTTGCACAGCTTCTAAATAGTGAAAATTATCCAAGATCACCCAGCTCAGAAGCAGTCAAGCCAGAATTGAACCCTGTAGTCTGGCTTGGTGCTAACCTGCCCAGTCCGACCCAATCCCACACCATCCCACCTCAGCAGCCATCACCCTGTATGCAGCCCCCTCCCTGCAAACCCAGAGCTCCTGAGTGTTCTCCAAAGAGCTTAGGCTTCCATTTGCCACCTGAGAGCCAAGGACCCGTGAACTATCCAGCTCCTTCTCTAGCTAGCTGAATACCTATCATCGCCTCTTCCTCATGGATCCCACCTACACTAATCCTGTAACACTCAGAATTCTGTCCTCTGCCAGTTCATGAAAACCTGAACAATCTGGCCCAGTTGCTGAACCCTGAAGCCATCTTCTTAAATCCTTCTAAAAAGATAGCACCAGTGCATCTCCACATGGTGCTGAATGCTGGTAGCTAAGAACAACGTCCTTTTAATTTCTCTATACCAATATTTACACTAATAACTATACAGGACTGCTTGTGGACTGAAGTCTGTATTCAGTTTATTTTGGTTTATTTAGGGGAATCCCTATGCAACTTAATTCAAGACCGTGTTATAATATCATTCCTTCCCAGATCTTGCCTTATGTTTATCCTCTTTAAAAAAAAAAAAACAGTAACCACAAGTGGCATTTTCTGAGTTCTAGTGAGTTTCCAAGCCTGAGAAGGTCATCAGTCAGAAGTTCGGGTGGCCCTGGGGACCCTGGAACTGCATCTAAAGTAGGGCTATGTAGTGGAGTAAAATTTGCCACCACAAAATGTGACTCTTTGGCATCTGTGGGTTATTTTAGGCTGATTGTTTTTAAGAAACAAAAAACTTGAGAAGTTTTTCTTCTTGCCTCCGCCCAACTGTCTGAAAGAATTTAGATAGAGGGCCTGTTCCATGAAGAGACCTATGACCATACATAACTACAGTATAATATGAATGAGGTATGGGGGACAGGGAAGAACCTCGCAAATCCTGTTTGTTAAAATTTCCCTATGTCTTGTTATTTCTGAGTGGCCCGGCAAACATTTGTTGACCAAACATTTACTCTTTTCCATCTTCCTGCAAATTGTTTCCCTTCCCTTCCCTTAGGTCCTAGGCTCCTAACCTCATAACTTCAATTTTCTGAGCCTCTGAGCCTTATATTCTTAAGGAGTCTTTGTACATATGTAATTAAATTTGATTTTCTCCTGTTACTCTACCTCAGGTCAATTTAATTCTTAGACTGGGCAAAAGAATCTTGAAGAGTAGAGTAAAACTTTTCCTCCTCAACAGCTATCTGTAGAGGACCCATGAAGTCTGAGGCTAACTCTGGGTAGGTAGAATTGAATGGTAGTACACCCAGTTGAGGTAGAAAAAGAGACCTAACTTTACAGGACCTGATCAAAAGCACCCAGGTGCAGTCAAAGTCTGTCTTCCCGCATTGCTACTGGAAATCTCTGCTTGGATTCAGATTATAGGCCAGGGTATAAGTCACAGGTTTGAACTGCATGGGCCCACTTATATGTGTATCTTTTCAATATGTGTATCTTTTCAATAAATATACAAAATGTGTATATTTCAATAAATATAAAATTTTTTGGAGATTTATAACATTTTGAAAAAACTCGCAGGTGAATCACATAGCCTAGAAATACCAAAAAATTTTAAGAAACAGTTAGGTATTACTGTAGAGATATGGTACATACTACATATAACATACAAAATAAGTTTAATTGACTGTTATTGATAAGGCTTCTGGCCAACAGTAGGCTGTTAATAGTTAAGTTTTTGAGGAATCAAAAGTTATACCTGGATTTTTGACTGCATGGGGGTCAGGGCTCCTAACCCCTTGCTGTTCAAGGGTCAACTGCATGACAAAGATACATGAGAAAGGCATCACAAACAGTGACAGGAGTATCTGCATCTAAGACAAATGTAGACCTTAAATATTTCCTACTGCAATAGACAGCCACAACCATGCTTTCTAAGTACTTCCATGTGTCACAGAGCCAAAAATAACTACTCTTAGGACATAGAATGTCCAGGCCAGCATGCGTAACAGCAGAGGACAGATTGAGTGGCACAGAATGGCCTAGCAATATGTAGACTTCCTTGGAAAGAAGAGGGGGTATGGCTGGTGATGTTTGTTCTAAGGAGGGAGCCAGCCCTTAGAAGATGCTTCATGGAGGACTGGACCACCAACTTTAACAACTCTTGGAAAGACCAATCTGAATTCTTAATAATAGGGGCTCAGATGAGTAAATTATAGGACATCCTTGTACAGAAGATGATGTAACCATTATAAATCATGTTGTAAAAGCATAATCTTGAAGAAAATTCTTCACTAATGAAGTGGGAACCACGAGTAAGTGAACAGTATACATTGATTTGTCCTGGGGGAAAGAGCTGCCCTGACTCAGTCCCCAATCCCATTCTTCCCTCCTTCTAGCATTTGTCCTCAGGCAGCCCTCTGGCAACCACCCCTAGCCTCTCGAATGATAGTTTTGTTTCCAGGTACTCTTCTCTGTACTGGAAGAATGAAATAAAGAATCCAGGACAGGAGGGAGAAAGAAGGGAAATGGTCATTTCTTCAGTCTTGCTGCCTAAGGTTTCATCTAAGTAACCTGATACCTTGATGTACTAATGGCTGAGGGTCTCCACAGAGTTGGTATGTTTACCACTGCAAGTAGGACACTTGATTCTAAGGGAGACATTGAGCCAACGAGGGACTCATTTATTCACTGAGCAGAAACTGGGCATTTAGGGAGTGCCAGGCATACAAGAAGACAAAGAGTAGAGAAAAAAACATGAGCAGCCCTCCAGAAAAGCAAGATGATGGTAGCATGATCCCCATGCACTAGAAGCCTTGAAACAAGGAAGCAAATAACTGTCTGGAAAAGGAAGGAGGAAGAGGAGGTCATAGTCTACTGGGCTCTTAAAAGCTGAAAAGAAATTTGCCATATAGAAAGGAATGATGGGGGGGCACCTGGGTGGCTCAGTCGGTTGAGCGTCCAACTTCGGCTCAGGTCATGATCTCTCAGTTTGTGAGTTTCAGTCCCGTGTCGGGCTCTGTGCTAACAGCTCAGAGCCTGGAGTCTGCTTTGTATACTCTCTCTCTCTCTTTCTCTCTCTCTCTCTCTTTCTGTCCCTCCTCTGCTCTCACTCGGTCTCTCTATCTCTCTCAAAAATAAATAAACATTAAAAATTTTTTAAAAAAGATGATAGCTAATTCCAGGAAGGAAAAATGAATATAAAACAGTAGGGTTCAGCCCGCTTTAGAAACAGTGAGAGGAAGTTCAGTGTAACTGGAGTATAAACAGTTAGTGAGTCCATAACTTCATCACAGGACTTCACTCATTATTTTTGAATCATTGTCTTATCTCTCTATTTATGCTTCCAGATTGCAAGTTTCCTGAAAGTGTCTTATCCATCTTTATTTTCCTGATGCCTGGTACACACTAGGTGCACAATCAGGTGAGAGGTGAGTGGGGTCAAATGCCAAGGATTCTATGCCATACTGAGTTTGGACTTCATCCCATACACCACTGCAGTGGGATCAGATTCTACTGAATACTGAACAATGGTGAAAAAACCCACATTTGTCTTTTAGGGAGGAAAATCTGGTAGCTCTGTGTGTGCTGAGGGTGAAGGAGAACAACTACAGTGCTGAGGGATTTGGGGAGGAAGGAAGCAATAGAATTGAGATGACTTCACAGATTTAGGATATTTATGCCATAACATCAGTAGTGTTTGGTGACCCAGTGATTACTAGGAAATTGTAGGGAAAGCGAACTCTACAAAAAAAAAAGGTAGCTGGTAGGCATCCACCATGATTGAGAACAGAGAAGGCAGTTAGGTTTTAAGCTTAAAGAAGAAAAATCCCTAAGTTTCAGACACATTAACTTTGATCTCTGCAAAGCTTCTGGAGGAAGCAATTTGTAAGTAGTTGAAAGCTTGGATCTGGGCCTTGAGACAAAATGGAAGTGAGAGAGATTTGGTAGATGTCCTAATAGAACTTGAAAACAACTGAGGATGTGACCCAGACTAACTCATATAAAGGGTTAGGCAACAGAGGGGGTCTTCTGGAAGCAGACAGGAGAGGAAAGGATGATTCAATGTGCATAGATAAGTGAACTCTGAAACGGCCTCAGGGCATTGGTAACCCCAGTGGAAGGGGGTTCAGAATAACTGTGGTTTGTTGTGACAAGTTGCCAAGTGGATAAGACTTGAATTGGAGACTTCTGTGAAGTGACCCAACATCTGCATGATATGCTGCTACAAGAGGTCAGTACTGACAGTCCACTCTTCTGAGTGCCATGTTGTCTTTCTTCTGCCACCATCATCTACAAGCCCAGGCGTTGGGGCAGAATCACAAAGAAATTACTACAATTCCCAGGACAGAGTTGCAAAGGAAAGGCATATCCCCCACGTAAACTAAAGGGAGGTGTTGCATTAGCCGCTTACATCACCTGTTTCCTGAACCCAGATACTTTCATTTAGGTGTGCCAGTATCTGTCACCCAGATCTGAAAACCACCTAAGACAAACTCATTCTGAATTTCATTTTGCCTCTGCACTAAGTGTATGGTTTAGATCCTTTGGGCCCAAGAAAGATTTAAGCCACTCTGACAAAGGAGTATTTGGGAGATGACTTACCGGCCCACCACTTGGATTTCACAACTATATATCTGTGTACTCAAGCTCTTTGCTACCTAACATGACAAAAATGTCAGTGTTTTGAAAAGTAGGTTTCACCATATTTTCAAAATTATAAATATCAATTTATTATAAACAAGAATAAGATATTACAATAAGTTTAGCACAGACTCATTGTTCTAATTTAAATACATATACAAGGTTACCTTTAACACAGTAGCTGATATTTTCTAAAGCTTTAATATTTTTAACTATGTCATTATCAAAGTAACTCCATATTTCAATTATAACAGTTTAGGAAAAATATAAAGAACTATGTTATTTCGGAAAAGAATGAAGTTTGTCTGAGTGATAATACTGTCATGCTTTGGAACTCTAAGCTTCGTGTTTGCTGCCTTTATGTAAGAGAATAAAATGCCACTTTATTTTGAAAATTACTCAGAACTTCTCAAAACAACAAAGTAAGGGGAATGACTATTATAAAATGGATTCAACTGGTAGGTTTTGGGGAGGGAAGGATTATAGCCCTTCAACCATATGTGTTTTCCAATGACATATGCATTTATATTTCACACCTACTTTTAAAATAAGCTTATATTCATCTTCTTGGGTAGAACAGAGAGAAAAAAAAGAAAGACCATGCGCATGTGTGCTCTTATTATTAATCAGATTTTGCCATTAAAGCCATATTTTACTTCTGGTTGAAAAACAATTCCATGAGAAAAAACAACAAACAGTAAAACAAAATAGTAAACTTAGAACTCTCTTTATCCAGTCTAGGAGATAGATTATAGATATAGATATGGATATAGATATAGATGATATAGATGATATAGACATAGATACGGATATAAATATAGATCTCCACACCTAATGTCAAAATCAAAAGCAAATGGGACCAATTATTTCTCATGAGAGCAAGCTTCTAAAAGATACATAAGTAGCTAAAAGATACGTCCTCTCTCCAACAGTTAACCAAATCAGTCCATGTCTAGAGTGAAAAGAACCTCAAACTCTTTGTAGCTTCTGTTCCCTCTGCCTCAAATGTTTGTCCCCTGGTTCTACCCATTTCTGGGTCCTTCTTATACTTTGTAAGCAGAGCAAGTCCTCGGAGAGGTCTTCCCAAATCACTCTACCTAACATGAGTCTGAAGCAGGATTCTTCTTTCATCTAGAATCCTGTTCATTGTCTCTATTTCCCTAATCACCATCTGCAATCATTGTGTTACCCAGTGTTCCCTTACATATTGCCAGCTCCCTCAGTAAGTCACGAGGTCATCCAGGACAGTAGCTGGCTCTGTCAT
>CM053569.1:70033655-70167650 GCA_028646485.1 Cryptoprocta ferox
CTGTATCATGAGGAACTTCCAAACAGCACAGCTCAGAAAAGTGGACTTTAAAGTCCTCTAAAAGATTTGCACTACCACTCCTTTAAAATAGTCATTTTTTATAGAAGAAAAAGTAAAATTATAAAATAGAAGCCATTTCAGGACATTGCCCATTGTTTAGTACCCGAACAGAGATAGTAAAGAGAAAGAGGAAAGAATTTCAGGCTGAAGGAATGGAAATGACTTTGTGTAATGAACGTTTGTGTCCCTTCCCACCCAACCACCCAAATTCATATGTGGAAGCCCTAACCCTCAATGTTAGGGAGCACTGGGAGGTAATTCGGTTTAGATGAGGTCGTGAGGTTTTACTAATAATGGGATTAGCGTCCTCATAAAAAGAGGAAGGAAGACCTGAGTTCTTTGTGCGTCTGCACACAAGGAAGATGTCATGTGAGCACACAGCAAGATGGCTGCCTATAGCAAGATGGCGGTCTTCAGGGAGCCAGAGAGACCTCACCAAGAGCCAAATCTGCTGGCACCTTGACCTTGGACTTTTAAGCCTCCAGAACTGTGGGAAATAAATGTCTGCTGTTTAAAACACTCGTTCTGTGGTGTTTTGTTGTAGCAGTTGGACCTAAGACAGGATTCCTGCTGGGAGAGAAATAATAGTATTTGAAGAAAATTTAAAGCACCCACTGGAAAGCAATAAACAGCTTCAGCATTGTCACCCATTGAAACAGAGTCACCACAGTAAAACTGTCCCATGCCATGCCTCTTGGACACTTAATGTCTCCTTGGGTTAAGTGAAGAGAAGCCTGTAGTGCTTTGGAAAGAAGTATGGCCTCACCTAGAGGTTACCAAAGGGCCCCTGACAAGTATCAGCCCCTAGAATGGACCCACCCTCAGCAGACTTCAAAGCAGACAGAGTAGCTCTAGATAATAAATCGTCAAAACTTCTTCTAGAGCTAAATAAGAACCTGAATGTAGCGTAAATTTTAGCAACATATCGACACTTCTGATAGTTCTAGGTCTTAAGTAAAGTATTTAAAACTTGAGATGTTAACTTAGTGTAAAGGAAATCAAACTGATACAAATCTCTTCCCAGATATCTTAATACACATAATTAATTAATAACCAATTGATTAATACACTTAAATCATCTGTTAGTGATATCTTACATATAACAGTCCCAAGGTCCACAGTCGAGACTTGAGAGACAACATATTTGCAGAAAATGAAAATGGAAACGTTATTATCTTCAGGAAAAGTAGAATGATTGGCAGATAGCCATTGGTATCTGTGGATAAAAATTTTATTATAGTCACATAACATCAATTTTAATTCCATGTTTAGTCTCTGCTCTCAGTGGCCTCCTGATAGAGTTAAATTGTCATAAATGCTGTGATGCTAAAAAAAACTCAGAAAGACACTCTGGTGGATTTCTAAAGTAAATAAATCTTTTTAAACTAAAAAAATGAAAAAAGAAAGAAAAAGAATTAAAAAAAAAAAAAGAAGAGGGAAAAACCGTTTGAACCAAGCCACCTATTTCATTAAAGACATCCAGAGAAACTAACTTCTAACTGCTTTGTTAAAAGAGTTATCACTGCACCAGAAAGAGACTGTGTCTAAATACTAGATATAACGTAGGCGGCTTAGCATTATCGAACCAGCCTCCCAGACAATAAAAGTTAACTTTCTGCTATTTTGTGTCATCTGTAATTTCAAATTATCAAAGAATTTTCTAATGCTCAGGTCCTATCTTAGATGCAATATGTTTTTTTAGCCTTTATGAAATTTTGAGAAATAGTAACACTGAGAATCCAAAGTTGCTGAAAATGCATCAAGGCAAGATGCAAATTCCTCTTCCATTTATTCCATGAACACCGATCCTGGATTTCTTATCTGCCTAAAGTTTCTAGCAAGGGACTCGTTTATCAAGCAGACACAGTAATTGTCTCTGGTATCAAAGAATTATAATCTAAAAAATAGCGCGTTGGCAAAAGTAGTCTTCTAAAAAGTAATCTAATCTGGTTTTGATTAAGTCTATTGCCTTTTTTTTTATTTATAGTGAAACCTGGTGCCAGATAACTCTTCCAAGAGCATACCATATCATTTTCCTTCTAAAGAATGTGCAGTTGCTTCCTACTAACCAGTGGCTCTAGTCACTGGATTAAGATTCATGACCCTCCATAATTTGGCTGTGCTTTTTTCCGCCCACATTTATCTTCCTGTATTTTCAAAAGGAATTCTAAACTCCAGCCAGGCCAAGTTTCTTACTGTTTTCTCTACCTACACCTAAAAATATTGCCTCTCACCTGAAATCCCTCTAACCATGCACACACACACACCCCAACACGCACACACACACACACACACACACACACACACACATCCTAATCTTCGGAGTCATCATGACTTCAGTTTGAACTCCAGCTCTCCCATTTAGTGGCTGTGGTAATAAATCTAACTCTGCTTTCATTGGCCTCCGTAAGGGAAATAACATTTGAAGCGTGCCTGGCGTAAAGGAGACCCTCAGTAATTGTCAACTCCTTCCCTTGCCATTAGAACACCAATCATCCTACCCTACCTCAATAATTCTGCTATGGTTTAAGTCATGACTAGAATTCCTCTTCAGGAATTGTCCTCAGTGCCCTGTCAGGAATCCCTTCCTCTGTACGTCATGGACAACCCAACAAGCAGATGCTTAATAACTCGCAGGTCTGTCTTGTTCATGTAACAGGACATCCAGAGGCACAAAGTCTAGCGCTGGGATGGCCATTCTATGTTGCTGTCCGGCTCTCACCTCCTCCTCTTCTGCCCACCCATCCTTGGGATATTGTCCTCAAGATGCCCTCATGCTTATAAACTGCTTAATACTCTCCCCCAGCGTCTAGCACACACACAGAAGAAGACAAAAGGCCAAAAACTCTCTCCACCCAAGGCTTTGCCTTTTAAATAGAAAAAACGAAACCTTCCCAAGAACTCCCACCTACATATTACGGGCAAAGGCAGCATCGCCTGGCCAATCTGAGCTGCACACACATGCCAGGACATTGACTATTTCCGTTTCTTGGTCTCTGGAATAAAAGCAGGCAAAGGGACAGGGGCTGGACAGATACTGAATAAGCCAGCCTCTAATATCTGCCGCATTTTTAAAGTCAGTTTGTAAGACTATAAACTTACCAAAGAATTAGTCCTAAGTCCACCCTCAAAAAAATTATGCTAACTGTGAATATCTCAACAGACGTGTCATGGATTCTGCATGCAGTTCCTGAAAAGGAAATGTAAACCCGGCTTGGACAATAGTAACAGGACTGCAATAACTACTCAGTTTCCAAAAGCAATTAAAGTGGACTGCATTCATCTAGACAGATGACTTGTCATATAGACATATGACATAGACTTTAAACGAAGTCAATATGTCCCTGTTGAATGGTATGGCTACTCTTTTATTCTGAGTATCATAAATGCCCATGTGTCCTCCCAACAAGGTAGGGGCTTTTCGAAGGTGGCCTATATTCTGTGCCTCTTCTTTTTTTTTTTCATATATATATACTTTTTAATTTTTTAATGTTTATTTATTTTTGAAAGAGAGAGAGACAGAGTGCACATGGGGGAGAGGCAGAGAGAGAGGGAGACACAGAATCGAAACAGGCTCCAGGCTCTGAGCTGTCAGCACAGAGCCTGACGCGGGGCCTGAATCCACGAACTGCGAGATCATGACCCAAGCCGAATCAGATGCTTAACCAATTGAGCCACTCAGGCGCCCCTCATTAATCAATTCTTATCAGTCTTTAACTCTTTCTTTGTTTTTTTTTTAATGTTTGTTTATTTTTGAGAGAGAGAGACAGAGTGAGAATGGGGGAGGTGTAGAGAGAGAGAGAGGGAGATACAGAATCTGAAACAGGCTCCAGGCTCTGAGCTGTCAGCCCAGAGCCCAATGTGGGGTTTGAACTCACAAACCATGAGTTTATGACCTCAGCCGAAGTCAGACACTTAGCCAACTGAGCCACCCAGGGGCCCCATCTTTAACTCTTTCAAAGGGATTATTTTCTTTACCCTACAGTATGTTTCCCTACCAGAGCTCCTACATAGCAAAGTTTTGCATATGTGATCAGACGCTCTGTGTTATGTCCTCTGAGCCAAGTTATGTCCTCTGAGATGTAGGAATGTCACACAGAAAAGCTTTAATGAAATAACCACTGAGGTACCCACAGTGCCATCCCTTCCCTGAATGCCAGAGTTGACAAGAGCTCCCACTGAATCTGCAGGTGTTTAACAGACAGAGAAGAGAGCTGTGTGCCTGTAAAGCTAAGGGGTGAAGAGGCTGTCTCAGGTTCCTTTCCTTCCTCTGAGAGCAACAGATTTGGAAAGAGATTCAGTGAGTTCATTTTGGAAATGTTTCTTGACTCAGGTCCAATGAGACACTAAATTAAAACAGCCTTCCCTGGTTTTGATTTACTAAAGGAGCCACACGTTAATTTGATCAAAGATACAGACAAAAATATAAGCTCAAGATTGCTCATTGAAGCTGTCCTTTATAATAACAAATATTTAGAAACAATATCAATGGCCAAAAATAAAGTAATATTCATTGCAATCACAGCATTATGGATCATATGGCTGTTAAAAATCATGTACTGGGGGTGGGGGTTGCCTGGGTGGCTCAGTCAGTGATGCATCTCACTCTTGATTTCTGCTCAGGTCATGATCTCACAGTTACTGGGATCGAGCCCTATGATGGGCTCTGCGCTGACGGTGTGGAGCCTGCTTGGGATGCTCTTCTCTTTCTCTCTCTGTCCCTTCCCCTCCCCCCTCTCTAAAAATAAATAAATAAACATTAAAAAAAATCAGGTACCTGGAGGCACCTACGTGGCTCAATCAGCTAAACGTTGGACTCTTGATTTCAACTCAGGTCATGATCTCACAGTTCATGAGGTCGAGCCCCGCATTGAGCTCTGCCTGTTTTGGATTCTCTCTCTCCCTCTCTCTTTTCCCCTCCCCTGCCCATTCTCTCTCTCTCTCCTTTTCAAAATAAATAAATAAACTTCAAAATATATATTATTAAAAAGTCATGTACTTGAAGGGTATTGCATGGGAAATGGGAAAATGTCACAACATTGTTAGATAAAAATTTTAAAATATCCAAATTTTAAAGCAATTTATGTCTCTCTGTTTCTGTGCATATATGTTAATATATATAAAATATTAATAACTTTAGCAGTGTTTTTGTGTATATTCTCCCTATTATTAAATACATAATTTGTATTCAAATATAAACGTTATATGTGTGTTATATATTATCTTTAAATAGTTGATAGGTATTTGTGATAACATATATATATATATATCTTTCATATTAGAAAGATATATGCAAAATGCAAAATGTTGCTGAAGTCATTTCTGAATAGTTGGCTTACAAGGAATTTTTATTTTGTTCTTCATATTTTTAAATATTTTATAATTCTCTGCAATAAGCATATATAAGTTTGTAGTTAGAAAAACTGTTAAGAAGCCTCCAGTTAATTTGATAACCAGAATCACATTCTGTCTAGACATGAATATCTCATAACTCTTCACTCATTGCTTCTCTAGCGAGTGTACTGCCCCTCTTGCTAAACTTTAGTAACAGTGGAAGCCCGCTGGCCACGAGTGCGGGCTGATATGTGTCAACCCCAGCGCACCCCCATTCTGGGATGTGGTAGAGACATGCACTGTGACAAGCAGAAGTGAGGCTGACATGTCTCTGGATACTGGAACAAAAATGCATTTGCCCTTGGCTAAGGAATGGGAACTCTTTTCATCCCCAAGACACAAAGCAAAGATGGAAAATGCCTACAGAGAAATACTAGGAACAGACCCAGAGTTTCCTTCAAACACTTAAGATAGGCAAAACATTGGACCCTTCCATAGTCTTCCTTCATCTAAAAAGGAAAATTATGTTCTTAATAATGCCACCAGAAGCATTTGAGTAATAAGCAACATGTAGAGTCAAAATAGACTTAAAATCGTGAACCACATTTGTCATGTTTAAATTTCTATTGCATGAACATTTCACCTGCCAGAGGCCGTCAGACCACCATGGTGTCTAATCAAGACCTATCTGCCTTCAGATTCCCTCCAATATGGCTGCTCATACCAAGGGATGGCTCTGGAGCAAAATGCTTGGGCTGTGGGTACTGCTGCTTCCAGAAGAGTTGAAAACGTTGTCCCTGGGCATCTGTGTCTGAATGACCTGTGGTCCTTGTAAAGGTAAGTTTCTGCCCTCCACCCCTAGAACTACTGAAATCAGCGTGTGCTGGATCTCAGCCCTAAAGTCCACATTTCACCGGCTTCACAGGTGATCCACATATAGAATCAAGGTTGAGAAACTGTCTTCTTCTTGCCTTACATGTGTCTAATTTTGCCTTAAGGGGAATTTTCCCTCAGGTTTTTGACTCTCCTTTCCCCTGTTCTCTCTTATGGAAAGCAAGTTTCTTTTCCTGTTAGGAATCTTGTTTCTTAATGTAGTTTAAACCTCAGCCGATGTATTTCATTGGGTCAGAAGGGGTCTCTCTCATTGTCAATAAAGGTGGAGCCTTTTAAAAGGCTGCTTCAACTGAAAACATCAAAATGAAGCCCATCGTGAAGTCATGCTGGGTCACTGGGGAATTGAAAGGCAGGTCTGCTGGGAGCAGAGGAGGTGACAAGGGGGACAGAGCTGAATACCAAAGCCCAGTGGGGACCAGGAGAGACATGCATTAGGAAGAGGCTGCCTGTGGAAGTTACAGACTTAATAAGCACAAGGGCTTATTCAGAGCCCAGAAGTATGGAAGGAGCAAGAAAGGCCAGAAGAACTAAGATTGACCAAAGATGACTAGAGCACCGCAGGACCTACCCCCCATGGGGCTCATGAGCAGCCAGGCTCTCTGTGCAGTTATTACATCAGCTTCAGCCCAGTAGGGAACTCGGGCAGTTTTGGCCAGAAGCAGGTCCACAGAGAAGCCTTGCTCACCGTCATTTCCGTGAAGCGCTTCTGGAATTCTGATTCTCTTTCTTAAATAACTCATATTTCAACTCTTGCAAAGAATTCTGAAATACCTGTGTCAACTTATATATAATATCAGACTCTAGAATATAATCCCTAGAGTTATATTCTTAGACATTAGATGCCTAGAAATAATTGGGCCTTATTGGGACATCCCATATAAGAATCATACTGAACAGCCCTGAATCACAATAAGTGGGAGTTTGTTAATTATCTCACAGTTCATGTATATTTCATTCACCTCAGTATTCCCTCAGAAAGTGGTTATTCGGCATCTCTCCATGTGCCAGGTTCGTGAGGGTATGCAGTGAACAAAGAGAAACATGGTTTCTGTCCTCAAGGAGTTATATTCAGAGTGGGGACACAAGGAGGAACCAAGCGACCAATGAGCTCATATAAAATTGCAGTACTGACATGAGCTACGGAGGTGAGGCCCCGTGCCGGCAGAGATAGGAGGATGGAGTCTGCTCAGGTCAGGGGTCCAGGGAAAGCTTTCCTCAGGAAGCAGCACTTGACCTGGAGGCAGGAGGGTGAGTAGGAGTTGACCAGGCAAAGAGGCAGTAACAGGACTGTGGCTGAGAGACATTAATGTAGTTAGTGAGGTGCAACAAGGCACAGTAAGGTGAAGGCACCAGCAACCCACACCGGGACGAGCCTGAGGACCGGGGATGTCTTCATCTCAAAGGCACCAAGAAGACACGGAAGATGGCCACTGGAGAAGACCGACCTGTCACAGAAGAATAGATATGGAAGAAGGGCTTGTAGAGCCAGTGAGATCAGCCAAGTCAATTAGGACCTGCAGTCCTCCAGGCCAGTGAGCAATCACTTAGACCATAGGTGGCAGGGTGGTCCGTGGATTGCTTTACTCTCAGCTCCTCCATGTGGAAATGAGAACAGATGTCTAGAGAGGTCAACTGACCTCCAGAGTCTTACACGTAGATGGGGCAGTGCTGGAGCTAGAGCTGCATTCCCTCACTCCAGCTCTAGAGGAAGGGAGGGATAGAGGCAGGATACTGTGTCTTTCACACAGTGCGTAAAAATAAGTGTCCTTCTTATGATAATATGGTCAAGTCCATAACCGCTATTAGACACAATCAGAACACAGCAAGACGTGAGCAGTGGTCTTTAAGTGGCCTCTGCTGATGGAGCGCCATTGGGCAGACAGCCTCACCATGGCTCCTCTGCTCCATAATCTTCATAACAATGAACGACAGCAACAGACCCATCACATTTGCACTTAATACTTTGCATTTTCAAAACTACTTTAACATGTATGATCCCACTTGGTTCCCATGACCCCTTTGGGAGGGCTTTGGCTCAGGAGTCCCTACCCTACTGGTAATTGAGAAAACTAAGCCACAGAGAAGCGACCTGTCCATGGTCTCAGAGCCAGTGAGTGAAGAGCCCAGATTTTTGTTTCTGGTTTCCATATTTTCCTGCAAAAACCTACTGGTTCTGATGTTTACCCCTAGTGCTTTCCCCTAACCACAATTCCACTCTTCCAAAATGATGCCAGAAATGCCAGTACAGGGGCTCCTGGGTGGCTCAGTCAGTGAAGCATCCGACTTTGGCTCAGGTCATGATCTCACGGTTTGTGGGTTCGAGCCCCTCATCGGGCTCTGTGCTAACAGCTCAGAGCCTGGAGCCTGCTTTGGATTCTGTGTCTCCCTCTCTCCTGCCTCTCCCCTGCTCATGCTCTGTTTCTCTCTGTCTCAATAATAAATAAACATAAAAATTTTTTTAAAAAATGTCAATACAGCACAGGACGTTACACACATGATGATGATGGTGGTGGCAGCTACAGCTTTCTTAACAGCACGCTTAGTGCTGCGTGTATAGAGTCTCCTTGAATTTTTACAACTCTGTGGGGTAGATGGTATCATTATGTCAATTTTACAGATGGGGACATTGAGGCTCAGAGACATTAACTAACCCAATAATAAGTTAATAAGTTAGTGAAGCAAAGAACAAATTCAAAACCAAGTCTGATGCCAAAGCTTGATTCCCAGAAACATCCCATAGTTCCCTGCATCTAGGGTGCCTGAGGGGCTCAGCCCTCTCTTATTTTCTCTGTACCATGTCAAACGTGAAACGAGCTTAGCAGGCACTAGTAGTTTTCGATGAAGCCTTTGTCATCTCTTTATTTCTTGCCCCATCACACATCCAGCAGTTTAGACCAAGACCACATTTATACAAACCATTTTGTCAAGGTATAAGTCATATAAATAGACCATAAACGGTCACCTCCAAAAGAAACAAACCATTGAGATTTTTCTTCCCAAACCACACATTCTGTCCCAGTAAGTGGAAGTATCTAGCTTGGACAATTTTATGTGATGATAAATAGGAAAGACTATGAGGAAGGTCAGTCTTGGGGCTCACAGGGGTGTTTGGTGTCCTGAAATAGAAGAACTGTCATGTGGATGAATGTTCACGTTTTGCACTGCTCCTTTTACAAATATGTCTGCATACTTTGCTAAAGTTGCTGGTAGGACCAACTGATGACACAGCATCCAAAACCAGCCCTGATTGGATCCAGCTCAGATATTATTTGGAGAAGACTGTGGGTAGCCCAAATTAGGCTAGCAGGAAAAGTAAATAGGACCATAAACTAAGCCATTTCATGTGAGCAATATGCAATTTAATAATGAAGTATAATGAAATGTAATAATAAAGTCACTAAAAGCAATAAGGAAGTGACAAACCTTATCATCCAAACTGGGGCAGTTTTGATAGTGAAAAAGGGATGTTATTAATATTGTGTCAGAATATCCTAAACTGAGCCACCCCAACAAATCACTCATACAATCACCTAACAGTAGAGAGTGTGGAATGAAGAGAAAGCCCCATCAAAGTGCGTATAAGTGTGTATATCTTAGAAAAAGTTAGGAAAAGAGGAGAGAGATCACACGATGAGGAAGTTTAGGCAAGAGATGACCTACGGCAAACATCCACAAAGGCAAAGAGAATTCATTAGATCCCTTCCAAGGTCCTAGCAATGTGTTTACATAACCTTAGATTTTGTAAAAGAAGAAACAGTAAGAAAAAAATTCTATCAAGTTGCGTGAGCGTGAGGCCAGCACCTAGATGTTTCCCTGTTTACGAGGCTGATTCTTCAACACGGCTGCCACTGGGCTCCGAGGCATGGTGCCAGGCTCAGGGCATAGAGAAACAAAAGCTTTTCTAATGTGCCAAAACTACTCCTCCAAATTCCTAATTTTTCTCAGGCCACGATTTTCAGAGGTGGTCTGAGTCCCTAGCAGCCTGCCCGTCCCAGTGGTGGGCCCTGTATTACACAGTGTGCAGGAGAGCCACCCAACTGGGTTGCACTAAACTAACCACTTAAACGTCACTGACTGAGTAGTCCAGAGAAAAAGCTATATGTCAAAGAGAAAGTTTCAGGAGCTTTCGATCCATATAGGTAATGGTCCAACATTGAAGTGCGTTTGCTGGTCTGCTCTGTGGACAAAGCCAGATTCTGCCAGTTGTGAAAGCTCTTGCTTAACGACATGTGGTAGGGCAGACATCCTCCAGTAGCTAAGTGTCAGCTCATGAGTTTCTTCGTTTTGGGGCACAGTAAACTCCCCCCTTTACTCCCTCTTCTTAACCACAAACAGGCAATGAGGATGGAAAAGGAAGCGAGTCAGAATTTGCTAGAACAGGACTCAGTATACTCCAGAGTCACATGCCAGCCTATACCAAGGCACATATGAAAGATCCTCATTTCCTTAAGAAGAAACAGCAGAGAGGAGAGAGGAGATGTCAATTTCTTCCTCAGAACAATGAACTTCTGAGAGCCGAGTGGGAGAAATTAGTGACAATAACATGACGTCTGTCAACTTTTAAAAAATTAGAAGCAGGATACCCACAAGTAAAGTTGACAGAAGCAAATTAGGATATATCAAGATCTGACACATCATTGAATACCTGCTAATGGGAAAAAAAGATTTTATTTAAACTTTCTTATTGTCATTATGCATAACACTTTTAAAAGCACATAACATTTTCATAAAAGCATGAAGATGATTAAAAAATAACCTTGCTTTTAATATGGAAGAGAGCATGAGAGGCATGTGAAGTTCATTCTCTAAAAACGGCAGCAACTCATTCTTGAGTCTATTCTTTTTTTCAGTTTTCCAAGCTTTACTCCCAGAAGCAGAGAGAGAGGCTTTAAAGCCAATTCTTTCTGTTCTGTTGGAAGTTTTAAAAAATGGATTGCAGTAAAGCCAGAGATGTAGCATGGGAGCAAAAGTGAGGACAATTTTCTGATTTGAATATCTTCCTCAAAATATTGAAATGCAGTTTTTCAGGGTAATACGTGGAGTCATTTTCTGCAGTCAGCAGACGTGACAAAGCCACATGGCCAACTGGCTCCTGAAACTTGATGGAATAGTTAATAATGTTGATGTCAATGATCATTTGAAGATAACTTCTAATCATCTCAGAAGCAGCCATGAAACATGCACAGCCTGGACAAACCTGTTCGAAGATAACTCATTGTCAGTGCATTTTTATATCCACACCATCATTGAGAGCACTTGGACCACCCAGTCCTGGGTTTCAATCTCACCTCCACCTCCTATGAGTTGTATAACCTTGAGCAAGTTACATAACATCTCCAAACCTCAGTTTGGTGTGTTATATGTATGCGAAGAGAAAAAAAAAAATGTGGCATGGGGACCTGGCACCATCTAAGCTCTAAATAAATGTTAGGAACACTTTAGCAGATTGGCTTTCTGAAGCTTTCTGCTTTCTGAAGCCAATCTGCTAAAGGTAGGAGAAGAAGGTCTTCTCATCCAAGTTGAGTTACATACTCATCCCTTATCTTAGGTTGGCAAAAGAAATAACTCAAGTTAAATATCCCTGTGAACATGCAGGTTCTTGATAATTAAGGGAGATATCATCTCAGCAGTTCTTAAAGAAATGAAGCATTTACATGTTGGCGGTTAAATGATACATTTCATGTGACCTATAAATACTCCAAGGTCTGAATTCCCAATTGTAAATTATCCAGCTGCCTGGAGTCCCATTGTTTCTTTCATGCTTAACATTTAAAACTCTGCCAGTCACTACCATCTCTACTAGAAGGAGAGCAAAAGTAAGACAAAGAGGAAATGGCCACCCAAGTAATCAACTTTATTCTTTGTGAATACAAACAGAGCTCAACATGGAGCATTGTGCTGGTGACTTGGGCCAAAGTAATAAAACAAGAGAAAAAAATTGTGGCATAAGAATTAAAAAAAAGAATATGCATATGATACAGTATGTGTGATAGAATTATACCTCGGTAACATTCCCCCAAAACTAAAATAATTGAAGACCACTGCTCACAATAAGAGAATTTAGCACAACAATAGCTTTAAGTTGATATATTTTTTAAATAGCCCTTACATAGAAAACAAGCATCAGTTAAAATAAGTAATGGAAAAGAATATGGTTTACGAATAGAAAATATTACCCATAAACTTAACAAGATTGAGACATGTATAAAGCTTACATGAGGAAAATCATAAAGCACTCCTAAAAACTACGAAGTTTACTGCAAAATGGAAAGACAGGTAGTATGTCTTGGTAGAAAAACTCAGTGTTATAAAAATGTCAGTCTTCCCCAGCATGATCCCCAGCATGATTTATATGCTTAATGCCATCCCAGGAAATATCAACAGATATTTTTGCTTGGAGCTAGACAAGGTGGCTATGAGGTTCACTTGGAAGAAAAAGCGAGCAAGAAAAACCACAAACACCCCAGAAAAGGAGAATGAGGAGTCAGGTGGAACGGGAAAGCTATTCCTACTATGTATGAAATGACATTATAAATTATTGTTACAGTATAAATGATAAAGATTGTATAATTAAAAACAGAATGGTATTGATCCATGAATATCAAAGCAGGCTAATAAAATAAAACAGAAAATCCAGAAATAGATATAGTTGCATGAAGAAATTCAGTGTATGGGAAAGGCATGATCTCAAAGCAATGGGGAAAGGATGGATTTCTTACTAAAGTACTGTTGGAATAACTGAATAGCTCTATAGAAAATGATAAAATAGAATCCATTCCTTACATGGGACGCCATGAAAATTTCAAATAGGCTAGAGATTTAAATACAGGTAATAAAACCACACAAGTATGAGAAAAAAGGAGTGAATTTCTTCATTACCTGAAAGTGCACAAAGCTGCCCCAACTATGATTAAAAACACAAAAGCAACCGGGAAAGTATTGATAACCTTAGCTACATAAAATTAAAACATATTTGCAGAAAGAAAGTCCAAGACAAACAACAAACTAGGAAAATAGATTTGCAACATGTATCACAGACACAAACAGCTAATGTGTGTGTGTGTGTGTGTGTGTGTGTGTAGTGTGTGTGTGTGTGTGTCTGTGTGTGTGTGTGTGTGTGTGTGTGTATAGAGAGAGAGAGCTTCTAAAAGTAGAAAAGGAAAAGACCAACAGTCTGATCAAAAAATGAGCAAGAGTTAACAATAACAAATTCTTAGAAAAAGAAATGCAAATGGCCTTTAAACATATAACAAGATGCTCAAACTTGCTCATGGAAAATCAATGTAAATTAAAATCTACCCTATGGCAGCTAGGACAAAAATCCAAATATTTGACAATATATCCACCACCATCTTGTCCCTCCGATACTCCACCAGTAGCCACAAGTACAAGGAGTCATAAATGGATACCAAGATCTATGTAAAATTCTTTATATCCCAGATGAATTCCTGATTCAGACACATTCAGAACTTGGTCAATCATGAGGCTAAACTGTTTTCCTTAAGTCCTACGCACCGGCTGCTCAGCAGATGTTCCTAAACATGGTTCAAAAGCTAGAAAAATTTCTTACTACTATTCTTCAGTGGTTGTTTTTTTTTTTTTCCCCTCCGCCTCTTCACAACTGAGATTCTTACTCTACATTTCTTGGTGTTTTTTTCTGTAGCTAAACTTGGGGTTTCCAAACTCCTTATGATGGTTTCCAATTTCACCAATAACCATAGTGCTGAGGTCTCTATAAAAGATATGACAACCCTGCCCCTCAAATTGCTCTCTATATGGAACAAAATCATTTTGACATTATGCCTTGTCTACATTCCAGGGGCACTTTGAAACTTCACAGCAAGCAAGCCGGTGTCATTTTGTCCGGTGTCTCTCCTCCTACAAGTCAAACAAGGATGTTGGAAGATGTGACTTCCCACCCAAGAGGTTGAATGCCAACACACGGATCCCTCCCCTCTGAGGACAAGAGACATTGTCAAGTAAGGACTCTGAATTGGGACAAGGTACCAAAAGACAAAAGAGAATGTTCTCACCGTACACACCCGACCTCAAACAGACACATTTGGAATGCAAAGGGAGTTTCCTAGAATGTGCACTCCTATAATTCAATCTGGTACACTTAATTGGAGATTTTCAGGATAATCGGCTCTTGTGAACATTTAAAAGCAAAATAGTCGGTTACTAGAAGATCAGGTGTCGGGCCTTTCAAAATAATATTCATAGTCATTAAGACAGCTCCAGGGAAAGCAGTCCTGGACAACAGGGTGCCAGTTAGCCGGCACCGTGAGATTAAACCCACGGGCACAGCATCATAGGCATCCAGTAGCTGCCACCACAAAAACGGGAAACTCCCAGGGTCTCTGCTGCCCTTTCCAGAACTCCTGTCCAGGTCCCCATCCTTTGGCCAAGAAAGAGAAAGAGGAAGTAGGGCTTTTATGTGAACTGAAGGAGAACTTGAAAATAAAATACAGAATACCCTGATGGTTCCCAGCTAGACCTGTTTGTAACTTTGAAATTTCTTCTGTTTTCAAGCACGGAGTCTTCCACTGTGCTATGCCCTCAGGGGGTTAGACGTACTTAGTTTCACCATAACAGTAAAATCGAAGAACGGCTTGCCGGATGCCATCCCTCTCAGTAGCCAGGAATAAAGGCTTTATTTTTTCCACTGATCCTTATCCAAGTTTACTTCTGAAAGGTCCCACTAGCTGGAGTTCGCCATGTTGGTCTATCACAGGGCATGTTCATTTCCTTCCAAACACCATCACATGTCTGAATCCTACAGCAGCAGAAACAAAGAAATCTAGAATTGGAAACTGTGGGCATATTGCAGACGGGGATGGATGGTTCCAGCAGAACTAAAGAAGTGGCCATAAGGAAGCAGCATTGCTTTTCCTTTAGGGAATAAAACCCAGACAGATCTGTGGCGAGAAAAGCCAAAGCAAGAGGTGCCTGCATCATTCAGTTGGTTGAGCGTCCGACTTCTGCTCAGGTCATGATCTCACAGTTTGTGGGTTCAAGCCCCTCATTGGGCTCTGTGCTGACAGCTCAGAGCCTGGAGCCTGCTTTGGATTCTGTGTCCCCCTCTCTCTCTGCTCACACTCTGTTTCTCTCCGTCTCTCAAATATAAATAAACATTAAAAAGAATTTAAAAAAAAATTTTAAGCCCAAGCAAACCTCTCTTCCAAAACACATTCTACTTTTTAAAAGATGTATTGTAAGAACTATTCACATCACATTTGATAACTTTTCCTCACAGGGCTCATCCTGAACCATCAAAAATTCATTTCCAGGGCTTTAGTGTAGCAACAGGCAAAACAGAGTTACATTACAAACATTGTCACACTCGGGGGAAAGATGCAGCAGCGTATCTCACCAAGCCACTTGCTACCATCAACCATATAATTTCTCAATTCCTTATTACTTCCAGCAATGAAAGGCACAATTACACTTCCTTCCTCCTTTGCTACCGAGAACAGCATATGCGTGAAGCAACCTTCCTTCATTAGCCGTAATCACACACCTTGAGCAACTCGGTGTAATCACCTTGCCTCTAAGGACCGAGGCAGTTTTCATAAAGGCGGAATGGACTTTTCTTTCAGTTGACACAACATTGTTTTCATCAGTATCTGATATTTATTTCTTGTTCTTATCTACTTATTGTTCTAAGTTTAATTGGGGTGTATTTGAGGGCGTTGCTAAGCACAAGGTGATAGGGTACTGTTTGGGTCTGAATACAGATTACATATTTATGCAATTTAACAGTTCTATAAAGATGTGCCTGGACATGGGCTTTGCTTCTGATACAGGATGAAGAAGTCACCAACGGGGTAGAAATTCCATCCCGTTCTGGAATGTGAGTGGGGTGTTAGGGGGGGGGGATGAACTAAATGAGGGATGGGCATTAAGGAGACACTTGTTGGGATGAGCACTGGGTGTTATATGTAAGTGATGAATCACTAAATTCTATTCCTGAAACCATTACTACACTACATATTAATCAAATTGGATTTCAATTAAAAAAATTGAATTTAAAAAAATTTTAAAAAACCACCACCAACAATAAAAAAAGGATGTAAGAAGCAACTTTAGATGGAAGAAAATTCCAACTGGTTTCAGACATATCTCTAGCTTTATCGCCAATGTGATTTTTTTTTAATCGAGATAAAATTGACATATAACATTATGTTAGTTTCAGGTGTGCAACGTGATGATTTGATACCTGTGTACACTGCAAAGTAACCACCACAGTAAAGTCTCATTTACATCCGTTCCAATTTGATTTTTAGTGAACTGCCCATGGGGCTTATCTAGAGATGTCACACCTATTCCTCTGTAGAAATGTTTTAGTAAGTTTCCTTGTAGATGTGTTTTCTTCTTTAAAAAAAAATGTTCATGCTTTATCTTTATTAAGAGATACGCAGTACAGAGGAAAATTGGCACTGACTGCAAACTTGTTCTTTGGAAACATGGTCAGGCTGTGATTTCAAAGGCAAAGCTGAAATCCAAATATATGTTTTACAGAGAGCCGCCTGCCAGGACTTGTTTCAGCTTCCTCAGAAGCTTATTCTAGACTGAGGTAGTCACACCTGTGCTTGTCCAAAAGCTAGAAAGACTGCTTTCTGATATCTGTAGTTTTTTATTGTCAGTTGATTTTTATGGGCGCATTTATTTGTTGATGTTTCTTCTGTGGGAATGCTCTGGGCTCAAAGATCTAGAAAAACGGTGGAATAATTTGCTCCTGTCCCCTCCACTTTGGTTTCATTGTATCGACAACCTCAGCTGGCATCATAGACTATGACGAAGCAGGACAAAAACACACAGAAGGGAAAATCCTGGGATTCTTCTTCTAGGGATGTAATACATACGTGCAAATAAAATGCCTCAGTGGGGGAAAAAAATACTTAACAACTGAAAAAGGGAAACAGATGAACCCAAAAAGAGGCAACGTGTTGGTAATGATTCAAGTTGGCATTCTGCATACAAGGTTTATTTTTCTATTCTCCACGTTTGCATATAATTGAATTTACATTAAAAAATTTAAAGCAAGCATAGATTATGTGGCATCTGAGTAAGGGGATGTATTATGTAATACATCCGTTGACGGGGCTACACTACTCCAAGATGATTCCAAATCATAAGGAAGATGAATAGTGGAAAATACATTGGGCTGGAAGCTGGAATACGCAGTTCCCATCCCTGATCTGACACTAAACATCCGTGTAACCTTGAGCAAGTCATTTTCTTTCTCCGCATCTTAGTATCTTCCTCTGTATAATAATGATTTAACTAAAAATTAACTTCTAGCCATGCTGGCCTCAGAGTGTCCTAAGGTTATAAGACAGTGTACGGCCTGGCTCTCAGGGATCAGCCTGCCCTGAATTCGGGTTCTCATCCTGTGGCAGATGTTGCAGATATTTAGGATAAGAGACCCTTCGTGAAAATGCCTCATACTGTGTCCAGCATATTGTACATTCTCATTAACCAGTTAACACCAGCCAAGTCATATGGGTTCGAGCCCTGCATCGGGCTCTGTGCTGACAGCTTGGAGCCTGGAGCCTGCTTCAGATTCTGTGTCTCCCTCTCTCTCTGCCCCTCCCCTTTTCACACTCTATCTCTCTCGCTCTCAAAAATAAATAAACATAAAAAAATTTAAGAATAATAATAAGGGAACAAGACATTGAATTTTTCAACTCAGGCAGCAACTAGAAAAGGCTAATACCTAAGCTTCAGGGCCTGAATCGCAAAGCCAAGAGGATGCTGAACAACACCTAAGACAGGAACCTTGCCCAAGAAAGCCAGTCAAGAAAAAGAAGGGCAGGCAGGGGGCAGGGCTCGGAGCTGGCATGAACCCCCCTACACCAGCGGAGGACCTGAGTTCTTTCCAGTGGTCACTCACTTCTCTGAGCTTTCAGTGCTGACGCTCTGACCACGGCTTCCTGCCTGCTCTTCTACATCGAAGCCACATGGAGAGACGTGGCACCCCAACCCGACAGGCTGATTATAGGCCAACCTGCAGGTCTGAGCCTTGGACTTGGCCGATACAGTAGCAGAGGTATTGTAAACAACAAGAGAGCTTTAGCAACAAGCATGCCAGGAACTTCAGGGGCCTCAATAACACAAAATATTTAATGAGCATCAATTATTTATGAGTCTATTCCAGGCATGTGGGACACATCAGAGCATCTTCCAGTGAACTTGCCATCCAGACACCCTGACGACTGAACGCTGGAGTCTGAACTGGGTTTAACAGAGAACACACAGTACTCTGCACATAATAATCGGTTGACATATAATAAATGAATAAACGAATGAATGGAGAAAATTGGAAATCAACATCTTATTTCTATCCTCTCCTGTCTCAGCCTATGGACTGGACCGGAGGGGAGGGATAGAGATGGCAAGGGGCTGGGGCTGAGGCCTTAATTTTTTCTCTTGCCTTGGAGCTGAGATTGGATTGTCAGTTGGATTGTGAGTTGGATTGTCTCTGGAAAAAGAGAAACTGTGGCCCCTTTTTGATACTGGCTCAGTGTTCTTCCCACTGCTTCCCAAATGAGCATGTAGAGAATGACTCACTGTGCAGGTCATCTTTCCAATACTGTGCTATGAATCAAAGAACAGACTAATAAGAAATAAATTTGTTTTACTATAAATCTTAGTGAAGCTATTGAAGTAGATGGATTTAATTCCTAATACACATTATAGATAAATATAGCTACAAAACAGTTCAGGCAAAACACACTTAAGGGAAAGATTTAAGGAAGGTTCTTGGTTTTTATGGCAAAGAACAGCCCATCTGCCTACTTTCTAATTATGACAGCCAAAAAGGCTCTCTATTCTTTATTTATGACACTGGTATCAATTTCCATGTCCTGGTTATTTCTGATCCCATTAAAACCCAAATGACTTCAGAGAAACTATTCTGAAGACTTGCTATCCCACTCAGGGATCACAATCGATGATTCCACATGAGGCCTGAATTCTCTCAATCTCTACAACTCTCAGGAATGAGCGTGGCCATTTTTCTGTTTCTTCTTGCCCTTCTGTTTGTGGATGGCAGGAAGGCCTAAATTTTGGAAACGCGAAGATGTTTCCACGATGAAGAAGTCTCCGAGGAAAGGCAGGAGGAGGAAAAATGCCAGTAAAGTAATGGCTGTGTTGATCTCTCTACTAGAAGGCAGTGAGGACTGAGCCACCAGAGAAAACTCAGGAGTAGAATGCAAAGGATAATGAGGGGAAATGGAAGAACAGAAACTAGAAAACCAAGTTTCGAATAACCTGACGGATGGGTGCCTCTGTTATGGTAAGGAAGGAGTTCGTAAGCGATTGCTTGCACTCAGAGCCAGGGCAACCCTGGCCAGTGGGTTGGGCAACTGTGAGGCGAGCAGTCTCCAAGAGGTGATGGTAGGGGTGAGGTCCAGACAGGAAAGCAGGAAGGGAGGAGCACACAGGGGAGGAAGGTGAGCAAAGAAGCGGGATCAAAGCCCCGAGCCATGAGCGGAACGTTGGTTAAGAGTGAGGGACTTGGGAACAAGAAGGATACACGAAAAGAGCGGAAAAGTGAGAAATCTGTCGAAATTTGCTTAAAACTGACCATCCGTAAGCAAAAAAGGCCATCAGGCTTGCCAAGCAGTACTTATACAGCTGTTCCTCAAATTTGAGATATATTTCTTTCATTCCCATGCAAAAATACATTCTACCCACAAATCGAATCTACCTGCAAGCACACGGGAAAAGCATGGCGGCAGCATCTTCCTGGATCCCTGGTTGGTGATACCAATCTCCGGGAAAGCCAAGTATAGCAGACAGTCCAAACAATGGGCTGTTTTTTGTTGGTGTCAGTTCAGCTTCCTACAAACAAAATTAAAGCAGCATTTGGTTAGCAATTGGAAACACATATCAAAGGGAGGAAGCCTAACTCAAAACAGATTTTTCTAACCATCCTCCTTATATGTGTGTAGAAAGAATGCGTCTTTCAGTTGTAGCAATGCAAATGTCAGTGATTACAAACACGTGCGTAAGAGCTTGCCAGCAATTTGTTCTTGCCCTTGAATGACGAGACCCATACAGAGTCCAGGGAAGATTGTGGAACTGTCATTGGCTTCAGTATGAAAAACAGAGATATGAATGGTGGATAGAGGAACGGACAGGAAAATCCTGAGAATAACCCTTTGTGGGAAAGCATGTTGTTCCCTAGTAAATGCAGCTCTTCACCCACCAATACTAAGACTGCTTAAAGCATGCAAATAGAACTATGTGTATTTGAGAGAAAAATTAATTTCCAAAGACTGGTAAAAGAGAAATCATTCTTGGAAGAGGAGCTCGGAGGAAAGGAGGTCTGGGAAGCTGGAACATTCTGACATGCACTGCCCTTTCTTCCCTTTCAGCAACCTGCCTGTGTCTCACGTATCGTTTCCCAAACAAGTGCTAGATTTTACCCCGGAAGGGAAAGGGTTTATAAGTGTACATTCTTTGTAAAGTACTCTGTAAGTTCTTTGTAAAGAAATAATCCACGTTAGTGTGTCTCAGACTGTGTGAGACAAAATGAAAATGTTGTGGTTAGAGACGTTTCTGAGTGAATATCCGTAAATAGAATGATTGCCTATCGGTTTCTGTTTTACCAAACAAAATGTAGCTGTGAATTAAACCGTCTGTAAAAGTATTCCTTATGGACTGACTCAAGGGCATCACTGAGTTATTTTGTTTGCAGAAGTGATTTCTTTGGGTACTGTTTACTTTCTGTGGCTGAAGGGAATGTTCGGGCCCCTTTACGGAGCCTTCCATAGACACGCTGGATTTCATGAGGCGTTCTCCCCATGAGAACAGCCTCACCCAAATCCTTCCATGCCTTCCAGTCTAACTCAGCTCCTGGAGAGCCCTCAACCACTTATCCCCTGCAGGGCCATCCCCTTTCTCTGTGTGCTTCCTCATCAACGTTGTAGCCCTTGATAACATGTTGTCTCGTATTGCTACAAAATTCTTTGCCTTAAAAGTCTATCCATGGGGCGCCTGGGTGGCTCAGTCGGCGAAGCATTTGACTTTGGCTCAGGTCATGATCTCACAGTTCATGAGTTCAAACCCACATTAGGTTCTCTGCTGTCAGCATAGAGCTTCAGATCATCTGTCTCCTCTCTCTGACTCTCCCCTGCTCATGTTCTCTCTCTCTCTCTCAAAAAAAAAAAAATAAAAAGAAATAAAAGTCTATCCTCGTCAACCAGGTGGTAAGATTCTTGTGGGTGGAGTCATGTTACCCACTTCCACTATATGCGCCCAGAGTCTGTTACACACTCTGTGTGTCACTAAAATGGAGCCACATATACAAAAAGTACTCAGATAAAAATGCTCTGTTCTCCACAAAATTCCAAGTGCATAATGGAACAAATATGCAGATTACTGTGATAGTTTCACACTAATGATTTGATGAGGGAAGAAGAAGAAAAAACATGCAATGCAAGGGAAAGGAAAGGAGTTAGTGGTTCTGATAATTCAGGGGAATGTTTCCACAAGAAGAAAAAGGTAGGGTTAATGAGTAAACCTAAAGCATATAAAGTATTTGGCGGGGAAACAGATCTAAATTGAGGTACAGAGATTTAGACGGTAGGGGATGCAAGTGGTGGGAAGGGGAATTTTGTAAAGAATTTCTTTGGATTTCATAAAAATGTCAAGTTTCCAATAGGAGGATTCATCTTTCCCTCTTCTGGAAAACAACTCAGCACTTGATCGAAAACATTGGAGGCAAGTAACAAACAAATAAACAAAGAGGGAAATCAAGAGACCAAATTCTAACGGTGCTTTTAATCAGAAAACAGAAACTTTAAGAAGAGTGGATTTCTCACAATGTGGCCAGGCAGCCCTGTAAACAGTCGCTGGTCCCTGCTGAAAACACACAAAATATACTAGATAAGTGTTTAAAGGGTATTTTCAAATATATAATCAAGTTTAAAACACAGGAAACTCTTCTCTTGTCAGATACAAAGAATGAAAGCAAAGACTAGGCACTAAGGTGAACCCGGTGTTTCTAGGGGGCAAAGGGGTGGTTTTAGATCAGATAGGGGAATTCTGACACCCGCACGGGAAGGAGTGTTGCCTTAAGATTAGGTGAAGGAGAAGCCTTCGGAAAGCAACTTGCTTTCACAAAATTTTTAAAAATAAGCCGATCAATTAATATAAACACTACTCCAGGACCAGTAAGTAATACCACCAGGACCCATTAGCAAGCGAGCACAAAAACGTTGTGTAATGTCACTTTCCCAGCCCTGAACACTTGCACAGAAGAAACATCAACAAATAAATGCGTCCGTAAAAATCAACTCACAGTAAAAAGCTACAGATACGAGAAAGCAGTCACAGAAGTGGAAGGTGGGGGCATTTCATGAAACACGAGTTTTCCCCCAAAGAACTGAAAGTTATGGAAAAACCTGAAAGAGAATCCAAAACAATAATGTTATAGGTGATTAAAGATAAAATTAAAGATAAAATAAAATCCTTTAAAAAAAAGAACAAGCAGGGTCACCTAGGTGGCTCAGTCGGTTGAGCGTCCGACTTTGGCTCTGGTCATGATCTCACAGTTTGTGAGCTCGAGCCCTGCATCGGGCTCTGTGCTGACAGCCTGGAGCCTGCTTTGGATTCTGTGTCTCCCTCTCTCTCTCTGACCTTCCCCACCTCATGCTTTCTCTCTTTCTCTCTCAAAATAAATAAACATTAAAAAAAAACCAAGCATGACAGTTTGAGAAAATGAATAGGAAAACTTTAAAATATTCTCCAAATGAAAAACAAAGTATAGCTTTTAACATAAAAAAAAAAAATCCAGCGAATGAAATACAATAGATCATAAACAGCTAAACAGAGTTGGCAAGTTGGAAGATGGCTCTGAGGAAATGGTCCAAGATCTAACACAAAGAGATAAAATGATAAAAATATATATAGTTATGAGACTGGAGAATATATACATGTGATGTATCACAAAATATAAAACAATAGGTCCGATTGCTAACCTGGACAAAGAATACATATTGACTATCCACAAAACCTGGGAACACAGAAAAAAAATAATGCATATGCTGCATTTGTTTCTGACTAATGAGCAGACCCATTACTCTAAATTTAAAGCTATTTCTGAACCTGAAAATGTGTCTGTCCGGAGGTTGAGGAAAAACATATTAGTCATATATTTCCCCACCCTCCCAATCATATATATTTTAATGTAACTAATATACTGTTTAAAAATAAGCTTGGATTAAGCAAAGATTTTTTAGGAAAACAAAAAACACAGAGCAAAAGAAAAAATAGATAGATTAGACTTCATTAGAATCAAAAGTCATGCTCTTCAAAAGATGCTGTAAAGAAATTTAAGAGACCAGTCACAAACTGAGAGAAAATATTTGCAAAACATATATTTATTTTTTTAATTTTTTAAGTTTATTCATTTATGACAGAGAGAGAGACAAGAGTGTGAGCAGGGGAGGGGCAGAGAGAGAGGGAGGCATAGAATCTGAAGCAGGCTCCAGGCTCCGAGCTGTCAGCACAGAGCCCAACATGGGGCTCGAACTCACAAACTGTGAGATCATCACCTGAGCTGAAGTTGGATGCTCAACTGACTGAGTCACTCAGGCGCCCCACAAAACATATATTTAGTAACGGACATGTATATAAATTATATAAAGAACCCTTTCCATTCGATAATAAGAATACCAGCAACTCATTTTTAAAAATGAGTAAAAGATTTAAACTATTTACCAAATAGTTTTTTAAAAATGTTTTAACTGACAATACAAAGTGCTAAGGAAATGCAGAGCAACTAAACGCATACACTGCTGATAGGAAAACAGGTTGTTCTAACTACTTTGGAAAAGTTTACTGGTTTCTTAGAACATCCATAAACAATCCCACACCTGTGGTGTGACAATAACATCCCAGCAGCCCTACTCCTGGGTGTCTAATGAAGAGCAATAAAAGAAAGCAATCTGTATGTAAATGATCGTAGCAACTTTATTCGTGTTGGTTAAAAAACAGAAACAACTAAAATGTCTGTCACTGGTCAATGTACAAAAAGTGATTGACTCAGACAACAGAATACACTCAGCAATATATATATATATACATATACATATATATATATATATATATATATATAACCATGGATACATGCCACTATACAGATGAATCTCAAAAGCATATAGAAGAGGGGCGCCTGGGTGGCTCAGTCGGTTGAGCGTCCGACTTTGGCTCAGGTCATGATCTCACGGTCCGTGGGTTCGAGCCCCGCATCGGGCTCTGTGCTGACCGCTAGCTCAGAGCCTGGAGCCTCCTTCAGATTCTATGTCTCTTTCTCTCTCTGCCCCTCCCCTGTTGACGCTCTGTCTCTCTCTGTCTCTCAAAAATAAATAAATATTTTAAAAAATTTAAAAAAGCATATAAAAGAAACAAAATAGAAAAGGCTACGTCTCTTATGATTCAATATTACAACGTTCTTGAAAAGGTAAGCTAGGGACAGAAATCACACCAATCATTTCCAGGGGCTCAGAGTCATAGAAAAGGATTAAATACAAAAGGATAGGAGGAAATTTCTTGGAGTGATAGGAATTTTTTATACCTTCATTGTGATAGCAACTACGTGAGTGCATATATTTGTAAAAACTCACCAACAGAATACCAATAGAGGGTAAACTGTATATGAATTGTTCCTTATTGAATTTAATATCTTTTAAAAATTAGTGCATACTATGTTTTCTGTCTTTGTAAACACTTTGTAGAAGTAAAAATTCCAGCACACATTAACTGACATTGCACTAGTAAAGAACAGAGTGGCGGGGAAGGGACAGTTATTCAAAGTATAATATCTGAAGTTTTCATAAAATTAAATATATTTCTTCAGAGTAAAGAAGTACATTAAGTCTGAGCAGTATGAATAAAACAAGCTGACACCAAAAAGCTCTTATAACTAAGAAAAAAACACACTACAGTTGCAGGACACAAAATCAATATACAAAAATCCATTGCATTTATATACATAATAATGAACTACAGAAAGAGAAATTAAGAAAACAGTCTCATTTACAATTGCATCCAAAAGAAGAGGAATAAATTTAAGCAAGGAAGTGAAAGTCCTGAATGCTGAAAACGTTAATGAAAGAAATTAAAGAAAACAAAAATAAATAGAAAGGTATTCCACGCTCATGGATTGGAGGAATTAATAATGTTAAATTGTTCATGCGGGCGCCTGGGTAGCTCAGTTGGTTAAGCTTCCGACTCTTGATTTCGGCTCAGGTCATGATCTCACGGTTTGTGAAATCAGGCTCTGTGCTGACAGCATGGAGCCAGCTTAGGATTCTCTTTCTCCCCCTCATGTATGCTTATTCTCTATGTCTCAAGATAAATGAATAAATATTTTTGTAAATGTTCATATTCCCCAGGGGCTCCTGGGTGGCTCAGTGGGTTAATCATCTGACTTTGGCTCAGGTCATGATCGCGCGGTCTGTGAGCCCTGCGTTGGGCTCTGTGCTGACAGCTCAGAGCCTGGAGCCTTCTTTGGATTCTGTGTCTCCCTCTCTCTCTCTGTTCCTCCCACGTTTGTACTCTGTCTCTCTCTCTTTCAAAAATAAATAAAGAATAAACAAATTTTATTTTAAAAAGTTCATATTCCCCAAAGCAATATACAATTTCACTGAAATCCCTGTCAAAATTCCAATATCATTTTTCACAGAAGTAGAAAAATGATCCTAAAATTTGCATGCGACCACAAAAAACCCAGATAGCCAAAGCAATCTTGAGAAAGAACAAAGCTGGAGACATCATGCTCCCTGACTTCAAATTACATTACAAAAGCTAGAGTAATCAAAACAGTATGGTACTAGCATTAAAACAGACACACAGATCAACGGAACACAATAGAAAACCCAGACATAAAACTATGCATATATGATCAACTAATTCACGACAAAGGATCCAAAAATACACAATGGAGAAAAGACCATCTTGTCAGCAGATAGTGTTGAGGGAACCAGACAACTACATTCAAAAGCATAAAATTGGACCACTATCTTACAACATACACAAAAATTAACTCAAAATTATTAAAGACTTGAATATAAGACCCGAAACCATCAAACTCGTAGAAGAAAACATAAATGGCGAGTAAGCTCCTTCACATAGGTGTTGAAATGCTTTTTTAAATCTGACACCAAAAGGAAAGGCAACAAAAGCAAAAATAAATAAATGGGACTACACCATATTAAAATCCTTCTGCACAGCGTAGAAAACATCAACGAAATTAACTATGACAGCCTACTGAATGAGAGAAAATATTTGCAAATCACTTATCTGATAAAGGGGTTAGTATCCAAAATATATAAAGAATTGATACAACTCAAGAGCAAAAGCAAAAAAAAAATTGCAAATCATGTATCTGATTTAAAAAATGCCAGAGGATTTGAATAGACAGTTTTCCAAAGAAGATATACAGATGGCCAAGACGCTAACCTTCACTCATCACCAGGGAAATGCAAATCAAAACCACAAGGAGATACCTCCTTACACCGTTAAAATGGCAATTATTAAAAAGACAGGGGCGCCTGGGTGGCTCCATCAGTTAAGCCTCAGACTCTCGATTTCAGCTCATGGCATGATCCTAAGGTCATGGGATCAAGCCCTGTGTCCGGCTCCATCGTGAGCGTAGAACCTGCTTAGGAATTTCTCTCTCCTTCTGCACTGACTCATGCTCTCTCTCTCACTCTCACTCTCTCTCTCAAAAAAAAAAAAAAAAAAAAAAGACAAATAGCAAGGGTTGATGAGGATGTGGAGAAAGGGGAACTCTTGTATACTGTTGGAACAATGGTAAATTTGTACAGCTACTGTGGCAAACAGTACGGAGGTGCCTCCAAAAAATTAAAAATACAATTTCCGTATGATCCAGCAATTCTGCTTCAAGGTATTTATCCAAAGAAACTTTATCCAAAAACTACTAATTCAAAGTGGTATCGGCACGGTCATGTTCATTGCAGCATTATTTACAACAGCCAGGTTTCATTGCAGCATTATTTACAACAGCCAGGATACGGAAACAACTTAAGTGTTTATCCATAGATGAATAAAGAAAATGCGGTGTGTGTGCATGTGTATATGTATATATAATATCTCATTGTATTGAATATACAATGCACATACAATATGCAATATATATATATATTAAATACAATGAGACATAATTCAGCCATGAAAAAGAACAAAATGTTGCCATTTGAGACAACATGGAAGGATCGTGAAGGCTTTATGCTAAATGAAATAAGACAAAGAAAGACAAATACTGTATGATCTCACTTATGTGTGGAATCCAAAAACCAAAACCAAAACCACCAAGTTCATAGATACAGAGAACAGATTGGTAGTTGCTAGAAGACGGGGATGGGTGAAGGCAGTCAAAAGGTACAAACTTCCAGTTATAAAATACAGAAATCATGGGGATGTAATGGACAGCATGGTGACTATAGCTAATAATGCTCTTGCTTTGAAAGTGGTTAAGAGAGGGGCTCCTGGGTGGCTCAGTCGGTTAAGCGTTCAACTCCAGCTCAGGTCATGATCTCACCGTCTGTGGGTTCAAGCCCAGCGTTGGGCTCTGTGCTGACAGCTCGGAACCTGGAGCCTGCTTCCGATTCTGTGTCTCCCTCTCAATCTACCCCTTTTCCACTCGCACTCTGTCTCTCAAAAATAACCATTAAAAGAATTTTTTTGAAAGTAGCTAAGACAATAGATCTTAAAAGTTCTCATCACAAGAAAAAAAAATTTTTTGTAACTGTGTAAGGTGACAGATGTTAACCACACTCACTGTGGTGATCATTTCCCAATATATACAAATACTAAAACAGAATATTTGCTGTACACCTAAAACTAACATAATATGTCAATTATATCTCAATTGGGGAAAAAAAAAAAAAAGCTCGTAATGCCAGCAGTGGAATTCAGAACTTTCAGGAATATTAGAATGTATACAGCAGGTCCAGCAGGGCCTGGCAACCTGAAGGACCCACCTACCTCCCAGGACAGCCACAATTTGGCCCCTACCCATAGGTCCAAACAAGAACAGAAGCCTGGACAAGAGCCAGATCCGATTTCCAAAATAAGCTGGAAATTCATACCTTTATGGAAGATTTCTTGTTCTTAACTACTGGACACAAATTCAAAATGTTAAAACATATCCAATGAGCCGAACAAAACATCTCTGTGGGCCAACTTCCAACTGCTGGTCACAATTTTGGAACATCTACTATAAAGAACCCGATCTGAGGCCTCCTCCTGTCCAGGTTTTATGGCCCCTGAATTCAGAGGAAGAAAAGAAGTGGTGTTCAAAGCTGCTTCTAACCTTGAGCCATGTGAAATTAAATGTTCCCTGCTATTTTGACGAAAAGCAGAAGTTGTAGAACTGATCAGTTTGTACCTTTGAAGATTACAGTGAATAAAATTGGCCGCCTGGTCCCCCCCAGAAGGACCATGATTTCGGGATCTCTTTGCAGGTGAGGTGGGGGGAAGGGGTGAGGGGTCATGAGGCCACACCCAGTGATCCTGATGCACCCGCACCAAGACACTGGTCCTTCCTGCCCCTAATCTCTCTGCCTTATCCTCTCTATGGTCATATTTTCTCAGCTCTCCTCTCCCTCCTTCTGCTCCCTGACCTGTCATTAGAACAGAAAACTGATAGGTGAGGGGGTCGCGGAGAAAGTCATGGGAGCTTCCACAGCTCCAGGCATCGTTCTGCTTATTAATAAAAATCTATCTGCTCTTACCTATGTTTCCAGCCCTGCTATAAGCATTTTCCATTTGAATCCTTACAGCAATCCTATGAATGAAGTCCTACAACTCTGCGCCTTTGCAGATGTAGCTTGGCGAGGTAATGAATTCAGTCAAGGCCACAAGGAGCAGAGCCAGGACGAGAATGCAGATGATCCCAGCCTCGGAGCCACACTTTTAACCACACTGGCTGCAACCTCCTCATCACAGGGTTTCAGCCTGTTTTACCATTCGGTTTCCCCAGCCCCAAACAGAGTAAATACCCCACAAGACCTTGCATCTGTAGGGTATATATTAACATTTCAAAGGGAGCTTTGGAATTTGCCTTCTCTTCATTATAACAAAAATAGAGTCTGTCCTTCATTATAATAAAAATGAGCAGGTTCTGCTGAAGGACTCAGAGATGAGCTCATCTCCTTGATTTGCACTTTCCTTTTAAGGAATTCAAGAGGCTTGGAAAACGGCCATGGTTCTCTACCATACTACTGTTTGATGATGAGGGGTGTTTTCCTTGCGTTTTAAATGATAAAGCAAAATGCACAAGTGTGTGTGTGTGCACAATAGGTGTATGTGTGTGTGACAAGTGAAGTATGTGTGGTGTGTGTGCATGTGTATGCGTGGGGTGTGTGTTTTTTGATGTGTGTGAGCATGGTGCATATACTTATGCGTGTGGTGTGTGTGTACATGCATATGTGATATGTGTTTGGCATGTGTGAGTGTGGGGTTTGTGTGTGTCACACACACAGGGCAATCGATGCAGCCACATGCTCTAAAGTCCGGAGGTTAGACCATTAGCCCAGCCCGCATCCATGTACGGGTTTTTTCCTGTACATTTCCTGTACATGCCCTGTACATTTCCATACATTTTTGTAGGCTCGATCAGATGGTCCAACTGCAGGGGACCCAGCTGGGATCTGGTTACTGTGTATCCTCCTGGGCCCCACTCCAGACCTCCAGCGTCACGTGGCCTGGGCATAGGCCTAGGAATCTGCACATTTAAGAGGTGCCCCCGTTACCGTTACCACATCCCTATTCCAGAGCCACTGCTACAAGCTGAGGTTATCTGTACGCCTCCCAGTTCGGGTTATACACATCCATATACTCATGATAAAAGGGGGAAAGTAATTTGCGCACAGACACATTTTCTCTTACTTTTCTTGCACTAACTAAAAAAGTGGAGGAAAAAAGAATCTTACCACCCCCCCATACACCCACACACAAACACACACATACACGTACAGGTTAAAGCGCTTTTATGTTCTCAGCTTCTAAATTTGTTTCCATTTTAACAAGCACATGAAGCTCTTCCTGAGGGAGGCTTTGATTCTTTTGTTGAGGTTTATGATCGCGTAGCATCACTTCGGACGTCCCCATTCTATATATGCGATGCGGCTGCGTCCTGCTAATAGCTAAGGCTTTTCTTCTCACAAGTCAAAGGAAAAGTGTCTCTCTTAAAACGTTTGAAACAGTTGATATATTTGAGGTCTCTCTGCTTGACTGGTAGGCCGTCTTGGCTCTAGAATTCTACAGATAATTGTCACTGATGTTGCAAATAAGGATTTTCCAAACGTGGATAATTTTGACCAAGCACTCCTTGGGCAGGAGGTAGTTAAAGGTGTCAGATTAAAAGGTCTGGCTTCCCTCTCCCAAATCCATCTACTTAAAAGATTTGAAAAGTTATACTATCTAAACTGTAAACTTTCCCTGGGGCAAGCGGCTTGCAGACTGATAGGAATAAACCGGTGAAAGAGACTCAAAATTGAAACCCACGAAGAGAATAAAAATAAAGTGCAAACCTCACTTAGGACCTTTGTTTTTCTTTTCCTTCTAGTAAGGAAACACTTCCCCAGGTAAGGTTCAGGCTCCAGGGATGCAAGCGTGGTCCTCAGGGAAGTGTACCCCTGCTCCATTTTGCTCCCAAAATATCATTCTTGCCTTTAGCACAGAAGGAATTCTGCCATCTTGCATTGCTTCTGTCTTTGCATGAATAGTACCGCAATGTGGCACTTAGTGAGCTGGGTGGCAGTGATCCACCTGAGAAGCAGCGAGGGCACGGATAAAAGCAGTGAGAATGGGGAAAGAGAGGAGGTGAGGGATACAGGAGATAGTGAAAAGGTAGAGTCACCAGGGCAAGAGGATGGATACTCGCATCGCATTTGAATTCCCAGACGTTAGAGTTGGGAAAGCCATACGACTCTAGGGGCCAAACAGGTCAAATCAGTAAAGAGGGTTGGGGGTCAAGATGGTGAAGACTATAAAGAATTAGAGAGGGCACATAAAGAGAGCGGCCCCTCCTTACTCCAATCAGCTGCTGCCATTTACAAAACCAGGCCTTCCACATATTCCTCTTTCCAGGATAAGCCAGAAATCTTGCTTTTCCTGCAAAAAGTCTGAATTTAATATCAAGATAATTAATTTTTAGTTATTAATTTTCATTTTAAAATATGGATCGTCTTTATTTAGAAACACTCTATCAACCAGAACACCCAAAGAGGACTCGGGTGGGGAGGCACCGGGACGCAGCCGAAGCTTCTGATTCCAAGCCTCCGAAATAGACGGCCACACTACTCACCAAAATAAGAAATTCCTTCTCTCTCTAGATGATGGACTTTTTTTAAAAAGTAAGATAAACCTATAATCTCATTCAACAACCATGGAAACTCAAGATTGGAACGGAATTCACTTTCATCTGATCCAACTATACCTCTAATGCTTCAATTCTTCTGCCTCTAGGATTCCTTGGAACCCTGAGATTCTATTACCCTGTAATTTCTAGAATGGTCCTGAGCTACATCAACTCCTCTTCCTTACATCTGTGTGCAGTGCTGTGGCTTTAGAATTGGTTGTTAACATCCCTTTTTCTCTTTTATAGGCTTCTCTCCTGAGATAACACAAGTGAGATGTGATTTGACACTTATCTTGTTCAGATGAGCAATAGATCATTTGGATGCCAATCAAATGCAGAAATGTCCACATTTTTCAAATCAGTCATGTAATTGTCAAATCACTTCACCCTGTTTTTCAGATATAGCTCAAACTATGAGAATTCCCAGAGTTTTACATTCTGAGTCTTTTTTGATGGTCTTTGGAAAACTAAACCAAAATGAACTTGATCTTGAAAGTGGTATCTTCATTCAGAAAACTTTTATTGTGCAAGTTATATTGAGTGCCTCCATAAGGAGAATTAAAAGAAGATAATGGAAAGTCACCTACAGGTTGGGAGAGGAGAAATGCACGATCACTTATAAACTCAGAATAACATTAGTACTTAGCAGAGCTTGTCCCTCTATTAAAAATGAAATAGAACCAGCAACAAACAATTGGGAAATAGTATTTAAAACAATATGATTTGAAAGAGATCAAAATGCGTGAAATGCTTAAGAATAAATTTTTTAAAATTTTTTAATAAAAAAGTATGTAATGCCTACACACTTAAAACTATAAAACATTGCTAAGAAAAATTAACGAGGACTTGAAAAAATGGAAAGATGTACCACATACATGGATAGGGAGACACAGATGTTAAAATGTCAACTATTCCAAAACTGACCTAAGATTTAATTCAGTTCAATCAATTCAGTTCAATTTCTGTAGAAATTGATGAACTAATTCTAAGGTGTATATGGAAATGTAAAGAACTCATAATGGCTAAACAATTACAAAACAGAAGACCAAAGTTGGAAGGTTTACAGTTTGATTTCAAGACTTACTATAAAGCTATAATAATGAAGACAGTGTGGAATATTAGTGTAAAGATAGACATTCAATCAGTGGAACAAGAATCAAATAGAGAATTTGAAATAGATCCTTGCATTGTGGTCAAGAGATTTTTGATCATGTTCCCAAGATAATTCAATGGGAAAAGAATAGTCTTTTCGATAAATACTGTTGAACACCGGATATTCATTTTGAAAAAACATCAACTTTGACCCTTATCACAGACAAAAATATTAACGGTATATATCAAAGGCTTAAGCACAACTAAAACTATAAAACTTCCAGAAGAAAAGAGGAGAGTCTCTTTACAGTCTTGGGGTTGACAAAGCTTTCTTAGATAAGACACAAATCTTTGGCTCTTGAAAAGATATAGTTAAGAAAATATAAAGACAAGCTTGATGCTGGAAGAAAATATTCAAAATATGTATTTACAACAGAGGATTTATAACCAGAATATACAATGAGCTCTGACAACTCAATCATAAAAAGATAAACAATCAAATAAAAATGGGCAAAATATGTAAATTGACATATCACAAAAAATACGAATGACCAAAAAGCACATGAAAAGAAGCTCAACATCATTAGTCATCGGGGAATTATAAATTAAATTAGAAGATGTCAGTACACATCCATTAGAATGGCTAAGTTTAAGATTTAAAAAGAATGATTTCCAGATGTCTGTCATTCACTGAGAGTGAAGACAGGAGAAAGGGCAGAGTTGAAGAGATGACTAAAGTAGTTGAACACAAGCTAAGTTTGAGGTGCCTGGAGCACATACCAATTGAGACAAGCTCATGCAGACAGAAAAAGGGCCTGAACTAAAAGTAAAGACTAAGGAATAATTAATATATGAATAAAGGTAAAGTCCTAACGTTTTTCCCAAGCAGGATGTATAAATAACTTGAGATAAGACACAGGACAAAACCATAGGGACCATCACCATTTAAGGGACTGATGGAGAAAGAAACATCTAAGAGGTAAAGTAAGAAGGAACAACTGAAAAGATAAGAAAAAAAAATGTCTCAGGGACAACACCTAGAAAGAGGACACAGTCAACAGTGTCCGATATGCCAAGTAATATAAGGACTTAAAAGAGTTTCTGGGCTCTTCATCTCATAGGGTATTGCTGACTTTAACAAGTATGAGTTCCCTAGAGTGGTAAGAACAGAATCAGAATGACAGTGGAATAAGGAATTCATAGGAGATGCAAAAGGGCCAATGAAGGAGTTAGAATATAACAATCCTAACTGTGAAGAGATGATAATGGTAGGATAGTGGTTGGGCAGGGAAGAGAATTATTACAGATTTAAACAAGTGTTCCTTTATTTTTTAAAATGTTTATTCATTTTTGAGAGAGAGAGAGAAAGAGAGAGCGAGAATGAGCAGGGGAGGGTTAAAGAGAGGGGGACGGAGGACCCAAAGCAGGATCTGTGCTGACAGCAGCAAGCCCATTGCTGGCCTTGAAGCACGAACCAAACTGTGAGATCATGACCTGGGCTGAAGTCAGACATTCAACCCACTAAGCCACCCAGGTGCCCCAAGAAAGTGCTCTTTTAAACACGAGAGAAAAAGCAAGCGTTTATGCTTAGGAGTGAATATGAGGACAAAGAAACAGTAGAGAGCCAAAGACTAACAACACACAGGAGGAAGGAGTAGTCAATGACTCAAGCTTCCCTAAGGGCTTGGGAGATATCGTGTGCAAAATCAGACACACCGGAAGTAAAAGAAGCAAACCCATTTGGAGGTCCTACAGCAAGGAGCCGAAGAACTTGTCCGAAGTGTATGTCCATTCATTGTTGAATGAGTGCGTGTCATCCTCTAGGGGAGGACAATTGACTGGGCAAGTGATAGAGATGATCCTAACATACTCACTTTCTGTCTCATTCCCACATCTTCTCTGGAGGATGTGAGGTTAAAAACACAAACACAGTGGGGCACCTGGGTGGCTCGATCAGTTAAGCATCTGACTCTTGATTTCATCGCAGGTCATGATCTCATGGTTTGTGGGATCAAGCCCGACATCAGGCTCTGTGCTAACAGAGCAGTGGGATTCTCTCTCTCTCTCTCTCTCTCTCTCTCACACACACACACACACACACACAAAATAAATAAACTTTTAAAAAACACACAAACACACTACACATGAGGAACAAAAAAAATTTCTTCTCATCACAACTCTGCACAAATCTTCTTGGAGGCATCTAGCTCCCTGTGGGAGTGGACACTGCAGAGAAAGGGGGGTGCATAGGAGTCTCCATGTGTCACACTGCCCTGAGTGACCAGCTGCTTTCCCCCAGACCACCACTCCCACCTCCACAAGTGACTGATCAGTCTCCATCCTTCCTCTCCACTCCCACTGCCCCTGACCCACCTGACCAGAGACTGCCCTTGTGGGATCAATTCTCCAGTCATGGCACCTTGCACCCTGACAGCTGTCTTCATTGACAGCCTCTTTCCTGTCTCTCTGCCTTGTCCTAGGACTCTCTTTCCTGCTGCTCCAACTCTGCCCTCCAATGAAGCTGCCAAGTGCCCTAAGCCAAGCACCTCTCCTATGTCTTCCTCCACTAATTTGCTCTGTGACACACAGAAATGTTGAAGATTAATGCTATGTAATATATCCCAAATAAAATAACAATGATGAGATTGTGCTATCCACAAGTTATCTTTTTCAGCGTATCTTATTACAATTTTATGAAGCAGTTTGCCACCTACAGTTATAAATTGCTCTATGGTTGTAAGTTTTTTCTAATTTTTTAATGTTTATTTATTTTTGAGAAAAAGAGAGACAGAACATGAGTGGGGGAGGAGCAGAGAATGAGAGGGAGACACAGAATCCAAAGCAGGCTCCAGGCTCTGAGCTGTCAGCACAGAGCCCGACACGGGGCTCAAACTTACAGGCCGAGAGATCATGACCCGAGCTGAAATTGGACACTTAACTGACTGAGCCACCCAGGCATCCCTGTGGTTGTAATTTTTAATTTGGGACACTGGATCCAAGGAGATGAAAAAACCTGTTTCCTTCAACCATTATCAAACTACTCACTTGCTTTCATTATTTGAACACTCCATCAAAGCAAACAAGTCACAGCTTCAAAAATGAGAGGGCTCTAACCTGACAGTCCAGACACCAAGGAAAAAACATTTTGCCTCAGAAATTCTTTAGCACAATAAAAAGGGTCATTAATATAAATGCAATATCTAATACTGTACATATACTCGCTTTTTACTTCACCCAGGCAACAAATTAACGCAGGTAGTTTTATTATCGCCATTGTACAGATGAGAAAAATGAGGGTTAGAAACTCACTTTCCCAAGCATATACATTCAATTGAAAGCAGAGCAGAAATTCAAATGAGCGTTTTCTGATCCTAATCTCTTAAAAGAAAAATGATTTTTTTCTCTTCATAAAATCTTGCGCTGTGTTAGTTTCTAGGATATCCACTAAAATACTAACTGCTCCTCACTGCTCCTTTGGTTTGCTCCTCCACCAAATGTATTCTCAGCAAAGAGCTTTAGAGTTGGAAAAAAGGCATATATTCCAGCCCTACTTTCTCTCACTCCATTTTGTGCCACACAAGACCTTCTCTGGACGGATTTTCACAAGCATATTAAATTTTTGTTTCTAGGGGCACCTGGGTGGCTCAGTTGGCTACACATCCAACTCTTGATTTCACCTCAGGTCACGATCTCACAGTTTGTGAGTTCAAGCCCCGCATCAGGCTCTGTGGCCAGTGCAGAGCCTGCTTGGGATTTCTGTCTCTCTGTCTCTCTCTATCTGTCTCTCTCTCTCTCTCACACTCTGTCTCTCAAAAATAAATAAACATTTTAAAAAGTTATTCTAGTATCTATACAAAACAAAGGAAATATCAAGAGAATAATGATAGAGTTAGAAGTGAATGCCTGCAGGATTTTAGCTCTGTCCTTATATAATCTTATGACAATATTTTAACTTGTTGAACATGGGAACCATGGAGGATGTAACTACAAGTAGGAAGGTAGTTTCTTAAAAAAAACTTTACTGAGTATCCATTATGTGTAAAGCTCTGTGCCGCAGGTCATATACAAAGGAATTCCCTCAATAATTTCAGGTAAATTGGAGCCCTTGCATTTATTCCAGGGATTTATTGTTGCTCAAAACCTATTTTAGAACCTCTCTGCCAGCACTGTCTCGGTTGTGGAAATTGGTTCCTTGGTGCATGTTTACACTCATTCATTCCTTCAATTGATATTTTTGGCCTTCTCTGCAGGTCCTACAGGTGGGATCTGCCATTTGATTTTGGAAACAACCCAAAACAAGTCAAACTCAGGCTATTAAACAAGGTTTAGTTCCAAAGAGCCAATGCAATTTTCTAGCATGACTCTGAGGCGGCTATCAAATTTCTTCAAGGCAATTCCAAAAATCAGTCTTTAAAAGCTAAGGTGCTCTGGAACCCTTCAAATATCTGAACTTTTTCAGCTCGCACATAGCCTTTGCCTACACTTAGAGCTTCCCAACCAGGGTCCCATGAATGGTGGGTATGCCAAGAGATACCACTCTCCATCCATGAGGCAGCCAGGCTGGACATGGGTCATTGGAGTCCTCAGGCCAGTCACTTCAGACTGAGAATAGCTTCCTCTGGGGCTCCCCTTAAGGCCACCTGATCTGAGCAGAGTCCCAGAACCAGAGAGCCAGACGAGTGACATCCTGAGCTCACTGCAACCCTGCAACGTGGTGTGGAAAGCCGAAACAACGCTACAGCCCCTGGACATCACCGAGCAGCCATTGAGTACGTCCTACTTCTGCTGGACAAGGGGCATGGAGGCGTTAGAGGGCTCTGTTTCCCTGTGCCCAAAGGGAATGATGTCACAACCCAAAGTGAAGCCAGGCAGGAGGGAGAAGGAGGCGATACAGTGAGCAGCGTTCCTAGAGGCAGAACTCCAGACTACAGCCCCCAAATCTCTACCTTCAAAGTATGGGAAACATGTTTCTATGTGGAGGACATGGTATTAGTACTTACAAACCGGCTGCATGGGATTGGTTGTGGGATCCCCCAAACCCAGTTGCAAAGTTCGTTTTTAAATCTGTGATACGAAAAAGTCCAAGTTCGTAATCATTTTGTATTAGCAAAAGAAACGGATTACGTTTGTTAATGCGGAAAGGGAAATGTTGTTGGATTCTTTGCTTTAATTACAAATTTTATAATGACCATGAAAATAATTTCTCGCCAATGATAACTAAAAGAATCTGAAGATCATTCCAATCCAGCAGTCAATCACCCTAATTCAGTGGCTACTCTTAGCTTCACTAATGATGGAATGACCAGACATATTTATGTAATGGAATATAAAGTAGACAATATCGCCTATGATGTAATCTAGTCAAAAACATTTAATTTGAATCTAGCAAGACTTAAGATGTAAACTCCAGTTTCTAGGAAATGCAGGAGATAGAGGAACGAGATAAATGACACCACAGGAGGTAATTAAATTTGGGATTATGTTTTTCATTTATTTGACCTTAAGTGTTTTTCGTGAACATTTGTCAATGCTCTCTGTTAAGGCTCTGTACCTCTTTTGTAAGATTTATTCTAAAAAATTTCTATTCTTTATTAATATTATAAAACATACCTTGCTTAAAATTAAATTTTCTGTTCCTTATTGGAGTAAGAAATAAAATTAAGATTCAGATTCTTGGAAGGAAAAAAAGAATCCATATATTGGTTAGATCCCCAGCTATATTTTCTTTTAATCTAATGAGTCATCATGTGACTTGCTTTATTCATGATCTAATTACCTACGCTTAGTACTAAAATTTATTTTTTTGTGTCTGAGAGCTGAAGGCCTAATTTAGAAACTCTATTTCAATTCTCAGTTCACACATATGTACACATTATGTTTGATGTGCTGAGTTTAGTTTCCCTTCCCTGCTGTTTTTATTGTTGTTCACCCCTCCCCCTTCCCCCCCACCCCCACCCCCACCCCCATCCCGATTTCTCTTTCTGATGCATTGACACATTATCTATTATTTAAACTCACTCTTAGGCAACTTTGCACCAAGTTACTTTTTCTGCTAAGGGGTTTATTTTGTTCCCCGGATTTTTCAGAGCGAGAACGTACCACACTCATTTTCCTTGAAATGGGGATCTATCTATCACACCATAAAAGCATTTCTTCCAACCAGTCCCACTTAGAATGCGTCTGTGACCTATGATCTGAGCCAGTCTGAAGAAGAGGCCCTTGACAGGGACCCTTCAGGGTAAAGCGCCTAGCTACAGAACCCTAGCTTGCAAAGCCTGTACTTTAGATTGTAATGGAAAACAGGCAACTTTACCCTGCCTCTGGCAGGGCTCCAAACATCTGAAACGTTAGAACGTGGTGTATTTATGCTGAAACATTACACGATCCCTGAAGTGAGAAACTGCCGTGTTCCCGCTACTGCTAGGTTAGAGATTGAGAGGCAAAGAGACAGCAAGTTCCATAATAAAGTTTCTGTACCTAGGTGTCAGGAAGGAGGACCAGGGGGAGAACGGGCACTTGAAAGACAGCATTCGATTTAGGCATCTTCCATCCCAGAAGTGATGAAAGAGAATATTGCCAAGACTTTTAAAATCCCTCCTCCAGCAACCAGAACACCACTCATCATCAAGGTTTCACAAACCACTGTTGTTGTTGGTTTTTTTTTTTTTTTTTTTGGTCCCTGGAGTAAATCCCTTTTGTCTACGGTTTGGGACCCTAAGATCAGAAGAAGCAGACATCTTGATCGTGACAAGGCAATCGGAATTCTCGGGATTAAACGCCTTAAGAGAAGATTCCTTTCCCTTGGTTGAGTCTGATTTCTGGAACAGTCTTTTCTCAGAAGGTAACTGCAATATCTATTAGTTCTTAAAGATATTTACAGGATCATGAAAAGATGAATTCCTTGCAACTCACTGCCATGGGTCAAATATAAAGAAATGAGTACGGAAATGCGTGTCCTTCAGCCTCCAAGGGCAGACGGGGGAAGGGATGGAAGAGTTCATCCCGGACGCCTGCAAACGATATCAACCCCTGACCACGTCCCTCATCCCTCCAGTCATGCAACACACGTGTATTCAGCACCCACTGTATCCCAAACACTGGGCAGGTGCTGGGGTGCTTAGCACCCTTGACTACACCTGGGGGCAGCCCTCTCTTTCCCCTTCTCCTCTCTTTCCTGACATTTTTTAAAGTTTATTTTGAGAGAGAGAGAGAGAGAGAGAGAAAACAAGCAGGGTAGGGGCAGAGAGAGAGGGAGAGAGAAAATCCCAAGCAGGCTCCATGCTGTCAGCACAGAGCCCCACGTGGGCTCGAACCCACGAACTGTGAGATCATCACCTGAGCTGAAATCAGCAGTCGGATGCTTCACGGACTGAGTCACCCACCCAGGTGCCCCTCTCTTTCCTGACATTTAAAAAGCTGCAGAGAAAGATGCAGACTCGCCAAGAGAAACTAACTCAGAGTAGACATTAATTGTTCCAACAGAAACAAACCAAACCTGAGGCCAGGCAGATGCCAGGGAGGAGGTCTCCCCAGAAAGGTCTGGCAGAACCTGGTTTTGCCACTGTCCGGGTCAGTCACCTAGATGTCACTTGGATGCTCTGGGGCTCAATTTTTCCCATTTTCCCTATAAAATGAGGGTTGGAATAAATTGCCCCCCAGACTCCTTTCAACCTTAAGCTTCTATACTTTTCGGAGATTCTAAGGAGTTTTTCCGTGTCTAGCACCCTGTGTCCTAAGGAAGCCACACGTGGCGCCGTTGTCCCCCACACGCATTTCTCAGCCCCTCGCCCCTGACTGTGTATTTAAACCCCTCAGGTGATGCCCGGTGTGCCAGGGCTCAGATCCAGCGAGTTTTCCTTCCTCTTAGGCAGGATTTGTTCGCGCACTCCTTTTGCAGGGACTACAAAGCCCAGGCAACTGGGGGAAATCTCATTTACAGATGTAAGCTCTCCTCTCTGTCGGAGAGAGAGAGAGAGGGAGAGAGAGAGTAAGCAGCTAGAGAGGGTTCTATCAGCCCCCTGACGTGAAGAGCCTAAAGTGTCCAAGAGGCATGTGATGCTTTTTCTCGGGCGAGATGTCAATACCAGCTTCTCAGGGCTCCGTGGCGCCTTCTGCCGCCGCACCCCGGCGCTGTTGTTTCCAGGTCCCCAAGTGCAGAGCTGCCCCGGCCCGGAAGGCAGGCCATGCACGACGGCCGTCACCCAGGGTGAGGGTCCGGAGCGGGCACGCGGAGACCCGGTCCCTGCGCGCTCGCAAAGCTCCGCAGGAGAGCGCTGCCCTCTAGCGACCAAAATGGGAGATGCAGCGCGGCCCGAGCCTCCGCGGAGTCCCGGGGCTGCCGGTACCTGCGAAGGTGAGGCTGCGGCCGGTCCCTGCGGCTGGGAGAGACCGGAGGCTGGCTCTGGCGCGCGCGCTCGCTCGCTCGCTCTCTGCATGGGCTCAGGGACAGTGTGTGGTCTCCCTCTAGGGCCAGGACAGAGACGTACGTGTGTGGACAAATAAACAATAGATGCATGATGCGCGGGTGACCGACAAACCTAAAGGTGGATGGGTGACAGACGTCGGATGATTAGATACACGTTTCTAAGGCTTGCTATCGGTCAGACACAAGGCTAAATGCGCTCGCCCGTTATTTCATTTGCGTCTCTCCGCGACCTCACCAAATGGCCCGTTACCTCTTGCTCCTATTTGCCGAAGGAGGAAAGCGAGGCCTTAAATAAAGTCAGTGACTCGCTTCCCGGCAATCTTTCCGCAGAACTAGGAAGTGCGGAGTGCGAGCCTCGGTCCACGGCCCCAGGCCCCGCCGCCCGCTCCCGGCCGTCTCGCTGCCCCGCGGAGGTGCGCCCCCAAGCCCCAGACGCCCGGTGTGCCGCGTCCCTCATCTCCCCGTCGCCAGTCCCGGCACGCTGACATCACGCCCGCCCTGCACCCCCTCTCACTCATCAAACACCCCCAGGGCACCCTGGGCAGAGCGCCGGAGGCAGCGTGTCCCCCCGACTTGGAAGCCTGGCGGGGAAGCCGGGTAAAGGGGGGTCCCCTCCAGCCGCTGCTGCCAGGCTCGTTGTCCCTAGAGGGACTGTGTTCCAGTGCACTTTTGGAAAGGGGGTCTCCCTAACGCGAAAGGGGAAAGCAGTCCCGAGCTTTTAAGATTCCCAGGAAGTTTCCATCTTTCTTTACTTTAACCCTTCACTGAGCGCCTACGACGAGGCGCAGGACGCGGTTAGACGCTGAACAGGGACCTGAGACCCACTGGGGGAGGGGGGGTACAGGCAGGTGGAGAAATGACATTCGGGACGGCCGTGCTGGGCACCCACCGCCACCACCCAGCGCCCCAGGGGGAGGCGAGAGAGGGCAGGTTCACTAGCTCGGAGGGTCTCCAGCACATTCCAGAAATCTAAGTCTGCCCCCCTGCCCTTCTTAAGGCCTCCCCCTTGGCTCTCTCCTTGGAGCCCGCACCCCCAGGGAGTGCAATTTCAGTGACCTCACTTGGGGGGGGGGACTTGATGTCATCCCACTCTCTCTCCACATCCTCGCTGCCTCGATGTGTCACCCAGCCTCGAGCTGAGCCACCGGGCGCCCCCCCCACCCCCCCCCGGGCCGCGTGCTGGGGCCGGGACGGACCCCTCCCCCGAGGGCGTCGGCGCGGGACTGGCGTAGGGCCTGCGTCAGCTGCAGCCCGCCGGCGATTGGGGCGCGCTCGCCTCCCTGGCTTGGGGGCTAATTATAAAGTGACTCCAGCCGCCACCAGCCCCGGGACAGCCAGGCCTGGCGAGGCAGGCGCGCCGAGCCCCGCAGTCCAGCCCGCGGCCCCGCGCCGACGCCGACCGAGGACCGCGACGGTGAGGCCCGCGCCGGCCCGCGCCCCGGCCGCTTCGCCCCCGACCCCCGCCCGGCCCACACCTGCCTTGTTCTCTCCCTTCTAGAGCAGCGCTCGGGACCCGATGTCGCCGACCAGCCTGCGCCATCCGCGCGGCGTCAACGTGAGTGAACTTGGCCGAACCGCGCCTTGGCTGCGTGCGTTGGCCACCGTCCGCCCGCTCGGGTCTCTTGGGCGTTTTCATGCATCGCATGGGGTGCCCCCAACTTTCTTCGGGTCCTGTTTGTGACCCGGGTGAATGCCGCCCCCCCTCTCCCCCCGCCCCAAGGCTCCCGTTCTCTTGCATTCGGTCTTCGCAGGTGGGTGTTCTCTCCAGAATCCTCCTTGGGCAGTGGAAGCCCCAAAGCGAGCGAGCGCCCCGGCCATCCCCGGCTCGGGGTGGCAGTGCCAGCCTGGGGACCGCGAGGCGATCTGCACCTGGGCTTCCAAGAGCGGCGTCAGTCTGCGGGTCGGGCGGTGGGAGCGGGGGCGGGGGTGGGGTGGCCAGGAAGGCGCATCCCTGCGAGCTCCGCCAGCTGGGACTGTCCCGGCGCCGGGTCCCTCCGAAGGACCGGCTTTGCCGCCGGCACGCTCCGAGTTCGCGTCCCTTTCTTCCCCGCAGCCCATGGCGCGGTTCCTGAGCCTCTGCGCTTGCCTGCTGGCGCTCGGCCCCGGGCTCCTGGCGACCGTGAAGGCGGAATGCAGCCGCGACTGCGCGACGTGCAGCTACCGCCTGGCGCGCCCGACCGACATCAACCCCTTGGTGAGTGCTCCCGAGGCGGGCGGGCTGGGGGCCCGCAGGGCGCATCCCCTGGTCGCCCGCGGTCCCGCCGCCGCGGCGCCGATCTCCGGTGACGCAGGTGTCCGACTGTTCCCTGAACGCCGACAAAGTCCCGCTCGAGCGCTCAGCTTCGCGACCCGCGACCATCTAGGGACCGATAAAGGAGGCAGTGTCTCGACACAAACCAAGTTCGTTTTACCCCCTGGGGATACAGGAGCTCGGAGACACGCGCCCTTCAGCATCTCGGAGAGCATTAGGTTGTGGCCCCACCTGTCCCCAAGACGGCGTTCAGTCACCCAGGCTCCTAACATATCGCACGAAGGCCCCCTTCCACACCACCCATCCTCCCATCCTTCCTGCAAATATTGCCATGTTTTATTAGTGACATTTCGTTGTCTTTGTTTGGATTTCATTTCTCCAGACCTTTCAACTTCAGGTCCCTCAAGCCCTTACCCTCACCCGTGGATAGGAGAGAGCAAAGGGTTGGAATGGGAGGAAGGGAGAGGAAGGGGGTTGCGGTAGGAGGGAGAGAAAGAGATCAGCGCATCTTACAGGCAAGTGACCCCGGAATGCAACTTCTGTCTTCCCTTGAATGTATGCTTTTGTAATAAGTACTAAGATAACACCTTAATTCGGGTATGAAAAAGGCACAGGAGAGGTGGCCTGTGTCCACAGAGGTGACAACAATGCAAAGATAAACTGCGGGACAGGAGCTGGGGGTTAGAGGGGAAGAGAAGCTGAGGACAAAAAAAAAAAAAATCCCCACTCATTCCAATCATAGTCCCTGTGCTCTCGAATCAGCCCTGCGGCTCTACTGAAGCAGAATCTCCGAATTTGGGATGCAGGAAGCTTCATCCTAACTAGCTCCCCCAGTGATCCCTTTGCACTGTCTTCTCAGTTTGTTGAAATTCTGTGATGACATAAAAGGCTCAGTAGAAAATAATGTATTAATCCAAGGAGTTAAGTGCCTCATTTGAGCCTCTGAAGAAATGTTGTGAGGTAGAAGGATAAAACACGGATGAAAATTAAGGAACGGATTCCAGGAAGCCCAAGGTGTATGTTTCAGGTTCAATGTGTGCTTGTTCCATTTGAGGTACCCGACCCACTTCCTTCAATATGTGCAGGTCCTAGCATGGCCGTAATGCGAAGACACATAGGAGGGCTTTATATTTAACTATGATAAAATGTTGCATCTTAAATAGGGGCAGCAATCCCCTTCGCCTGTCCTTTGTCCTTCTGATTTGTTTAGCTGACTGGTTTTGTGTTGGGGCTTACATGTAGGGTTGTCATTTTCTCTGTGACAAAAGGCTTTGTTAATGGCTGTGTTGTTAGTATTACAAGTTCTGCAGTTGTAGCTCGGATCCAGAACACATATGAGAAATGAGGTTGCCTAACTATGTAGAATCAACGTAACAGATACTGAGCCTCTACTATGTGAAAAACACTTGTGCTTGGTTCTGTAACGGATGCAAAGCTAAGCAGGAATGCCATGATTGCTGTCCAGATTAAGGGTACTGTCTAATATGATCTTGACCATCGAACACAGGGCCTGATAACTACCACCCCAAAATGCATAGACATATATAGGAACTGATAAATTAACATCGCTTCGTTAGTATGAGTGGGGTTTTTTTTTTTTCTGATTATTTGTCATCATTTCTTGTTAAAAGAATCCAACAATTAAAAAGCCTTTTGGTGACGGTATACAAAATATTCAATGGTAATTTTTAGCAAAGAGAGCATTCATTTTAGGACAGAAATGTTACTGACCCCTGAACATCTTACGTTTTTAATGATGTTTTTGTTTCTTACTCAGATATCCAGAGTAACACGGGATCATTTTAACTGCATCATCTTGAGAGTTTTATAGATGCATGTATTTAATTTTCTTAGACACAAAGCTTAAACAATTGTTAAGAGCTGGTGAAAGAACCCTAAGGAATTTTGCTGCACTGAGAAAATGCTTTCTTGCATTGTGAAAGCGGTCTGTGTGTGTTTTATACAAATTGATATACCAATATATTTTTAAATACCAACACAGGGCCTGGTTTTTCTAAATCAAAGGTCTGTAACCTGAGTTCCAAAAGCCATGAAGCTATCAAAAGCCATGAAATGCCCAGAACTATTATATATGCTTTATAACTGTTCATGCAATATTAGTTCTCTTGGTCTATTAACTATCAAAAGCCATGAAATGCCCAGAACTATTATATACGCTTTATAACTGTTCATGCAATATTAGTTCTCTTGGTCTATTAACTAGAAGAGAATCTTAAGATTATTAGAATATATAGCCTAAATCTTACAATGATTAAAATTTAATTATTATATAATAACAAAGGAATTATATATAGATCACTCCTCATTCCCATTTTATCAAATAATATGATTTCCACTGGGGGGGAAATCTTTTCTGTACATCAGCAACTGTTATGAAACATGAATAATGTGTGAACATTTGCATATGAATAGTTTCATATCAGACCTCATCATAACAAAGATTTTGTTCAAGATGATTACATCTGTTTTAATCAACCGAGGGGGCAAAGAACAAACATCTCTACATCCAGCAAATCAATATGTCATAATCCAAATAATTCCTAGACTTAAACTGAGTTTTAGAACGTCTTTCTTTTCCAATGTATTCTGAAAGTGCTGTTTTTCTTTAAAGAATGAAAATGTTTGCAGAAATACTAAATGCCATTCCAGGTAGAATAGTCACAGAATAAAGTCAACAAACCTGATATTGTTAATATTGATCTTATCTGTAAGACAAGAAGATAAAAGGAATATGGGGATGATGTCCCTAATCAGGTAAAGAGAAGTTTCTCCCTTTTGGTTAGAAAAAGCTCAAACAAAATGTAATCAACAGTGGAAGGTTATTCAGTGAAACTAGATTGTGCAGGCAGCCAGTCTAGGTTAAAATGGGGTGAAAAAAGTCTTTAACGATACTGAAATGGCCTGGTAGCTACAATCTGTTAAAGTTCAAAGAAAAATTCTAATTTGACTCAGTTAATTATCCACAGTGATTCCATTTTCCTTTGATTTGCCTGTTCAGGATATTGAAAATGGAAATCACCTTATTATGTGAGAGTTTCTATATGAAAGCACACTTCTCACACACACACACACACACACACACACACACACAAAGGGTTTACCTAATGGAACCAGAAAAGCCTCATTGTATCACTGAATGGGATTCCTTTCCCAGGCTTGCACACTGGAATGTGAAGGGAAACTGCCCTCTCTCAAAACCTGGGAAACCTGCAAGGAGCTCCTGCAGCTGTCCCAACTGGAGCTCCCTCAAGATGGCACCAGTGTCCTCAGAGAGAACAGCAAGCCGGAGGAGAGCCACGCACTAGCCAAAAAGTATGGCGGCTTCATGAAAAGGTATGGCGGCTTCATGAAGAAAATGGATGAGCTCTACCCCCAGGAGCCGGAAGAAGAGGCAAATGCAGGGGAAATCCTTGCCAAGAGATACGGGGGCTTCATGAAGAAGGACGCAGAGGAGGATGACACCTTGGCCAACTCCTCGGACCTGCTGAAAGAGCTGCTGGGAACTGGGGAGAACCGAGAAAGTGGCCACCACCAAGAGGGCAGCGATGATGAAGAAGTGGGCAAGAGGTATGGGGGCTTCATGAGAGCCTTGAAGAGAAGCCCCCAACTGGAAGAAGAAGCCAAGGAGCTGCAGAAGCGGTATGGGGGCTTCATGAGAAGAGTCGGCCGTCCAGAGTGGTGGATGGACTACCAGAAAAGGTATGGGGGCTTCCTCAAGCGCTTTGCCGACTCTCTGCCGTCTGACGAAGAAGGCGAAAGCTACTCCAAGGAAGTTCCCGAGATGGAGAAGAGATATGGAGGATTTATGAGATTTTAACCCCCTTTCCTGCCGATGACCCCCAGCCCCAGCAAGCGTCCCTCTGTCCCCTGGTCAATCGTATTTCATTATCGCTCACTGCTTGCATTGTGCAGTGGACTTTATTGTCTGCGTAACTAACCATACAACCTGAAAGCACTCACTTCAGGTTCTCTGTTCTCTTGACAGCATTTATGCTCAGTACTGGTCTATTGCAGCTGTGTCGTTTTCATGCTAAAATAGTTGCTGTCCCGTTGTCCTTCATTTTTGACAAAATGCCAGTAAATGCTTACTTGTAAATAGATACAATAAACCCGTTACCCCAACTGCATGACATTCTCGTAAGTTTCTTCTTCCCCAAGGTCCTCATTCGCCTTCCGGTTTCCACGGTAAATCCTAAAGTTGAAGACACTGAGGCCATCTGCTTGTGACAGACACATTGCTGGCCTCCTCTTCCAAAAGCTGAGGCCGCAAAACCATTTTTCAATTAATTCCTTACATGTAAAATCTTAGATGAGTAAACACAATGAGCAAAATACAATGTATATCCACTCTCATTTCTGGAAATCAGATACAGGACGAAAAACCAAAACCTAACATGGAAACTAGCTATGCCCTCATACATAAGGAAATCTGCATTTATATCCAGATGTGTGTGTCTGTTTTCTTCAGCAAAGTATTTTAGAAGTTAATAAGAAATTAAAGATAATTTAGTCCCATTTCACAAATGAAGATGAAGCCCTCTGGTTAAATAGTTGAACCAACGTCGCCCAGGAGTTGAAGGATAGAAGTAGAATTAAGATCCCAAACTTCTTGCTCCCAAGCAATGTCCTTTGCATTCCAGCTCCCTGTCCCTCGCTCAGGTCACTACCAAGAACTGGAAGAACTTGGGACTGTGCTTTTTCACTACTGTATACCCTTACACCACAACCAATACTGGGTTCTCCAATATCTGATAAATGGACGTATGCATGAGTAAAGGGATGAGTGAGGGGATTTGGTCATCAGATCACTAAAAAAGGTATTATGGATGTGTTAAAAGGCAGATCATCCCACAAGAAGCTTATGGCTAGTTCATACCAATTAAACCGTTGGGGGCAACATTCAACAACAAATGTAAGACCAAATGTAACATTCCTTCCTTTTTTCTAATTGAAACTACCGATAGCTAAACTCCCATCCATGAAGTCATTTCTCCAGGACCCTCACCCACTCTCTTCTGTGTGTTCCTCCCCCCAAATTCAGAGTTCAGCAACTCAGAAAAGTAGAGGAAGAGTCTCTGCCCTTCGGTCCACCACCGTGCAAGCCTGTGTGCTCTGTTCTGATGAGGCAGAGCCCCGCTGTCCCCCGGGTCTACCCCTGAGTCCAGCCCTGCTGGGATCCCTGGGACAGCCCCTCGGCCACATGCTATGAAAAGACTCTTTTGATCAGTGCAAGGGGTCACCGGCCAACAGCACTCACAGAGCCACACCACTGCCTATCTTCCTGATCCCTGGAAAACTAACTTCTGCTTGCGGGTGAGAGGCCTCTCCTTTCTGAACTAGAAAGGAAAGTAATGTAAGGGTTTGAAGCAGATCAGGAAGAAGGGGATAAACAGCAGCTGGCCCTTGGAAACCAGTGTCATGAGCAAAAACGGGTGGTGGGGCTCTAACACATCAGAGATACCAGGTCTTCTTTCAGCCTTAGACAATTGTTTCCTGGGAAATGCCAGCCCCATGTTGCCAGACTTTTCCAAAGAAACCTGAAACCCAGATGGTCATGCAAACAACCCAGGTTTCTAAATCTCTCCCCCAGAGCAAAGGATTCCCAAACCCTGGAAACAGGAATCCCACCTACACCCTAGAGGTGGCAAGAGGAAAATGCCTTTGACCCTCCGTGATAAGATCGTAACATAATTATTATCTTATAATAATACAATATGTGTAATACACCTCTCATCCAACAGGGTTTGAGAAAATAACACAAATTTCGCAATCAAGGCAATACACTATTTTTTCAAATCAAGCACAGTTCTTTAGGTAGGGCCCTTTTCTTTTCTGTTTTGGGGTAGCCGTGTAGACCAGGCCAAAACTCCCAGGGTGGTCAACAGACCTGTCACCTCTTTTGCCACCTGTCACCTTGCTATGGGTCCAGCAATGCCTGGGGTGGGACAGTGTCCCTCACTCCTATATGTCCTCCCCCTCCTCACGCCTGCTGCAAAAGGTGGACCCCAAAATATGCGCCCCAAATGTTTAGGGAGGGAGAGAACAGGCAAGAGGGACCGGGAAACGGGAAAAGGAGAAAGAGGAAAAGACGGTCAACCCCGAGGGCTCCTTCTGTCTGGCTTCCTGCTCCTGCGTAGAAGGTCAAAAGAAGTCAAGGGTCACAGCAGGTACCGCGGTCCTCCAGGAAATGGGACTCGAGGGGTGCTCCACAGGTTCTTCCCGGCCCCCAAATAGTTCCACGCGTCTGGCCTGCGGTCTGAAATCCATCCTTAGGGTTTTGCGCCTTTAACTCTTAAAGGCTTTGATTTCCAAGAACGTCCTAATTCCAAGGAGCCTTTTCCTGAGTCACCCGGGATGCTGTTTTAAAGGCAGATACCTGGGCTGTGACCGAGGCCCTCCGCACGGGTGTTCAGGAGTTCATATACACGGGAGGGACTCGGGTCCGAACTAGCCTGGGACGAGGGCTTGTGCAGGGATGTGCCTGGAGTTCAAGGGGCTACAGGGCCGAGGGCCCTCAGCGCGGGGGTGCGCTCTCCCTGCAGACCTGCAGAGGGCGCTGTAACTGCATCTCTACCTTTTAGCCCTCCCGTCCCCCTGGCCTGGGTCCCCGCGCTCTGGCCGCCCCAAGTCCCCCTCAGGCCTGGTCCTGGTCTGGGGTCCTTTTGAGAGTCGATAGCTGTGTGGACTCTGCGTTTAACCTCCGGCCAGGCTGCCTGGGCGGAAATCCCAGCTGGTCGTGGGTCCTGAAGCTCTTGCTCCCACGCTGTCCTCACTAGGTGGCTGTGGTCACTTCCAGTTCTTGCAAGGGGACATTGGGCTTCTCCCTGCCCCGCCCTGCCTCGTCCCGGGCCTCTCGGGAGTGAAGCGCCCTGTCACCCTGGGCATCTCAGGGACCAGTGCCCTCTCACCTGGGCTTCTCCAGGACTGGGCGCTCTCTCACCCAGGCCGCTCAGGGATCAGGGGCTCGGGCACCCAGACTTCTCAGGGGTGGGCTTCGGTTCGGTCCGAGCCTGAGAAAACGCCACCAGAGTGGTTTCTCCTCCCGGTCTGTGTCTCATGAAGCAGGAAGGATGGCAGAGCTCCTTCATACTCTTCTTCACTTTCTCAATTTTCCACCAGGAACATGTAAAGCCTGTGTAAGGAGAACTTTCTCAGGAGATGAAAAGGGGGCGTGGAGCTTTGAATACTTTGAAACTCCGACTACTGGGAATGTTTAGGGCCTTTTTTCCGGAAGTGTACTTAAGCATCCCAGGTGAATTAGTTCATTCATTCATCCAGCTGTATGAATATATGGTGGAAGGGCATTCCAGGCTGAGCGAGCAGTGGGTGCAGCTCTCCCAACTGGGAACACATGGGTAACTGGAGGAACAAGACTTAGGAGGCCCTCCAGCTTTGAGTTTCAGTCTTGATGCAACAGGAAACAATTCAAGGCTGAGAGCAGGTAAGTTGCAAGGTAAGATGTTTCAACCTCCCCCTCTGCCTGCCTTCCTTCCTTCCTTCCTTCCTTCCTTTCCTTCTTTCCTTCCTTCCTTCCTACCTTCCTTCCTGCCTTCCTACCTTCCTTCCTTCCTAACTTCCTTCCTTCCTTCCATCTTTCCTTCCTAACTTCCTTTCTACCTTCCTTCCTAACTTCCTTCTTTCCTTCCTTCCTTCCTTCCTACCTACCTTCCTTCCTTCTTTCCTTCCTTCCTTCTTACCTTCCTTCCTTCCTTCCTTCCTTCCTTCCTTCCTTTCCTTCCTTCTCCTGAGGGAAAAAGGTACCGATTGCATCAGTTATATCTGTCACCCATATCTGTCATCATTTTGCGTCCTTCAAACTATCCTGGTTTATCCGGGGGAACAAAAGTTTATATAAACGTTCATGTTTTGTGATATATATGCAATGAAGACATTTTCTTAGTCACTTCCTACACCAACCACCCGAACTTATAATGCTCACTCATTGCTTACAAGGAATGCCTGCCTGGGCAGAGAAGGGAGTGCAGCCATCACATCAGCAGAGGGAGCTTGACAATCATGTAAACGTACCCACCCATCTCACGAGCTGCTACTTTTTCTCTTGGCCTTTTCTTAAAAACCAAGTATAACTTATCTGCAGAGAAGTCCACTTGTCACAAGTGCACATCTCACTGAATTGTTAGAAAGGAAACATACCCACAAACCAGCATCCAGGTCAAGAAATAGAACATCCGTTTAAGTGTCCGACTTTGGCTCAGGTCATGATCTTACACTCCATGAGTTCAAGCCCCGCGTCGGGCTCTGTGCTAACAGCTCGGAGCCTGGAGCCTGCTTTGGATTCTGTGTCTCCCTCTCTTTCTGCCCCTCCCCAGCTCACACCGTCTTTCTGTCTCTCTCTCTCTCTCTCTCTCTCTCTCTCTCAAATATAAATAACCATTAAGAAAACTTAAAAAAAAAAAAGAACATCCCTAGCACCCACTCCCATGTCTTCCAAATAAACAGCTCTCCCCTTCTCTGCAAAGGTAACTATTCCCCTGACTTCTATAACCATAGAGTAACTTGTTTATTTTTATATTTCCCATAAGAAGAAAACAGATTTCTTTTTCTGTAATGATGTGGTTCAACATTACATTTATGACAATTAGCCATGCTGTTGCATCGAGCTGTGGTCTCTTATTTGTATTGTCATATAGTATTCCGTTGTAGGGAAATGCTGCAAGGTCTGTTCTACTATTGGTGAAGTTTGGGCTGTTTCTAGTTTGAGGCTTTTGCAAATATTGCTGCTGTAAACATTCTTGACCATGTCTCTCATCACTCGTAAACATTTGTGACATTGTAACACATGGTCTTCGGTATATCACCCGAGTGTAGGTTTGTCAGATCATAGGGAATGATCTGTTCAACTACAGTTTATGCCAAGCAGATTTTGTAAATATATTTAAAAAAATTATTTTATTTTATTTTGAGAGAGAAAGAATGCAAGTGGGGGAGAGGCAAAGAGAGAATCCTAAGCAGGCTCCGTGCTGTCTGTGAGATCATGACCTGAGCCAACATCGAGAGTCAGATACTCAACCGACTGAGCCACCCAGCCGCCCTTACAATGCCAAACAGCTTTTAAAGAGTTTGTGCTCCTTTGGGACCCTAGCCACAGTTTATATCCTACCAATACTTCACATTGTCAGCCTTATTTAATTTTCACCATTCCGTTTTAATTTACATTTCCTTTTATATGCTGATTGACCTTTTGGGTCTCCTTAGTTACTCTTTTGCTTCCCAAACCTAGTTTTCAAGTTACACATCTAAACTACTTTCTGCTCTGTGCTGAATGATCTAAACTCATGAAATAAATGAATGAGGTTTTTTTTTTTATTATAAAATACTCTCAGGAGTCATTTCTGTCTCCCTTTTATAATACACACAAGTCTGTCTATGCCCCTGGCCGCAGACTGACTCTATGACATTGCTAGCAAAACACCGGATATGCCTTATGTTGTTCCTGCCATGCTGTTTTATGTTTAGAACATTCTGGTAGGGTGTTCGGTCAAGCAGCCTTGACCCAAGTGGGTGTCTTTCAGGTACCGGGTCTCCCTGTAGGCTCCCTGGGGTCGGTATAACCGGCAGGGGCCAGACCATCCTCAGTAAGGGAAGAAGGACAGACCATAGTTAATGGGATTCACCAGCTTTAATGGTGGAGTTGTTTCAAGGCACTACTGTGTCCCACACCTTGCGGACAGGCACCATCTTCCCTTGGGCACCAGGCATCTGCATCTTGCCTCTCTCTCTGCTCTGTTTCTTGGAGAACTCGAGGGCCTAGGCCGGCTGCCACTCTGCCAGCCCTCATTTTACAGCCAATCTAGAAAAGAAATGGGAAAGATGGGGGAGCTGCACACATGAACTGAACGAACCAACCTTCTAGAATTCTTCCTTCAAGTTGCCAATGGAGTAGAAGGCTGGATCTTCTAGGGACAGTAAAGAGGCCAAGAAAAGAGGAGGGGCCACAAAGAGGAGGTCATACAACTTGAAATCAACATTGAGGTGATGGGAGATTGAGTTCTTGTTATAGACTTGGCTGGTAGGGCAGGAGCTTAGGTGAATTGGGAGTGGGCAAGCTGTCTCTTCCCTTTCCAATGCTTACGTAGGGAAGCTCACTGCATAAATGTTCCTGGAGCATATACTATAGGCCGTGCACGATTCTAGGTCCAGGGGCTACAGAAAACAAAAGTCCACCCAATTCTCTGCATTCTCAAACTTTTGTTCTAATGTGTTGAGTGAAACACTAAACAAAAAGAAGGTAATTTCAGAGAGTTTTACGTGCAATACTCATTCTTCATAAGAAAATTCAAACAAATGCAGAACTATACAATGTTAAAGTTAAATTCCTTTCATCTCCCATAACTTCCACAGAAGTAACTACTGCTAAGTTTGGTGTTTATCCTAAATATATTTTTTTCATAATGACCTCCACCCATCCCTGCATGGACATATCCAGTTTTATTTTTATTGTCAATATGAATAAAATAATTCTGTACATTTTGTTCTGCCGCCTTTTTTTTTTTCACCTAATGTATCTTGGCAATATTTCTATGTCAGCATGTAAGTCAGGCTGATGCTCTTCAACTACAGGATAGTTACTGTGTAACATGTATGCTTTGCTTTTTTTAATGTTTTAATTTATTTTTGAGAGAGCCCAGGTGGGGGAGGGACAGCACAGAGCCCAATGTGGGGCTTGAACTCACAAACCACGAGATCATGACCTGAGCCGAAGTCAGACGCTCAACCCACTGAGCCACCCGGGCGCCCCTGTGCTTTGCTTTTTTTTAAAAAACAACTCCACTGGCATTTTTTTCAGATTACCAGCCATGCTGCAGTAAACATCTTCAAAAATATATATGTACAACATACCTTATAGTATGTAAAAAGTGTGTGTGTGTGTGTGTGTGTGTGTGTAGCAGTAGCAGTTGTCAAGCAAGGTACAACACAACCCGAGGGAACGACTCTAAACACTTCTGCCCATTGCATTTTGGTATGAGAGTCACCAAGGAAAACACAGTGCAATAAAGCATTGGGTTGACCAATGTTTTATTTACATAGAGAAAAGACAGGGCGAGATTCACTTCAATACTGGGCATCAGTCCCCCAGTGACCAATGGCCAACATGGGGCAATTTGTCTACCCTCACCCCTCTCCTGTGGCAGTGGAAGGAACCCTGCCCCCTCCCCGCAGAGGACAGATGATGCCATGGGGTTGGCCAGGTGTCATATCACACACACCAACTTTATGCAAGACCTTAAAGGAGCACTCGCTGAGCATGAAACAAGGAGAGATCTTCCCACACAGGTGATAAACCTCCAACACGCTGTGTGAGTTCTTTATCTCTTGGTAAGGAAGTGCTTCAGGTTCAGGGTTCTTTCTTATGCAGACTGCTCATGAGACTGCCTTCCCTGCCAGTCCAGTACATTCCGACTCTTCCATAGGATGACCTCCGCAAAGTGGAATTGCTCAAAAGATATGCATGCTTAATATTTTATGGTTATGGACACGTAACTTCCAAATATACCATACCAATTTGTAAATGGGAATACAAATAATATATGTATGTGCCTATTTATCTGTTTGGTTCTTTGTCTTTTGCTTAAGTAATTTTTTGACAGATTCTATTCAATAATCCTTTTTCTATACATGTTGAATTATGTAACTAAGAAGTTCAAGCTTTTCATCATGTGTATCATAAGCTGTAAATGTACACTCTGTTTTGTTTGATTGTTTGGTTTATTTTTCCCTTCACAGCACATGTTTCATTTTATAACTCTTTATTAATTTGTGTAATTGATTTCTGTCTCAACAAGTGGAAAAGTAGAAGCTATCTCTGTTTTGTTTGCCATAGGCATTCAATAAAACAGCATTATGAGTCCGTGTTCCCATCTAAACTCATAGCAAATATATGTAAATTGTTTAAATTAAAAATTTTTTAATGTTTATTCATTTTTGAGAGACAGAGAGAGACAGAGCGTGAACTGGGGAGGAGCAGAGACAGAGAGAGACACAGGATCCAAAGGAGGCTCCAGGCTCTGAGCTGTCAGCACAGAGCGCGATGCAGGGCTCCAACTCACTGTCTGCGAGATCATGACCTGAGCTGAAGTCGGACGCCTAACCAACTGAGCCACCCAGATGCCCGTAAATTGTTTTAATTTAAAAGACATAATTATGCTCAGAAAAAGATGAACCTATATGTAGCTAAGGCAAAATATAAAAAACCTATGTTAAGCAGGAGCTGAAATGGTGGGTTCTCAGGTTCTGAGCCTAGCGTCTGGTGGAGACTGCCTCCTTTTTTGACTTTTTCATGATAACTGGGACCAAATGGCAATGTACAAGAGCCACCTCCATTGCCCAGGACCACAGAGACAGGCAGTTCTTCTTGCCCATCGATTGAAAAAGACGAAGAAAAGTCAAGAATGCTAAGCAGGACTCTGACTTCTTGAGGTGATAGTAGTCAGTAGATACAGTTAAAGAACTAGTATCTGGGCAAAGCCTTCTGCTTGCTTAGCCACTACAATTGCAGTATGATTAAGTTCATTATAGGGAAGTGTCCCCAAACCTCCAATGTAAATTCTATTTCTGAACTAAAACTGGTAAATAAGTAAGAATGGGGAAGAAGAGAGAGAGAGAGAGAAACACTCCCACTTGGTAGGAGTGGCACTATAAAATTCTAAAATATATAAAGAAAATAACTTTAAGGAAGCCAACAATTGCAACAACTTCATCATGATGAAATGCAAGTATTAAGTCCACCTGAAAAGAAGGTTTAAAACAAGTATTTTAAGATTGTCAAAGAAATAAAGGCAGGAAGGCCAACCATAAAAAGGAGATCAAGAAATTATGAAATTAAAATGTGTTAGCAATAAATGAGTATATAGTTATTTGGAAAAAATAATTAATTAAACAGGATAAATTCTAGACTAGACACAGTTCACAATTGCATTAGCTAATAGTTAATAATGAGGAAACCACCCACAACAAGACAAAAAATTTTTTAAATTTTTTTAACGTTTATTCATTTTTGAGAGAGAGAGAGAGACAGAGCATGAATGGGGGAGGAACAGAGAGAGAGGGAGACACAGGATCCAAAGCTGTCAGCACAGACCCCAAGGCGGTGCTCGAACTTACGAACCGCGAGATCATGACCTGAGCCAAAGTTAGCTGCTTAACTGACTGAGCCACCCAGGCGCCCCAACAGAGATGCTTTTTAATTGAAAAGGTATTTAAGTGACAAGAATAGATAGAATAGCTTCAATAAATATATGTTAGAAGTTCCAAAAACTTAGACTGTGAAGAATGACAGAGAAAAAACTAGTAGCCCTTCACATCTACTAGAAGGCTACCATAAAAAAAGATGGCCAATAACAAGTGTTCTCAAGGATATGGAAAAGGGACCCTCATACATTGCCAGAAAACAGTTTAAAAGTTAAACGCATAGCTGCCACGTGACCCAGCATTTCCACTGCTAAGTATATATACGAGAGAATGAAAAAAATATGTCTGTACAAAAACTTGTACACAAATGTTCACGGCGACACTATTCATACTAGTCAAAAAGCAGTAACAACCCAAATCCTCATCAGCTGATAAAAGGATAAATAAAATGTGACACATCCACATAATAGAAGATTATTCAACCACAAAAAGGGATGAAATACAGATACATGTCGCAACATGGATGAACCTTGCAAACATTAGGCAAAGTGAAAGAAGCAAGACACTGAAGGTCACATATTCCATTTATATTAAACATCCAGAGAGAGAAAGTACATTAGTGTTTGCCGGGCAATGTATGTATTGAGCATATGTTAAGAAGAACTGAATTGTACACTTTTAAAAAGTAAATTTTATAGCGTGTCAGTTATATCTCAGTAAAGTTGTTATTTAAAAATACAATGGCTGCAAATTTTAAGGGAGTGAAGAAAGGCTTTGATCCAAAGATAGAAAATATGAAGAGGGTGCCAAGCAGGATACATAAAAGTAAATCCATATTTAGCTACATGACAGTGAAATTTAAAACATCACCAGTAACGAGAAATCTAAGAAACCACCAAAGATAAAAGGCAAATAACCTACAAAGGAGTAACAGTTGGACAGATTGAATGTTTTAAATTGATATAATACATGCTAGAATACATTATAAAATACAGTAAAACCTTGATTTGTGAGCATGATTCATTCCGGAAATTACATGCTTATAATCCAAAGCACTAGTATATCAAAGTGAACTTCAAGAACCTTTGGCTCAGTTGTGATCACGTGACATTCGGCGTCACATACTACTCATCTTGCAAGACATAGCTTGTTTATCAAGTTAAAACTGATTAGAAATGTTTGCTCATCTTGCAGAACACTCGCAGAACAGGTTACTTGCAATCCAAGGTTTTATTCTATCTTTTAAAAGCTAAGGACATTCGGGGGAGAGGTGGAGACAGTCAAGTCAAGATCCTAGATTTAATTAAACTAGTATTTAAGACTGTAACATTGAGACATTTGGAAGAGTACAAATATTAGGAACATTTATAACACTTTCTGAAAGATATACTAAAGGGTATACTTGAACAAGAAGATAACGAATAGAGAAAGGAAAGGTAAAAGGAAAGAAATCATATTGAGACTCAGAACGTATCTCCTTCTTGCTCTTAAAATGTAATGTTAATCAGCATTGACTATTTCAAAAAATAAATTTTGTATTTTTAAAGTGAAATAAAAATTCCAGATAAAAATAACTAGGAAGAAAAGAGGCAGGAAATTCAGTGGGCAAACAGTGATAGAATCAAAACTGTTTTCAAAAAGAGCAAGAGAGAAAAACAAGTTAGGCAATTCTTTTTATAAGGCTAGTGATAACAGCATTATTGATGTTAATAATTAATGTACTGTATTAAAATATACTGTAATATATTGATAAACTGTCCATATTCAAAGTAGAAATTTTTATGAGTTTGAAATATGTGTAGAAATTTTTATGAGTTTGAAATATGTATATGAATGTGAAACTATCATCACAATCAAAACAATAAATTTAATCTTGCCCTTTAGGAGTCTTCCAAGCGCTACTTCACAATTCATCCTTTCCTCTCCAACTGTCTATGCCTGTCCACCATCTATCTCTGGACATTAGTTTGCATTTTTTAGAATTTCATGTAAGTAGAATAATACAGAATGTATTTCATATAGTGTATTTGGTGTAGCTCCTTTCACTCAGCGTAATTGTTTTGAGATTCACCCATGGTATCACATGTGTCAATAGTTCATTCTTTTTCATTCTTTTTTATGGATAGGCCACAATTTGCTTCTCCGTTCACCTGTTGATTTCTTTTGCTGTTACCAATTTGAGGCTATTGCAAATAAAGCTATGATGGACGTTCACATATAAGTCTTTCGTATGGACATGTGCTTTCATTTCTCTTAGATAAATACCTAGAAGAAGAATGACCGGGTGGCATGGAAGTTGTGTATTTAACTTTGTAGCAAGCATAAAACTTTTTTGCAAACTCTTTTCCAGAGTGGTTGTATCATTTTCCATCTTTGGGTTCCACTAGCGTTTTGGCAGATTTCTTTGGATTTTCTACCTGAACAATGATGTCGTCTGTAAATAATGATATTTTGGGCTCCTTCTTTCAAATCTTTATACATGTTATTTCATTTCCCTGCTTTATTGGGTTAGCCAGAACCTACAAGAAATAATAATAGCAGACATCCTTATTCTGACTTATATCTTAGAGGGAAAGGATTTAGCCATTAAGCATTAAATATGGTGTTAGTTATTAGCTTTTTCATAGTTGTATTTTATCATATTGAGGTTTCCTCATAGTCCTAATTTGCTGAAAGTTTCTAACAGGGATGGATGTTTTATTTTGTCAAAATTTACATTCTCTTCAAAGCAGTTTTATCTGTATCTCACAAATTTTGATGTCCTATTTTCTTTTTACTCAGTTCAAAATTCTAATTTCCCTTTTGATTTTTTCTTTGACTCACTATTTTTAGAGGTGTGTTATTTAGTTTTCCAAATACTTGGGGATTTTTCAGATATCATTTTGTTACCGACTGCTAATTTAATTCCATTGTGATCAGACAACATACTTTATATGATTTGAAACTTTAATATTACCCAAGGCTTGTCTAGCCAAAAACAAGGTCTTTCTTGGTAAATATGTTGTGTATTGTGCATTTGTTCAGTAAAATGTCTCTAAATGTAGATCAAGTTAATTGATAGTGTTGTCAACTTTACAGGCATACTTTTCTGTTTCCTTGTTCTATCAGTTAATGAGTGTAGAGTACTGAATTTCTGATAATCATGAGCTCATCTATTTCTCCTTGCAGTTCTATTGGATTTTATATCATGTATTTTTGAAGTTCTGTTTTTAGATATATCATAAGCATTTTAGGGCTGTTATACCTTCTTGATTAATTGATCTCTTTATCATCATGAAATAACCCTCTTTATTCCTTGCTCTGTTATCTACTTCGTCTGGTTTCTAATATAGAAATATAGCTTTTAAAAAACGCCTATTAAAATTTTATATCTTGGGGCACCTGGGAGGGTCAGTCAGTTAAGCTTCTGACTTCGGCTCAGGTCATAATCTCATGGTTCATGGGTTCGAGCCCCACATCAGGCTCTGTGATGACGGCTCAGAGCCTGGAGCCTGCTTCGGATTCCATGTCTCTCTCTCTCTCTCTCCCAAAAATAAATAAACATTAGAAATTAAAAAACAAATCATATCCTTTCCCATCCTTATATTTTTAACCTATGTGTATCTTCATATTTAAAGTGCTTTTCTTACAGATTCAACAGACAGGTCTTGCTTTTCTTTATTTAATGTGATAATACTGCTTTTTAATTAGGAAGTTTGGGCAATTTCATTTCATGTGATTATTTCTATGAATGAGTTCCTCTTGCCACATTGCTAGTTGTTGAATAGTTAATTCATATCTTTTTTATTCCCTTTTCCCCGTCTCACTGCTTACTTTTAGATGAAGTATTTTTAATTATCCTATTTTATTTCCTTTGTTGTTTTATTAGCTAATCTTTATTTTATTTTTAGTGGTTGCTTTAGGGTCAATCTTCAAGTAATATTATACCATTTCACGTATAGATGTATACCTTACAACAATATACTTCCGTCGCTTCCCTTCTAGTTTTAATGTCATCGGTTTCATACACTTTACTTCTATATGTGATATAAACTCCATAAAACATTGTTACTATTTTACCTTTATGCGATCAATTACCTCTTAAAGAAAATGAGAAAGGAAAAATGTTTGTTTCCATAGGCTTCATTCCTTTGTGTCAAGTCAGACTTCCACTTGGTATCATTTTCTTTGTGAGCGCAGGACTTTCTCTAACTGTATACATTTCTTCTAGTACTTGTCTGGTGACAATGAGTTCTTTTCCCTTTTGTAGGTCAGATTAAGTGGTTTACCTTTGTTTTTCAAAGATATTTTCACTGGGTGTAGAATTCTGATGTGATGTGGGGCTTTTTTTCTTTCTGTGTTTTATGGATATGACTTCACTGCCTTTAAGAGTTCATGCTTCTTTTTCTGTTTTAATTTTCTTTTAACATTTACTTATTATTGAGAGACAGAGCACGAACAGGGGAGGGGCAGAGAGAGGGGGAGACCCAGAATCCAAAGCAGACTCCAGGCTCTGAGCTGTCAGCACAGAGCCCAAAGTGGAGCTCAAAACCACGAACCCCGAGATCATGACCTGAGCCCAAGTCAGATGCTTAACTGACTGAGCCAGCCACGCGCCCCTAGAGCATATTCTTCTTACAGTCAGTATGCTGTCATCTTTATCTTTGTTCCTTTGTATGCAAGATATGTTTTCCCCCTATGGCGCTTTTAAGACTTTCTCTCTATAACTGGTTTTCAATAATTTGATTATGATGTACTCTGGTATATTTTCGTTAATTTTTCTTGTGATTGAGGTTTGTTGCATTCATTGAACCTGTGGGTTTATAGTTTTCACAAGATTTGGAGAATTTGGGGCAATCTTCAAATATTTTATTTTGTCCCTACCCTCTTCCTTTGGAGACTTCAAATGTACGTATATTTGCCTTCTTGAAGTTATCCCACAGCTCACTGATGTTTTGTTAATTTTTCTCAGGACTTGATCTCGGTGTTAAACATCATTCAGCACTTTACCTATATTAACAGAAAACATATAAGTTGGGTAAAATTATCACCCCATTTAGAGCACTAAAAGTTAGGTAACTTGCCCAAGATTATATAGTTAGTCATTAGAATATCAGCAACCTAAGCTAGGCAGTTCACTTCCACAGTTTGTGATTACTCCTGTTCCTAGCAAAAGAACACAAGTTGGCATACTGTGGAAGCCAACTGCCTCCTTCTCTTGTTTGCCTCAGGGACATGTCACTCAGCCACATCTTAGAAATGAAATCTGGGGGCACCTGGGTGGCTCTTAGTTAAGTGTCCAACTTCAGCTCCAGGCATGATCTCACAGTTTGTGGTTTCAAGCCCTATGTCCTGCTCTGTGCTGACAGCTCAGAACCTGGAACCTGCTTCAGATTCTGTGTCTCCTCTTTCTCTGCTCCTCCCCTGCTTGTGCTCACTCTCTCTCTGTCTTTCTCTTTCTCAAAAATGAATAAACATTAACATTTTTTTATTTAAAAAAAATTTAAGGGTGCCTGGGTGGCTCAGTCCGTTAAGCTTCTGACTTCGGCTCAGGTCATGATCTCATGGTTCGTGGGTTTGAGCCCTGTGTTGGGCTCTGACTGACAGGTAGCTCAGAGGCCTGGAGCCTGTCTTCGATTCTGTATCTCCCTCTCTCTCTGACCCTCCCCTGCTCACGCTGCCTCTCTCTCTCTCTCTCTCTCTCTCTCTCTTTCTCTCAAAAATAAATAAAACATTAAAATATTTTTTAAAAAAATTTAAAGAGGTGACATGTGGCCACCATTCATAAGCCTAGTTTCCAAGGCTCTTCCATACTTAACACCGCTCTTCCTAAAGCATTCAAGGTGTCTAATGCCAGATGGCGTCAACACTGATCTCCAAGCCTTCCCTAAGTCCCCATCTTCAGGTGTTAAGCCAGGTCCCAAGAAGAGCTGAAAAACAACTGGAACTTGACTCAGTCCATTAACCAATCCAAGCTAACTCTAGACCTTTCATCTAGTTCATGAAAACTAGATGGTCAATATTAAAAGATGTGAGGCTTATACATTACAATCCATATCCCACCCTCTCATTTCTTTAGGGATGTTTTGACATTTGCCCAACTTTTAAAGCTCAGAAAGGAGTTCCTGTCCAAAATAAGGAAATAAGTACTATAATGCTCTCAAAAGGTACAGGAGAGACTGAAATATGAGCCATGGCATCTGCCACATAAATACTCATCAACATAGTGGCGACACTGAAAATTTGCTTCCAAAAGTGGGAATCTGGGAGAGGAGGTAAAAATTCTTAAAAGAATGGGAAAAGAGGCAGAAAAGTCAATGTTGTCTGGACTTTGGTCTTCTCAGGTGCATCTTGCCCAGAAGCTACCTTTGTTAACCCAGTCAGGATACAAACTGAATAAAAACATATAACCCAAGGAAGGCAGTTAGGGCCATCAACCAAGGAAGACCGCCGATTTTGGGAGCCAAGAGCACTCACCAAACCGGAGTGACAGGTTGAACAGATTCATCAAGAGAGGACTATGGTTGTTATGCCTATTCATTTCTTTAACAGAGATTTACCAGGCATCGTTCTAGGCTGCGTCTAATTGAAAAGGTATTAAAAGTGGCCATACAAGATCAGAAAAACAAAATCAGACTTGCTCAGCAGGTATGGCAGGAGAGCATTGGCTAGGGGAGGGCCAGAAGTTGGGAACTGGGGCAAAACAAACTCTACCAAAGTTCAGAAGCCGTTGTGTTGAAACACTCAGGCTTCACCAGAACTGATGGCCACAAGTTGGCTCTCTTAGAGTGGCCAGGTATTGTTATAGGCTTATGATCGACTGTCCAATAAATAGCTGCTATGTGTTTTCCATCCCCCCTCCCCAATCTTCTCCACTTTGCTCGGTGCTCCCAGGAGGCCACCTAAATGGATTACATCAATGGATTGCAAGTTGCTCTCTCAATGGGTCCCATTGGGTTTCACTGAGCAGAAGCACTAGGGGATCAAAGAGTAATAATGGTGGATTATTTATACCTCCAGCTCCCTCCCTGCAGGGAGTTGAAAGCTTGAAAATGAGTTTTATTTAATTCTCTACAACCAGTACTCTACAACCAGTATTATTTTAGTCTAACCAGTTCCAGAAAAATACATTTGCTACAATTAACCTTGTACCTGATACACTGTAAGAATTTCAAAAATGACTTGTGCAACTACAGAAGTTTCACAACAGCCTAAAGTGTTCATCATTCTATCAAATCTCCTATGCCAAGGTATTAGCAAATGCTGTTTCTTTGCATGTAGTTTTATCAGCCTATTAAGTAAACTTCAATCTGATATGACAAACTTATAGCAAATGACTGTATAACTTCAAAGGATCTATCACTGTCCTACAATCTCCCTTCAGAATCATGAGACATATTTCAGAAAATTCTAAAAGCTAAAAGGAAAGCACATATCTACACACCCTAAACTTTTCTTTAAGTATAAGAAACTCAAAGTGTTGATCTTTACCTCTATTCTCACTTTTCCTCCATTTGAAGACAATTAGATTTCATATGCTATATGGATGATGTAAATTCTTATTTGCTCATTAATAGTTAGGAAATAGCTATTGTATACCTATCATGTGAAAAATTGCTATGGGGTAACAAAGTCCATAAATCTCACTTAGGTAAGATCTATTTTAGATTCCCTGAGACACTGCAACTTTCCTCTGTCACATACAATTGAAATTCCATTAGTTGCTTTCTATTTATCTTCCACTAAACTTCTAAGAAAAAATCATCTTTGTTGCTTTTTCATAACTGTATCCCAGGAGGTTAGCACGCAGTTCTCAAGGAGACAGGTATTTGAACAATATTTGTTGAGTAAATGAATGGCTTCCAAATTGGTTGGGAGTGCAATTCATATTTTTAATTTAGAGTTAGTTGTCAATACAAGGAGAAAATTATGGGGTCAGAAAATAATTCAGGGGACCTGGGTGGCTCAGTAGGTTAAGTGTCTGACTCGATCTCAGCTCAGGTCTTGATCTCAGGGTTGTGAGTTTGAGCCCGCATTGGGCTCCACGCTGGGCGTGAAGCCGACTTAAAAAAAAAATTCAGAAAATGAAGTGGTTCTGTGTGTTATATGGAGGAGATGGAATGTCATCTGTGATTGGACAGAGGACCTGCCCATCCCAGGATATGGTGTGGGGGCAGGACAAAAAGGAGGGGGGAGCTAGAGAGGGAAGCCGGCCCGGTTCTGACATAACTGTCTCACATATGTTGTCATAGAAGTCTACTCAAAATTCTGAAAGATAATTATGCTCATTACAAAGCATCACCTGAACAACACCATGGGGGGTGTTGGGAGGTAGAGCAACTTAAATTGCATCATAAGGAAGCAACCAGAAAAATACAAAGACATGACAACCCATAGGTTAGCACCTGTGCCCCTTCAACATCCTGGTGTCAGGGCCATTAAAAGAGGAGAAACTTATGGCAGGGATATGCTCATTACAATTCCAAGTTCTTCCCTACATTTCCAACTTCCCTTGCCCTTAGTTTGGGACCATGCAGCCAGTTGTAGGTCAAGGACTGTGAGAGGTGTCAATTCTAGGCCAAGACAGTTAAGAGCCAGTGGCCCTTCTCCATTCCTTTCTTGGACACTGCCATCCAGATCCAGATGGTCAAATGCAAGGAGGGTGAGGGCCACCCACCCTTTGTTAAATTAAGTAGGTTAAGTGACAGGCTTTGTCAGCTGCAATATCTAGCATTAATTATTCTTCATCAATATAGGCCTGTGTTGAATTTAACAAGACCCAAACACAAAGTAACAGATGTACTATATCCTTCTGGATTGGATGTCTGTCTGGATAAAGAGCTGAGAAACCCAGCTGGAGGAATTCAGATATGGACTGGGTTTTCAGCAGGACTGTTGGTCAACAGGAAGCAAAATGACGTGCGTGCCCTGGCCCTGGGGGGCAGAGCCCAGTGGAGAATCTAGCAGGAGACACCATGGAGCAGAAGTTCACAAGAATAAAAAGCAGAATCACATTGATGGCAAAAGTCATGGGGAGACTTACCATGGTCCCCTGCAAATGCCTTAATACAGCACAAAGGTGTGAGCAGGGGACAGTATTTTGAATTGGGTTTTCAAAAAAAGACTAGGCTGTAGCCAAGAAGGGAATCACTTCGAATTGGGAAGATTATTTATCTGCCATTATTAAAAATGGAGGCTTGAGAACTAAGGTAATTCAATTCAAGGAGAAATAAAGAGCTAGTTGTGCACTTGGGTCCTATGGCTCATTGAGCTTGTAGGTGGGCCCATGTTAGTTGATGGTTAAGATTTTGGTGGCATAGGGGAAGTTGCTTTGAGGGGCAGGGTTTTGAGGACAGACATCCACAGACAAAGGTGTGTAAGGGAGAAAGAGAAGTGCAGACAGCCCATCAGCCTGTGAGCTCCCTCTTTGGGTCAGCACCACCCAGAGGCACAAAGGACGCCTCCTCACTAAGCCCAGCGAGCTGGGGAGTGGCCACCCTGAGGGCTGCCTCGTTTCACACAAGCCCGAAAGGTAGACAGATGGGGCTCTGCTAATGCTAATTACAACAGAAAGCAAAATGACAATGCGGAATACGTGCTCATAGTGTGAATTCAGCAAATACTGAATAAACAGGCAAACCCCTGAGTAAGAATGCCTAGGGCCTCACTAATCAGACCTGCTTGGGGACACTGCAGGAGAGAGCGCTGTCTGATCAATGATTCTGCATTCACTGTTTCTCATCCTTCACACCTTCTCTTCAACATTGATCCCAGCAGTCACAAAGAACTCCCAGAAAGCCTGACAAAAATACATAAATCTATGTATGTACATACATAATGGATATAAATATATAGACATGTATGTTTTACACAAATGTTTCAGCATGTACAGATCTATGTGCATGTATAGTGAATATATGTGCATATCTATATGTGTCTGTGTACATGTATATGTATGTATACATTCATAGGCATGTATATATGTGTATACATGTATACCCAAAGTACTGTCTCCCCAAAACCAAATCAAAAGAGAAATTAGAAGAACGAATTAAACTAGAGTCAAGATAGCTCTACTAAAAATTGCCAGATAAAAAATTAGAAAAATTTGTGCTAAATTGATTGTGCCAGAATACTATCCCCTTGTTACCTGGTAACAGAATGCTAATTTTACTGGAGGGCCAACAGCCCAGCTAAAAGATGACATTTCCCAACTTCTTTTGCACACAGGAGTGGCCATGGAAATGTAAGCAGAAGGAGCAGAAACAGGTTTCCATGGAAAACCTTTGTGTCTGTTGCTTCTCTTTCTCCCTGGGTAGAGCTCAGATGTGATAGTTGAGGGGCACCCCAGTGGCTCTGTTGGTTAAGCGACTGACCCTTGGTTTCAGCTCAGGTCATGATTTCATGGTTTCGTGAGTTTAAGCCCCACTTCCGGTTCTGTGCTAAGAGCCTGGAGCCTGCTTGGGATTCTCGAACTCCCTCTCTCTCTCTCTCTCTCTGCTCCTCTCCCACTTGTGCTGTCTTGGTCTTTCTCAAAATAAATAAATAAACTAAAAATGGAGGGGGGGCAGGAGTAGTTGAAGCACAAGCAACCACCGTCTGACTTCGGCTCAGGTCATGATCTCACAGTTTGTGGGTTCGATCCCACAGTTTGTGTCTCAAGCTGTGCTGACAGCTCAGAGCCTGGAGCCTGTCTTCGGATTCTGTGTCTCCCTCTCTCTCTGACCCTTCCCTGTTCACACTGTCTCTCTCTCTCTCAAAAATAAATAAAACATTTTTTAAAAATTAAAAAAAAAACAGACTATGAGTTAGACCTCTTGTTGGGTGCGTGGTACCAAAGTGAATTGGGCCAGTCTTTCCCTTAAGAAGTTCATAGTTTTGTGGAGAAGAAAGACATGTAAACCAAAACCACAGTTTGATAAGTAATCTGAAAGATGATGCAGCAAACTCTGAGCTGTGTAGTGATTATACTTCAAAATATTTCTCTTCTGATATATTTAGTTCACACCATTTTCTATTTTCTGAGATCTTGAAAATACACTGAGAACTTAATAACTATATCCATAAGAGCATTTGAAGATCGCTAGATGTAATAAATGTACCTCTCTGGTGCAGATGTTGATAGAAGAGGGGCTGTGCAAGCGGGAGATGAGGGGGTATCCGGGGACTTTCTGTGCTTTTATGCTCAATGTCACTGTGAACATAAAACTACTCTCAAAAATAAAGTCTATAGATGATATAGACAGATAGATAGATAATACATATATTTTTAAATCATTAGAAAAAAAGATTGTTGGAAGCAATATAGTCACGTGGTACTCAAGTACCATCCCATAGACCACTAGTACTTGTGATTACTGTGCTTTTATATTTTTAAAGGTTTTTTCTTAATTTATTTATTTCGAGAGAGAGAGAGAGAGAGAGAGTATACACGCATGAGTGAGGGGGAGGGGCAGAGAGAGAAGGAGATCGAGAATCCCAAGCAGGCTCTGCACTGTCAGCAGAGGAGTCATGTTGAACTCAAGAAACTGTGAGATCATGACCTTAGCCATAATCAAGAGTCTGATGCTTAACCAGGCGCCCCATGACTGTGCTTTTACAATGGGGAAAGCTCTTGGTTACCACCTTCTCCTAGGGATTAAATTGAAGCATCCAATAGGGAACAGCCTAGATATTAGAACGGGTTGTGGTATAAAGTGTTCAATAGTATGTATGGTATTTCTGGGCAAAAATGTTTCATCTGAGTATCATCAAGTCCCTAAATTTAAATTGAAGTTCACAGAAGATATAGGGGCTAGAGATCCGGTTAAATGACACCATGAGAAAAGTCAGTCAGACAAATAGAGAATACAAGACATTCTGTAAGGCACCCGGACTGGTCTTTTTATAAAGTCAGTGACAGGGGAGCCTAGGTGGCTCAGTTGGTTGAGCCTCCAACTCTTGATTTCAGCTCAAGTCATTATCTCATGATTCGTGAATTCGGGTCCCATGTGGGGGCTCCACACTGACAGTGCAGAGCCTGCGTTGGGGTCTGTCTCCGTCTCTCTCTTCCCCTCGCCTTCCACGCCTCTTTCAAAATAAATAAATAAACTTTTCTAAAAAGTCAGCGACATACATATTAAAAAATTTTTGTTTAAGATAGAGCTATTCTAGGCAGAAAGTTATTATAGAGATATAGCAGCCAAATGCAATGCCTGAAACTTGATTGGATCTTTAGGACAAGTGGGGAACTTCGAATATGGATTAATATTAGATGGTATTGTAGAATTAATGTTAATTTTACTAGGTATGATCATTTCATCCTAGTTATGTATGATAGCTTCCTGCTCCGGAAGCAAGCACTGAGTAGCTGCATTTGTGGCTTAAATGCAACTTAACTTCGAAAGGGCTCACCAAAAGAAAGGAGATAGAAAGCAAATAGGTAAAATTTTAACAACCGTTCAGTCTAAGTGTAGGTTTTTGGAACACTTACTATTTCTTTAAGTGGTAGGTGTGTGGAAAATTTTGCACAATAAAAATGTGGGGGAAATAGTGTGTCATGATCCACAAATTGTTTCGATACCTCAACAACTGAGTTTCACTTCCTTAGCTGAGCTACGGAAGTAGTTCTGTCCTCTTACTATAGAACGAACGACTTGAGTGTGCTTGTTGGAGGGCTGACCACTTGGCAGTGTTGTGTCTATAAATTACTTTGAATGTGTGCTTCTCAGGACACACCTTTACTCCAGGCCTTTGTGGGAATCCGAAGTCCTGGATGTAGCCACACGTCGCAGTTATATAAACATGGCTTAGACACAGCTAAATTTTTATGGTTGACACCCCTTTATCTGACACCCACAGAAACAGCGAAAGGTGGAAGAAGACACATAAAACCAAAATCACTTAAGAGATAGCTGCTCGCATCTAGCTTGCTGCACACCTTCTAAGGACTTGTGTCACCACGGTGCACCATTTCTACTGGTAAAATTTAGGTCCTTTGGCCACTCTGGTGGAAATCCTAGGTGCCTACTGCTGAGTAGAGGGGCATGTGGTAATTCTACTGTCATCTCCAGTATTCGTCTTTTATTATTCTTTTCTAGCTGTTTTTGCTACTTTTGCTGACTTTCCGCGATGTGAGGCTTAAGAGATGATGGAAGTTCAAGGGAGAGCCAAAGAAGAATGGAGGGAAGCGTGCTTGTGGGCCCCATAGTGCACACTTGTGAGAGCATGTATTTGGCCTGGTGACGAAGTCCTACATTCACCAACAGCCAAGGTGAAGAATGTGGTTCATATGAACCCTTATGCAGACCCCTCTCCCAAGCCCTCGGCAACTTCACAGTAGAGGCACAGTATAAAAAGTAAAGGATACTGGCACCAAAATAGACACATAGATCAATGCAACAGAATAGAAAACCCAGAAACGAATCCACAACTATATGGTCAAATAACCTTTGACAAAGCAGGGAAAAAAAAATATCCCATGGGAAAAAGACAGCCTCTTCAACAAATGGTGCTGGGAAAACTGGACAGCAATATGTGAAAGAATGAAACTGGACCACTTTCATACACCATACACAAAGATCAATTCCAAATGGATTAAAGACCTAAATGTGAGACAAGAAACCATTAAAATCCTAGAAGAGAACATAGGTAGTAGCCTCTTCGACATCAGCTATAGCAACTTCTTGCTAGATATGTCTCTGGAGGCAAGAGAAACAAAAGCAAAAATAAACTATTGGGACCTCATCAAATTAAAAAGCTTTTGCACAGAGAAGGAAACAATCAACAAAACTAAAAGGCAGCCTACAGAATGGGAGAAGATATTTGCAAACGACATATCCAATAAAGGGTTAATATCCAAAATATATAAAGAACTTCCAAAACTCCACACACACCCTGAAAAACAAATATCCCATTTTTAAAATGGGCAGAAGACATGAACAGACATTTTTCCAAAGGATCCAAACAGATGGCTAATAGACACATGAAAAGATGTTCAACATCAACTTATCATCAGGGAAATACAAATCTAAACTACAGTGAGTTTACACACCTGCCAGAATGGGTAAAGTCAGCAACACAAGGAACAATAGGTGTTGGAAAAAGATGTGGAGAAATGGGAACCCTCCTACTCTCTTGCACTGTCGGTAGGAATGCAAACTGGTGCAGCCACTCTGGAAAACAGTGCGGTGCTTCCTCAAAAAGTTAAAAATAGAACCACCCTACGACCCAGCAATTGCACTACAATTGCTAATTGGAATTGAAATCCAAAAAATGCTAAACTGAAGGCATGCACATACCTTGGTGGTTATAACAACATTATCTACAATAGCTAAATTATGGAAAGAGCCCAAATGTTCATAGATTGATGAATGGATAAAAAAGATGTTGTGTATACACACACACACACACACACACACACACACACACTGGAATATTACTCAACCATTAAAAAGAATGAAATCTTGCCATTTGCACCGATGTGGGATGGAGCTAGAGTGTATTATGCTAAGTGAAATCAGCCAGAGAAAGGCAAATACCATATGATTTCACTCATATGTGGAATTTAAGATACAAAGCAAACGATCATAGCGGGAGAAAAGAGACAAACCAAGAAACAGACCCTTGACTATAGAGAACAAACTGGGGGTTACCAGAGGGGAGGGGACTGGGAGGATGGGTGAAATAGGTGATAAGAATTAAGGAGTGCACTTGTGATGAGCATCGGGGTATTGTGTGTAAGTGCTGAATCACTAAATTGTAATTACTTGCAGAAACTAACATTTCACTGTATGTTAACTAACTGGAATTTAAATAAACACTTTAAAAAAATCAAGGAAAGGAAAGCTTCCGACGCCTCAAAGATGGGGACCTTTGTGATGGCTGTCTGCAAACTGGGTGCATTATCAGAGTCTCTTGTGCAAATGATAAAAATGCATGGCATTTTATAAAATCCTTTGTTACATTTGTTATTTCCATATTTTTAAGATTCTTGAGAACCAAGGATGGAACCACGTAGGGAATACTTACTCCATTCTCACAGCCGACCTCTAACCCAAAGCGCTCAGTTAGTGCCAGAAAAATGAAAGAACGCTTTGGGATTCAAAGCACAGTGCATTGCACATTATTTAGGGAAGTTCCGTGGAGAGAGGTCAGAGGAGCAAGAGCTTTGGAATCATGGTCTGGGCTCCAATCTCACTTCTACTTATGAAAGGTACACCCCTCAGTGAGTTATGTACCCACCTGAGTCCCACGCTTACCCCACAAGGCTGTTTGGAGGATTAAATAAAACAAGGCATGGAAAGCACATAGGGTTTAGTACTTGGTGAGTGTTAGCGCATCAGAATGCTTCTCGTTTTTTTTTTTCTAGCTGCCTGGTTGCCACAGCTGCCCAGGGACCTTTGGAGGGGGGCAGGGGGGTGGGGGTTGTCCTCCGGTCAGAGCTTCCTACACCCAGGGCTCACATACACTTTTACCTCTGTCCCCAAACAGTTCTTTCAGATGCGTGAGAGTGTGGTCTCTTAGCCCAGGGAATATTTCAGCAATGAACGATTAGAGAAATGGCAGAACTCTTGTCCTCAGAAGGGTCCCAAAGCATAACAATGAGTTGTTGAAAATTAATAGTTTTTACAGAAAGCTACCTGAATCATCTACTTTGAGAGCAAACTTTCTCCTACCGAAAAAGTATAAAGTCACAATCTTTTCTTGTGCTTCACATAAAACTCCTGTGACCTAGAATGCTTTCTCCATCACACTTGGATTTTGGAGGGGGGGGGGGGTTCTTTCAGTTTTACTGAAAAATAATTGACATATATCACTGTATAAGTTTAAGGCATATAGGATGATAGTTTTATTTACATATATTGTGAAATGATTACCACAATATATTAAACTAACATTCATCTTCTCATACAGATAGAATTTTCAAAAAAAAAAGAAAAAAGAAAAAATCTCCTTGTGATGAGAACTCATAGGATTTTTTACCTTCTAACTGAAGTTTGTACCTTTGACTACCTTCCTCTAATTCCCCCTCTCACCACCCTCCACCCCTGCTAACCACAAGTCTGACCTCCTTTTTTCTACGAGTTTGCATTTTTTTTTCTTTTTTAGTTTCCATAGATAAATGAGATCGTATTTGTCTTTCTCTATCTGAGTTATTTCACTCAGCACAATGCCTTCAAGATCCATCCATGTTGGGGCTCCTGGGTGGTTCAGTCAGTTAAGCGTCCAGGTCTTAATTTCGGCTCAGGTCATGATCTTGGTGTTCATGAAGGTTCATGAGGGTTCATGAGATCGAGCCCCACATCGGGCTTTGTGCTGACAGTGCAGAGCCTGCTTGATATTCTCTCTCTTTCTCCCTCTCTCTCTGCCCCTGCCCCACTTGCTCTCTCTCTCAAAATAAATAAATAAACCTAAAATAAAGATCCATCCATGTTGTTGCAAATACACACACACAGACACAGACACACACACACAGACACACACACACACACATAAAACCCAACTTTATTATCTGTTAATCCATTGACGGACACTTAGGTTCATTGATGGACACTTAGGTTGTTCCCACTTCTTGGCTATTGTAAATAATGCTGCAATAAACCTGAGGGTGCAGGGAATTTTTGAATTCGTGTTTTTGTTTCCTTTGGATATTTTTTCCCAGAAGTGGAATTGCTGAATCTCATGGTATTTCTATTCTTAAGGATCCTCCACACCATTTTCCATAGTGGCTGCATCAATTTACATCCCCACCAACGTGCACAAGGGTTCCTTTTTCTCCACACCCTTGCTCTGTGGAAAAAACTGCAACTGGACCCATATTTAACACCACTTACACAAATTAACTCAAAATGGACTAAAGACTTAAATGTAAGACCTGCAACTCCTAGAAGAAAACAAGAAAAAAGCTACTTGACATGAATCTGGGTGATGATTTTTTTGGATAGGACACCTTAGGTCCAAGCAACAAAATAAAAAGTAAACAAGGGGGACCACATCAACGACAGGGCAACCTTGCAAGAGTTAAATGAATTGAGATGTGCAAAACACTTAGAACTTGCATAATATGTAGGAAGATTCCAAAGTTTTGTTGCTATTACTACTACTGCTACTATTATGCCAGTGGTTATTTCCTTGAGCAGCTGTGCTGTGTTTTAACAAGGGTTTTATAGGTGTATAACATCTACATGAGACAGTTGTGTTCAAGTCGTGTGTGTTCAAGTATAACACAGTATGATTATCAAAAATCAAGAAAGTGTCACCAAAACCAAAAATTTCTCTATTAGTTTTTTAAAGGCAGATCTTGGAAAAGGACGTTCATTAGCTCCAAGAAAAGCCTGCTCTGATGGGAAAGGCCTGGACCCCATTCAGGAAAACTTTGTCCTAATCCTGAAGTTACCTATTTAACTAGCTAACCCTGGGACCTTGAATAAAGCTACTCAGTCTCCACCCGCCCCCCCCCCCCAGGTCCTCACTATAAAATAGAAATTACTACCTGGCTTGACTTTCAGGGGGATTATGTAAGTATCAGGTAAAAATATATCAAGGCTTTATTTGTACTACAATAATATTTCTATATTATTGAACAATTGTCCAGTGAAAAGCAAATTTCTATTAGATAGGAGATTATCAGGTGCTTCATACAGTAGAAAATGACTGGACTGAGAATCCAAAGCCTTGGTTTCCTAGTTACGTACTGTTGGGCAAGCCAAAGCTTGAAGACCTTATTTCGTTAACCATAAACCTGTCCTACTAATCTGTGACCTCCTTGTGGGTCCACAAGGTCCATATTGGAAATATTCTTGATACCATAAAATATTTTCATACTTACTACTTATATAATTTAGGAATTCAGCGACTGTAGCTGTTGTTGCCGAGATACGTATTTTGGAGAATCAACGTCTCAAAGGTAAATTCCCTAGCACTAAATGCTTTATGTGAGCCATGCCTGCGCCTTCTCCCTTGCCTGCATACAGGAACAAAGTGATCTTTTAAACACATTAATCAAACCATTGCACTCCCTTGACCAAAAACGTTCAGAGGATTCTCAGTGTCCTTAGGATAATGTAGTTAGATGTCAAGGCCTGAAAGCACGTTCACAATCTTGGCCATCTTCTCCTTCTTCTCCCTCCCCGCTCTCATTTTCTCTAATCTCTGCTCACTTTCTGTACTCCAAGGATCTTGATAAGATGCCAGAGTACCTCAAGCTCTTTCCACCAGGAAGGTCTTTCCCCAAGCAGTTCTCTCTGACAAGAATATATTCTTTCTCCTGACTGTCACATTGTTGCTCCTTCCCATCCTGTGTAGTCTCTGAACTTGTATTTCGGTTGGCTTGATTCAGTTACATAGTTACAGTAAAAGGCATCCGTCAAGCACACATAGCCTTCTTGTTAAATGTCAGCAACCTTTGGGAGAGGTGATGCTGAACAATGTCTAAGACCAGAGAATCAACTTCCAAGTGAAGAGTATGAAAGGAATCTTCATTCGCTTGTATAAAATTCCGAAGATTTTTTAAAAAAATGTTTTACTGCTGTTTTTAGCTCCTGTATTTCAAGACTAGAAAACCAAAACCGAAAAATGTCTCTATTGTGGTTCCTGGGTGGCTCAGTTGGTTGGACGTCCAACTTTGGCTCAGGTTATGATCTTGTGGTTTGTGGGTTCGAGCCCCATGATTCTGTGTCTCCCTCTCTCTCTGCCCCTTCCCTGTTTGTGCTCTGTCTCTCTAAAAAATAATAAACATTAAAAATAAATTTAAAAAAAGAAAAGGAAGAAATGTCTCCACCAAGGTTTGCCTGCAGTATTTCTAATTAGGATAGATTTCCTTTTCTTGAGGTCATCCCATTCTTCCAAGGTTCCTGGTCTCCTGGAAATGATCTTCCTTGAGATCTGTAAGGCTGGGAGGAGTCTGTAAGCCACAGAACAGGTATCAGTCCAGCTTCCTGGGAAATACTCTTGGAGGGCATTGGGTCCACATATGGACTGTAACCACTGTCCCTAAAAAGGTGACCTTATCATATATGATTAAGTGACACGTTTTTAATGACACTTAAAAATAACACACTTATGCTGTGGTTACACTATCAATCTCTTGAGTTATATCCTGGCAAAGAGAAAGACGTAGTTCTTACTGAACTTATAAAAATAAGTCCATGGCCATAAAAGAGGAAGGATCTCAGCATCTCAGTAACAATCACTGTGATAGAATCTGTCTACTGCCCCAAATACATTCATGGCAAAGGTAATTAATATTTTTCATGTTACCAATAAAATGGCTTGATCGTTTACAGATATATGCTGGCTAGAGTAAATTTCATTCCATATATTTGTCTAAGCTTAACTTATTATCAAGACGTTCATCTGAAATCTACGTTCAGAACTAGAATTAGTCCTCTGAGCACTTGTTAGTTTACAATCTACACTAAGATTCCTCATAAGACATTTTCCAGAATTCTGAGGGTATTGGTTGGAATGAGATACCTTTCAAAAGGAGTTTTACGGCAGCTTACATAAGCATAGCCTCCTTCATTGAGGATCAGAAACAGATCAAGAAGAAAGGAAAAGGACTTCACATGCCCATCAGAAAATAGAACATCGAACACATTTAAATTCCTTTCGTTGAGTCCATCATCCAGCCTTACGGCTTTATCTCTGTTCTGCTGGATCCTGATCTGAGTCCGCTGCCCACGATCATCTGCATCTGGACTGTAGAGGCGCAAAGAACCAGATTCAGCCCCTTCTATGGCCTCAGGACAGCGGCACTCTCAGCAGCTCACAATAGGAAGCCCATACCAAGAGTCCACTTGTTGGCCGACCCCTTTCCAGTGTGACTTTTTAGTGTTTCGTGCTGTTCTGTGTCTTCCACAAGGCACAACTTCCGGCCTGTAATACGAGAGCCTTTGGGCGCATGAGAGGAGCCCACACACTTCCTACTGATGACAAAACTGAATGGACCCAATTCAATTATTTTGGTAAAGAGAAGCATCCATTGGAGAAAAGAGACACTCCTATTTTGGCGTAAGACATAACCACTTTACACGGACTTGGTTCATGATTACAGTGAATGCACCATCCCCAGAGCCCTTCTCTTCATCCTGGTGAAGCTCTCCGATGACACATACTTGTATTAAATTTTTGCAGGAAAGGTTGAGTTTCTCTTTTTGATATGACTGCTTTTCCCCACAGGTCCTCGGGGCAAATCTGATAACGGGGCTAAACTAAGGAAGAAATAGAGAGCCCACAAACGGTTCCCCATTGTTCCCAACGTGCCTGCAGCCACTGATTGCCATCCCATGGGCTAAAAGAACCAGCTTTGGATGGTTTGGTCACCTCAAAAGTGCCAAAGATGACGCCGACTGCAGTAACATTCTCAGTTTTTGTCTAAACAAAAACATACAGCTGAATGGTTGCACCGGAAGCCTTAATAGCTAGAGCGACAACACAGTTGGTTTTTTTTTTTAATAATGGAACAGAAGGTAACAATATGACTTCATGAGGGGACAATTAGTAAAAGATTTAAGAGCTTTCAGATATGACAAATTTTTATTCTTTGTTTGAACAATTCAGTAGAATGACAAAAGTTAGGGAAAGGGCTCAGAGCACTCTGAGGTAAGAACCCTCAGTCTCCAGATGGATTACACTGAGGTAGAGAACAGCTCTTATGTACAGCAGACTGAATATTCCAGGGCCAATTTTAAGCTACTAGGTCCCTTATCTTTATCATACATGCATTAATGTTGCTTATTAATTTTAATAGACATTAATATATGTCTATGATATTAAATCTATAGAATACTCATATAGCTACAAAGCAATATCATTTTTAGCTTTCAACCTTAACTTTAAAATATAATTTACCTTGTCATCATCTTAGAAAATTAGGTATATGTCACACTGAACTTACCTTCTCAATTCAAACTTTCCCAAAAAATAAGTCAAAACCATATTACGTGACTCTATACCTTTGCTCTATGAATTTTAATTTCTTTAAAAATTTTATGGTTAACCAAAGATTTCTTTTTTTAATTTTTTAATGTTTATTTATTTTTGAGAGAGAGAGAGACAGAGTGTGAGTGGGGGAGGGGCAGAGAGCATGGGAATCAGAATCTGAAGCAGGCTTCAGGCTCTGAGCTATCAGCAGAGAGCCCGATGTGGGGCTCAAACTAAAGCCCTGAGATCATGACCTGAGCCGAAGTCATATGTTTAACCGATTGAGCCACCCAGCTGCCCCCAAAGATTTCTCATAAATTTACCCAATTACCTAATATTGGTAAGCCAATATCTTCAAGCCACTTAATTGACAACAAAGAGCAACACAATCACTGGTAATACTCAAAGGTTGTCAAAAAGATGATATCCAAAAATTATAAAAGGCAGGGCAAGTGGGATAGCTAAGTGCAAACAATTCTCAAAGCTATTTGAAGCTCAAAAACATGAATCCTTTTTCTTTTCTTACAATAAAGTCATCATTTGTTGTAATTCAGCATAACTGAACACGTTTGCACTCTTCAGAACCTGAAATATTTTGTGTAATCTGATAACTTATCTTACCCATAACCAGATTGAACAAGTTTAGGAAATTTATTAATTAGGATTTTCCTTGAGAAAAAACAAGTCTTACATCAAATGCAATAAAATAAAACCAAGCAGTTCTGATGCTTATCTGCATTACATCCCACACATATTAAAATCAGGGAAAATGAATAGACCTGTTTATCAAACAAGTCTCATTAGGTCACAGATTTACCTTGATTGGGAGTAAAATCTGCATCCTTACATAATTGTCTGTTGAGACCCCTGATTGGAAATGCTTTACAAAACTTTCATTAATACATTTTTGATGACTCATTGCTCACTCAGCCCTTGCTTGCATTCCTTTTTCTTCCTTTTAATGGTGGATATCTATATAGAAAGAAAACAATGATGAGTCCGTCATTCATTCATCTTCTAAAATGGCCTGAAAAAAGTCCTCCACTGATACGCAAGGCCACAAATGCAACAGATCCCTGAAGGACCTGGTCACTTCCTTTCCTTGAAGGAAAACTTTTCTCAGGTGGAAGCACAGAAAACTGGTAGTGACTGTAGCCCCCATGCAAAAGCAAATATACAAATAAATAGTAACTTCTGTTCGGAAATAATCAGATAAGAGAGCACAGCATTGGGGGAAGAGAGAATGGAAAGGTTCCCTGACAGAACCTAAGAGAGGCAGGGTTAACTGCTTCAGGGCATGCAGACTTAGAACATTGAATTAATGTCTTACTTGGGTGAATGATTAAATTTTACCAAAATAGCTAAGAATATATCTAAGTCATATTAGACAATTCTAAATCTAAGTCATATTAGACAATTCTAAAGCACTTTAGTTACCAGAGCATGTTTTTCTTGCATCAAAATCCATCTTTCCCTGAATGTTTTTTCCCATTCTGCCAATTCATTGATTGGAACGAGGGCAAATCCGGTTTAGAGTAAAGCCAGGCAGGTGAATGTGATTAAACTTTAATACAAATTGCTGAAAACTGCATGTAAGAACTAAGCATACTAGAAAAACTAGCTTTTAGGTTTTTAGCCAACTATAAATGTAAATTGTTGATTTAATTCCATTGGTATAGCTTATGTAAAAGAAAAAATAAGTCAAATAGTATCTCTTATAGTTTAACACATAATAAATTTTAAGATTCTTGAGAAGCGACTACATGGTTCTCATCACCATTTTGTCTGCTACACCATAAGTGTTAAATACATATTGATTACATGAATCTGTAAATTTGTCAACACTTATTGAGCAAATAAATTGAGAGGTGAATGAAATATTGACACAGTGTGTTTATATCTTCCAGACTTGTAAGGCCTTCCTTCCTGCCATGATTAAATCTAACCATGGTCAGTTGGTCTGTATTTCAACTGCTGCAGGAGTAGTTAATATAAATGAACTATCAGATGAATACTTTACTTCACCATATGTCTTTGTATTCCCTAGTTTATGGGCACCCTGAAATTAGGACTCTTCCTGCACCAAGGGAAAATCCCTGGTACATGTGACTCTTTTTATACTGCAGGCATTCTTATTTAAAATGGCGGTGATAAGGGGTAGATATTCCCTTCTTTAAAAACAAAATGAAACACAACAAAAAACAAAAAGAAGAATGTGCTTTATTGGCTCATTAGTAGTCTTGGGTTAAGAAAAATGGAAATAATTTTCATCTTATTGTTGGGTAAATAGTATGAAGATTTAGAAGCCAAGTGGCCACAAAAGTGACTTTAACAGTGATGCTTGGTCCCCAAGGATAAGCCAGAGAAAGGAAAGGGAGTTTCTATTTTTAAAATAATTCCAAGAATTAACTTCTTGAATTCTATCATGAACAGCTCTTTCCTTTGTCTCAGATGATCATGCAAACAAATTCACAGCTTTTGTCTTCACAGAGTTCTCTCTTCGAATTAAGAATATTAAAAAAAAAGGAAAATTAAAACCATCATCATTTGCTCACAATTCATCAAAACCGGAATGTTCGATGGCTGTATATGAACTCTTAATAATAATCTTTGCTCTTAAGATAATCTAATATATGTCAATTATCATTATTTTGAAGTTTTGAAATATGGACAGTCAAACAAAATAATTAGATTGCCTTATTTAGTAAAGATAATTCAATAAGCATTAAATTAATGAAGTTACTCAATTTCAAGATAATAATATGGTTAGCAAGTTAATGGTATGGTGAAAACGTATAGCTAAATTGCTAATGTAAATATTACAATATAACAGAAAAAATTGGTAGTGAGAAGTTATTAAAGTAGTATTGTAGTGTTGAGAAGATAATTTCTTTCTTAAAAATAACATAAAGTAAAAAAATCCAAAAGATAAAATATTTCACAAGATTGATTAATATATATGGGGAAGTGTTAGGGGGTAATATTTTGATATAAAGGTTACATTTGGTAGAATGGTCCAAATGAGCCTGCAAATGAAGTATGAGGGCTTTTACACAAAGGAGCTAATCAGAGTATAGTGAAAGTATAAACATGATTTAGGGCAAGCACAGTTATTACAATTGCTAAAGAGAGGAAAGACCTGATCCAAATGACATTAATCAACCATATTTGTAGGAAAAAGTCACAGCCAACAAAAAAGCGGGCTAAAAAGTAATGAGGCTATTTAAAGTCTATTGAGACTGGATTGTCTGGGTGGTTCAGTCAGTTAAGTGTCTGACTTTGGCTCAGGTCATGATTTCATGGTTTGTGAATTCAAGCCCCATGTGGGCCTCTGTGCTGACAGCCTGGAGCCTGTCTCAGATTCTACATCTCCCTCTCTCTGCTCCTCCCCCGCTCACATTCTGTCTCTCTCTCTCTCTCTTAAAAACAAATAGACATTTAAAAGATTTTTTTTAATAAAAATTAAAAAAAAGTCTAGTGAGACTTTAAAATTAAATAAAAAGTGCCTAAATAGGTAGTGAAGAGTTGACAGAGTATAGAAGGGAAAAGTATCTCACAAAGAGCTATGTATTAAGCTGGTCAAAATTAACCAAGACAATCATTCAAAATCTTTGAAACTAGATCAAAGGGCATCCAGCAAACTGAAAAGTATTTATTCAATAAAATCTATGGAGATTCAGTAAGAACACAGAGAGGCCATGGCCTTGGGGGTGGGGACTACACCCATCCACCCACAGCTCTGTCTTATAGAATAACTGTTCCAGTGGACTTGGCAACCAAGGTCAGTTTTCATCTCCCCCTGATCTCTGGGATGGAATTGCCATTATGGGTAGTTTGGTAGCAAGTGAACATCAGACGATCCCATTTTCTGTGCAAGGCCTGTACTGAGTGGACAGACTCAACCACGCATTGTTCCTCTACCCCCAAATCCCATGAGGCAGGAAAGATCAGGAGAGAGGCTGTTGATGAAGAAAGTAATTCTTTCAAGAACAACTCTTTGTTGTTGGAGAGTCATACCAGTATTTTAGCGGTTAAGTGGCAGGTCCCATCTCTTCTATCTTCTTAAAACAAAGATCTGTTTTAAATAGACTCACCGGACAGTAAATATTTACAGATCCCAACCTTCCAAGCTCTAGGTTGTGGAAGATCCACATTGGATGGGGGCAGCAGCTGGGTGGCAACCCTACTTCCTGCCATTCCTCAACCCTCATACCCTACTCAATAGGGACAATTCAGGTGAGGCAGCTAGTGGAGAGTGAATTACTCATCACACCCAACTCTTGCTTCTTAACACAGAGGTTCTTCTAGGTGAAGGTCAAATTTAGCCTCAAAGATTGGGATCTCTGTGTTCTGCTTTGGGGCCTAACTTCAATTGGATAAGATCAGAGCATGGTCAGAAAAAAAAAAAAAAAAAAAAAAAAACCAACCAACTCAACCAGCAACAAGTTGTAGAAAAGTCAGCTAGGAACAAGTTGTACTTGCCTTGCTAAATCATAGTTATTCTTGACAGCCAGTAAGAGTATATGCATGCCAAAGTGGTATCTTTGAAGGAATGGCATCAGTGACACATTGCAGGAGAAATAGACTTCACTGAACTAGTCCAGGAAAAAATGTAGGCAATGGAAATTGTCTTGAAGGGGTTGCAGATGTTGAACTTAGCAGAAAAACTTCAAAGCAGCTATTATAACTACATTCAAAGAGCTAAAGGAATACATATTTTAAAAATAGGAAAAAGGTAGGATGACAATGTTTAATCAAAAAATAAATAGAAATTTAAAAAAATGTAAATTTGGGAGTGGAACAGAAAAATTACTGAAAAAAAAGAGGCACTAGAGCAGCACAAGAGTAGATTTAAGTTGGCAGTAGAAAGAATCAGTGAACTTGAAGATAGATGGGTAAAGAATATGCAAGCAGAATAAAAGAAGGAAAATAAAATGAAGAAAAATGAACAAAGTTTCAGAGAAGTGTGAGACACCATTAATCATATCCACGTACACATGAGGACAGTAGGAAGAAATAAAAGAATCAGGAAAAAATATTTAAAGAAATAATGGCTGAAATTTTGCCATATTTAATGAAAAGCAGTACATATTCAAGAAGATAAATGAACTCCAAGCAGGATAAACACAGGGGTTACACACCCAAATACATCATATATTCAAAATGATGAAAGAGGAAAACAAAAGAGGAAAAAATGACTCTTCATGTACATAATGTACAAGAGGAAAAAAATGACTTATGTACATCACGTACATATACATATATAAGCTCTACAAAAATCCATTAACAGCTGATTTCTCAATAGAAACAATGAAGGCCAGAGGTAGTAGGATAACATATTTTAAGTGCTAAAAGGAAAATAATTGCCAATCAAGAATTTTAGGGACATGTGTGTGGCTCAGTCGGTGAAGCATCAGACTTCAGTTCAGGTCATGATCTCACGGTTTGTGGGTTTGAGCCCCAATAGGCTTTGTGCTATCAGCTCAGAGCCTGGATCCTGCTTCAGATTCTGTGTCTCCCTGTCTCTCTGCCCCTTCCCCACTTCTGCTCTGTCTCTTTCTCTCAAAAATAAACAATAAAAAAAATTTTTAAAAGAAGATCATAGGTAATATAAACAATGTACAAAAAAAAGAATTTTATACCAAGCAAAACTATCTTTCAAAAAAAAATGAAGGCAAAATAAAATAAAACTGAACTCAAAACTAAGGCAAAACAAAAACTGAAAGAATTTGTTGCTAGCTCCCCACCTTACAAGAAATGCTAAAACTCTTCAGGCTGAAAGTAAGTGACACCAGAGTATAATTTGAATCCACCTGAAAAAAAATAATGAGCGCCAGTAAAGGTAATAAAGTAGGCAATTTTTTGAGGGGGAGGGTCAAGTGAGTGAGGGGGAGAGAGAGAGAGGGAGAGAAAGAGAGATAGAGAAGCGTGAGTTCACCCAAAGCAGGGCACGAGCTCATCTGAAGCGGGGCTCATGCTCACCTGAACCAGGGCAGAAGTTCACCCCATGTGGGACTTCAACTCATGAATGGTGAGATCATGACGTGAGCAGAAGTCAGGTGCTTAACCAATTGAGCCACGTAGGTACCCATAAAATATGCAATTTTTAGAAGAGAGTATAAATGCATATTTCTTCCCTTAACAGATTCTAAAAGAAATGTGTAAACAATATTGACATAATAGTATTATTGGACCCATATGACATAGAAATGTGATTCTTTTAACCATAAGAGCACAAAGGAAGTGTGTGAGAAAATGTAGCAACTCAAGCCTACAGGAAGGAATGAAGAGAACTAAAAAAGAGAAGACTGATGTAGCAAACTCTATAAACATATACTTGTTCTCCTTTCTTCTTCCAGGTTCTTTAAAACATAAAATTTGTAAGGTAATAATTACAACAATGTATTTTTGTGTTTATAACATATACAGTCATAACATATATAATGATAATAGCACAAAAATGGAAGAGATAATATAGCTTTATAGGATTAAGTTTTTGTATTTCATTGGAATTAAAGTAGCATAATAAATCGTTAGGTTAAGACATTTTATGTCCCAGAGAAACCTTTAAGAAAATAACTCCTGTCACCTAGGTGGCTCAGTCAGTTAAGCATCTGACTCTTGATTTCAGCTCAGATCATGATCTCATGGTTCGTGAGTTCAAGTCCCGCACTGGGGCTCTGTGCTGGGAGCCCCCTCTCAATCTGTCCCTCCCCCTGACTCATGCTTGTGCTCTTTCTCTCTCAAAATAAATAAATAAACATTAAATATATATTTAATATGCAGTTTAAAAATCATTAAAGGAATCTCCTATGATTAAAAGGGTATGGAACACCAGAACACTATAAACTAAGTTGACCTAATAGAAATAGCTATAAATGACTAAATTTTAAAAAAAGAAGGAAGATCTTAAATGAATAATCTCTCATCTTAAGAAACTATAAAAAAATAAGAGCATATTAAATTAAAAGCAAGCAGAAATGATAAAAAAAAATGTAGCAGAAATAAGTGAAAGAGAGATTAGAAAAAAACAATGAAATAAAAAATTGTTCTTTAAAAAAATCAACAAAATAAAACTTTAGCTAGACTGATCAAGAAAAAAAGAGAGAGGACTCAAAGTACTAAAACTGGGAATAAGAGAAGAAATATTACTATAAATATAAAGATGAAGGATAATAAGAAAATACTATGAACAAACACATGTCAACAGTTCAAATAACTTAGATTCCTAGAGAATCTAAGTTAAATTCCTAGAGACATAAACTAACAAAACTGACTCAAGAGGAAATAAGATAACTATTTAAATAGACTGAAATAACATATTGATTTAGTAATCTAAAAAACTTCCCTCAAGGAAAATCCCAGGTCTAGATAGCTTCACTGGTAAGTTCTATTAAATATTTTTGAGAGAGAGAGAGAGAGAGAGAGAGAGAGAGAATCTTAAGCAGGCTCTACACTCAGTGCAGAACCTGATGTGGGGCTCAATCCCATGACCCTGGAATCATGACCTGAGCTGAATTCAAGAATCAGATGCTTAACAGATTGAGTTATCCACGTGCCCTGAGTTCTATTAAATGTTTAAAGGGTACTTAATACCCATCTTTCAAAAACTCCTCCAAAAAATAAAAGAGAACAGATATTCCAAGACAATTTAATGAGAAAAAATAATCTTTTCAACATATGGTGCTGGGACAACTGGACAGCCATAAGCAAAAGAATAAAGCTGGTCCCTACCACCCCCCATACACAAAAATTAACTCAAAATGAATCAAAGACCTAAATGTAAAAGATAAAACCATAAAATTCTTAGAAGAAATGATGTAAATACTCCTGACCTTGGATAAGACAAGGGTTTATTAGCTATGATCCCAAAATATAAGCAACAATAGAAGTTAAATAAATTTGACTTGTTCAAAATTTAAAACTTTGTACTTCAAAGTACATGAAGAAAGTGAAAATACAACTCATAGAGTGATAGAATTTTTCTGCAAATTATATGGCTGATAAGGGACTTGTATCCAGAATATATAAAGAAGTCTTTACAACTTAACAATAAAAAGATACATAACACGATTTAAAAATTGGCAAAAGATCTGAGTAGACATTTTTTAAGAATATGTACAAATGATCAATATGCACATGAGAATATTTGCATTAGAGAAATGCAAATCAAAGACACAATGAAAAACAACTTACACCCACTAGGATGGCTATTCTCAAATAGACAGATAAGTGTTGATGAGGATGTGGAGAAATTGGAACCCACATACATTGTTGGTGAGATCATAAGGTGCAGCCACTTTGGAAGACAATTTGACATTTTATTAAAAATATAGAGTTGCCATATTTTTATTCCTAGATCTATATCCAAGAGAAATGAAACCATTATCCACACAAAAACTTGTATACAAAAGTTCATAGCAGCATTATTCATAATATCCAAAAAATGGAAACAACTCAAGTGATGAATTTCCTTCAACTGATGAATGATAAAGAAATGGGGTATATCCATACAATGAAATATTATTCAGTCAAGAAAAGGAATGGAGGACTGATCCATGCTACCATATGTATGAACCTTGAAACATAAGCTACTTAGAAAAAACTAATCACAAAAAGCATGTATGGTATTATTCCATTTACATAAAATGTTCAGAATAGGCAAATAGAGAAAGTAAATCATTGGTTGCCAGGGACTGGAGGAAGGATAAATGGAGACTGGTTGCTAATCTGTACAAAGTTTCTTTGGAGAAATTTCTTATTTAGGAATAAGGTATTGAAGGATGACTTCCTGAATATACAAAAAAATCACTAAATTTTACATTTTGGAAGAGTGAATTTTATGATATATGAATTATATCTCAATAAAGCTATTATTAGGGATGCCTGGGTGGCTCAGTTGGCTAAGCGTCCAACTCTTGATTTTGGCTTAGGTCCTGATCTCATGGTTCATGGGTTCAAGCCCTGCATAAGGCTCTGCGCTGACAGTGAAGAGCCTGCTTGAGATTCTTTCTCTCCCTCTCTTTCTGCCCCTCCCCGCTTGTGCACTGGTACCCACGTGCTCGCTTGCTCTCTCTCTCTCTCTCAAAATAAATAAACTTAAAAAAATAAAGCTATGAATGGATGGACCCTTGAGTTGCTTCCATATCTTGGCTATTGTAAATAATGCTGTAGTAAACATAGGTGTGCACATATTTTTGAGTTAGTGTTTAATGCTAAGTGAAATAAGTCAGTCAGAGAAAGATAAATATCATATGCTTTCACTCATATGTGGAATTTAACAAACAAAACAAATGAACAAAGGGAAAAAGAGACAAATGAAAAAGGAGTCTCTTAACTACAGAGAACAAAATGGCTGGCTGCCTGAGAGGAGGAGAGTGAGGTGCAGGTGAAACAGACAAAAGGGGTTAAGAGGACACTTATCTTGGTGAGTGCTAAGAAATGTATAGAATTGTTGAATCATTATATTGTACATCTGAAACAAACATAACATTGTATATTAATTAACTCCAATTAAAAAATGAGATAACCCTTGATATCAACCAGGATGGCTGTAATCAACAATACAGACGATAACAAAGTTGGTGAAGATAAGGAAAAATTAGAACCCTCACACTCTGCTAGGCGGATTGTAAATTGGTGCAGCTGCTTTGTAAACTAGTGTGACTGTTCCTCAAAATGTTAAACATGGAGTGACCACATGGCCCAGCAATCTCATTGCTAGGTGGATACCCAGGAGAAATGAAAACATAAATCTCCACAAAAACTACTGTATGCAAATGTTCATACAGCATTATTCATGACAGCTAAGAAAGTGAAAACAATCCAAATATTTGTAAACTAATGAACGGATAACCAAAATGCTGCATAGCCATAGAGCAGAATATTATATGTGATACAATAATACAGAAAAAAAGCAACAAAGGTATTTTATGAGAAGCAATGGACTATAGAGAATGTACAATATTTGATAAATCACAGACCATACACACTTTTTATCGGTAAAATTTATAATAAATTTCTATATATACATAAATATATACATTTATGTGCATAGATATTTACACAATGCAGGTTTATTTATACATTTTTAAAATCTGAGTTGTGCTAATTCCCTCATTTGTGGAATTGGCGCACCTTTGACTTGATATCTCTGCATCAACGTCTTTGACTCATGAGACCAATGGCTTAGACCATTTATTGTATTATTGCTAATCCACTTCCCCCTTTTAACTTTCACAATAGTTTCCAAATCTTGACTGACTGCGTCTCCACTCAGGGTTGACATCTTTTATCATGAAACATGCAAAGCAATTAAAACCCCAACACCTGACAGCACAGAGTCAAAGGACTTGCAGATTCATCTGCCCCTCCGGGTCTTGCCACACAGCCTGTCTGAACTCTTCTTCATCAGGGACATTGGTAGTAATATGTGCTTGGCTCATCTTTGGCACAGACTTAAGGCTCAGAGGGACATTAGGACAGGCGGTCTTTTCAAGCCATCTGGGAATACACACCCTTCCTCCCACCCACTTGTGATTTCCAAACTCGATGTACACCCAAGCACATCAGAGGGTGAATTTTATGGCCCTTTGTTTTCTTGACTAATCATCAACATAAATACAGCGAAATGACAATATTTTTCTTTTTTTTTTTTAAGTTTTCTTTATTTTGAGGGACAGAGAGAGCATGCACAGGGGAGGGGCAGAGAGAGTGAGAGAGAGAATCCCAAGCAGGCTCTGTGCTGTCAGCACGGAGCCCAATGCCAGGCTCGAACTCACAAACGGTGAGATCATGACCAGAGCCGAAATCAAGAGTCACACTGAGTTACCCAGGCACCCTGACAACTTTGCATCCATTCCATCACACTTGAAAAATGTGAGACTTAAAGAGAATAAGTCATTTTTGAAGGGCTTAACAGCTCATAAGTGCTGGAGCAATATTTCAAACCAAAGATTCAAGTCTGATTATAGACCTGAGGTTCTTACCATCCGGCTCTCCTCCTCTCCTTGCTGTCAGTTACTAGCAGAACAGAAACCACAATCAGTGATCCACTGCTATAAAATTATGTTATTAATAAATTCAGTACTTTCTTTATGATGTATATCTTATTCAACATATTTTTTGTGTCCTTGCCTTTTGTATCACCCATGACACGTATGGTATGGCTGCTTGCGTACCATGTGTCCTCCCTGCTAGACTGCATGTCCAACGGGGCAGGACACGTTTTTCTGAATTGTTTCCTGCTTCATACTCCAGGCTTTATAGTACATTACCTCCCACTGAATATGCACACAATAAATACTTGCTGAGTTGAGTTAGTTGAGCAGAACTGAGCTAGAGATACAGTTTGTCTACAAGGAACTAAAGCAAGAGTGCCCGTTGGAATCACTTGGGGAACATTTAAAACTACTAATGCCTGGGCCCTGCCCCTGAGAAGTACTGCTTTCATCAGGGTGATCTTCATGCTAGTTTTTGCTACCATTTGTCAGTCTAGCAGCTAAAGACGTGCGTAGTCTTTCCATAGACTACGTGAGTGAAATATACAGGAAAATTGTGGCCCAAGTGTCAGGTTTTTCAACGCTCCCTAGACCACATTTACCCCTGTCATTGAGTAACACATGCACAGCGTGAATAACTGACAACTCACACTGGGTAATTCAAAAGCAATCTGTCAGTCTGTTGAGTGTCCGACTTCAGCTCAGGTCATGATCTCGTGGTTTGGGAGTTGGAGCCCCACATGGGGCTCTTTGCTGTCATCCCGTCAGGGCAGAGACTGCTTCAGGTGCTCTGTCCCCCTTCTCTCTGCCCCTCCCTCACTTGTGCTCTCCCAAAAATAAATAAAAAACTAAAAAAATAAATGTAAAATAAAGCAATCTTTGCAAAGACGTTTATTTGACTTCTCTTCAAGGATTCTGATACATTATTTTGTCTTCATTTCTCCGGAACGATACCTCCAAACACGATGACTGCCCTTGCTGAGTACCTGGAAGTGAATATTTGTGTGGCTTCTTTCAGAGGGAGAGAGAAAGCAAATGAAATTCATCCTGAAACCTGAGACACCTGCAGGTGAAGCCTCAAGTATGCTAATAAAAGAAAGTGTTAATACAGACAGACTATCTAGAACTCTTCCCAATGCTACAGAATTCCTCTTTCCCAACAGTTACTGAGGTTTCAGTGGTGCCAACCGTATTCCTGGTACATGGTTAGCACACTGAGGATTTTTCTAGCCATTCAAACTACGTATGCAGCTTTTCCTATCATTGTTCCTATCATTGAGGATGTCACAGCCATTACGATGAACTCAGTGAATATGACGTATTTACAAAAACATTAATACAAATTGACCCGAATTTAATTTTTAAATAGACAATATATGACACTGCTTTAAAAGGGGTGATTAAAAATAAAGACCTTGTAAATCAGTGTTTTAGGCTGACAATTTTTCAACATCGGATTTAAAGAAATATATTAGTTTTGTAGTGAAGAAAAATACTATCTACCTCACAAAGCAAAGACTTATTTGTGTTGCCTATTAATTCCTACCAGAGTTGGGTGATCATGTTAAAGTCCTTAGCGGGATTGAATCTACTTCTTTGATAAACTTGTAACTAAGCATGTTTGTTTGCATCTAAATGGGTTGAAAAATTCTTCAGTTCTTTACTCCATAAGGGAAAAAAAGTATACATTAGACAGCCACATACTACTGGTTTGAGAAGGAAAATTATTTTCATAATTAAGTCAATAAGACATTCTTAACATTGGGGCGCCTGGGTGGCTCAGTTGGTTAAGCCTCCAACTTCAGTTCAGGTCATGATCTTGCGGTCTGTGAATTCAAGCCCCGTGTCGGGCTTTGTGCTGACAGCTCAGAGCCTGGAGCCTGCTTTGGCTTCTGTGCCCCCCCACTCTCTACCCCTCCCCTGCTTGTGCCCTGTCTCATTCTGTCTCTCGAAAATCAATGTTAAAAATATTTTTTAATAAAAATTAAAAAAAGACATTCTTAACATTGATGTATTTGAATACATGACATAAATTCCCCTTTTAAGAAAGTCTATACGTACTTGAATGTGCAGTACCCATGCCAGCCATTTGGCCAACATTCTTAACAACACCTTGTGGCTTTGGAATGGTTCTTGAACCATGATCGCTAAACATCAATCTATCTTTGCCTCTACCAAGTTCAAGAGCTAGTGGGTCATGTTAAAACCAAAACATGAAACTTCAAATAAAGTATATATTCTGTTAACCAAAGAGAGGGCACTCAGTATAGAAGATTTATCACATTATATGAGACATGATATTTCTACATTTATACAAAGGAAGTAGTTTAACTTGATATGAACAAACAAGAGAAAAATTTTGGAGTTAACAAAAGAATAAAACATTCCCAAACACAATATTTTCAAGAAAATGAATTATCTTTTAACTATTTTAATTTATAGTTATCTTTTAGTTATCTTTTAAAGTGTTGACCCCTCTCTGCCTTCTTTTTATAAATTTTTTTAATGTTTGTTTACTTTTTGAGAGAGAGAGCGTGAGCGAGGGAGGAGCAGAGAAAGAGGGAGACACAGAATCCGAAGCAGGCTCCAGACTCTGAGCTGTCAGCACAAAGCCAGATATGGGGCTCAGATTCGGGATCAGTGAGATCATGACTGGAGCCCAAGTTGGACACTTAACTGACTGAGTCACCCAGGCGCCCCTACACCTCTCTGCCATCTTAAAACAATTATTCAAAGAATTATTTAACCTTTCCTTAATGCCTCAGGAGCATCCACATATTTTTGTCTACCTAGGCTGACACCCAGCAGTGGCTTTTGAAGGGCCATTTATCTCTAAGTGAATTGTCCACATGTCCTCACTCAGGTATCAGAAGGCCTATTCTGTTAGCTTGGACATTCAGCCAAGAATGAATCCTTCTGCTTCTACGTTGGGTCTCTTTATTTATGCACTCATTCAACACTTATTTCCTGTGTATCTCTACATATATGATACTAGAAATAGTGGTGAAGAAGATAGTCACTAAATAAGACACAGGACCCTTGTGACAGCTGTTAGCCACACACAGGCTTTGGTTTGGTTGGGTTTTGCCTATTTCCTGGTTAATGTTGTTAGGAGTTCGCTCAGCTTCTTATCTATTAGATTTATAATATTGAGAAGCTGTATAGTCTGGTCCTTGCTTACCTTTCATTTGTAATTATGGATCACGGGTAGAGGGTCAACAAAAACGTTTGGTTTTCTGCAAGAGAATTTTCTCTTAGGTTAACTTCCTAGCTCTGTTCCCCTGGTAACCTGCTAAGAGTCAAATGTCAAATATGTTTCTAAGCAACATTGCTTATGATAAAAAGGATCACCAATTGGTAACCTGCATCAGAGCGAGAGGAGTTATAAATGAATTATAAGTCCCTGATGGGGAAGGATGCCACACTTTTGGCTTTCCTGAACTAGGGGATTCTGGTAACTGGGTTCATGGAGTCTATGCCCATGAAGTTATGGGTCCAATGGAGCATGAAGCTTTAATGCCTGGGCAGGTCCCACGCTTGCTCTGTGTGGGTCTCCTTGTACTTGAGCTCGCACCTAAGGAGATGTTCCCTGGACATGTGTGTTGAATGCTGTAAGGCCTACCTCCCATGCAAACCAGAGGAATGCCTGTCCCTGCCCAGTGGCACCTGTCCCTCCTTCTCATGCCTTCTGAGTTGACCCATGGCTATCTTCTGAGTCTGAAGGTTGCCTTCAACCTAAAAAGACTCCCTAGTGGGCATTGCACTTTTTCTTCCTATTTCTGTAACTTGGAACATTCAGAAGATATAATAGCTATGCACGTAACTTTTCCAAATCTTCACATACACTCATGAAATCTGTCCCAATAAAGCTGTAAAACTGAACTGATCACGTCTAAAGAATTCTTTTTCTCCACCAAGTTTTCAAAAAAAAAAAAAAATCCTGGTTCTTATAACACTTTCCGTGGGAGGTGTCACCTTGCGCAATTGTGATATGTAAAGCACTTCATGGACATGTCATTTGGGGAAAGTGACGAGTCATTTGGGCCTGACAGTCTTTGGAAACGAAGGCTGATTTTTGCAGCATAATATTATAATTGGAAGTTATCCTCCTCCTACAAAAGTGCTCCTAACCTAATGAAATAAAGAGTAGTAAAAAATGTTAAACATTAGGGGTGCTTGGGTGGCTCAGTCGGTTAAGCATCCGACTTTGGCTGAGGTCATGACCTTGCAGTCTATGGGTTCGAACCCTGCGTTGGGCTCTGTGCTGACAGCTCAGTGCCTGGAGCCTGCTTCGGATTGTGTCTCCCTCTCTCTCTGCCCCTCCCCTGCTCTCACTCTGTCTGTCTGTCTCTCTCTCTCTCTCAATAAATAAACATTTAAAAAAATTTTTTAATGTTAAACATTATTAAAGTATTGGAATATAATACTTTAAATAATGAATTTAAATAATGAATTTCCCATTTTTAAACCAAATGCTTAAAAAAAAACTTTAAAGGCTGAGAAAATATGAGAACTTTTTTGATGACTCTGAAAGAGATGTCTAGAATCTTCCATGGGCTTTAGGAAATGAGAGCACTTTCTCTTACAAAAGTTCATTTTCAAAAGTAAGTGTTTCTTTTCCTTGATACTGAAAAAGACACAGATTTTGGCTTACCATAAGAAAGAACTTTCTAATCACAACAGCTGCCCAAGATCAAATGACTCTTGGTTTGACTCTTGAAAATGAACCTTCCCATTTTTGAAAATCAAAGGTTAATGCCTAAATTATCTGGATTCCTTCCTATCCTTAAAATCTCTATTTAGGGCTCATTCTTGCAATAAATCTTTATTGAAAATCTAAGTGGAAAGTATAAATATTTTTGGAAATTAATGAATGTACTTTTGGCTCACAAACAGAACTCAGCAAGAGAAATAGGAGAGTCTGGGGTAACTTTGTAGAATTTGGAAGAACGATGAAGAGTAAATGGAAACGCCAAGAAGAAAATGGAGGATATCTTTTCTTAGAAGAATTATACCTTGGGTTGGAACATGCTTTTTCTGGAAGGAATATTAGAAACTTCCTGGAATGAGGAATGAGAGCCACTGAACAGAGAGGCAAGATGGAGAAAAGCAGGTTCTCTACTGGTCTTTGGGTCACTTGGGTTGCAAGTCCCAGTTGAGGCCCGAATCATCTAGGACACTGGTGTTCTTGAGAAATGATGTGGAGAAAGAAAACTATAAGAAGCTCATTAGAGAGCAGAGGAACTTTCAGGCTGAGGACAACCTCCTGAAATGGGGAATTTTTATTGTGCTTCTCTTGTAAGTTACTGATTAGGATTATCTTCCTTATCCACTCACCCTGTTTCACTTAGCCCCCTGTGGAGCCAGGTTTGTCTTAGGTAATGCTGTTCACAGAAAATGCTAAGTATGGCCTTCAAGTGCACTCAGGATGGAAGGTCAGCCCAGGAAAGGCCCCCCCCCCCATACTTAGGCCACGTGGATGATAAAAAAAATACAGGGGAGAAGTTAAGATGACAGAGAGGTAGGGGGATTGGGATTGGGATTTCCCTTGTCCCCCAAACACAGATGTATTGAGATCAGAACATCGGGAACACCCAGGAACACAAGGTGCTTGTGGGGACAGAGGTGCGTGTATGCAAATTGGGAAAGATAAAGCGGTGGGCAGCGTGGGCATGGCGGGGAGGGGACCCCTTCTGTGGAGAGACAAAAGGAAGAGAAAGAGAGGCGGTGGAAGTGTGGTATTGTGTTTGGATGAGAAAAACCGTCTCCAGACCACGGACTGGGGAATGAGAAATAAGGAGTTTCCACTTTGCAGTTTCTACATTGCAAATAGCCTTAGGAGCTGAAGATCGGAGTTTTCAGGGGTGAGCGACTTTCAACCTGGGTCACTGCCATGTGTGTGCACCTGTCATGTGTGTGCACCAGAGAGGGGAGCTGGCCGGGGAGTGGTAACGATCTCGTGGGCGCACTGGGAGAGCAGTCCCCTTTCCTCAGGTACTCTGGGAAGAGGGTATATCGCCTCCCCAGGGACCAAAGTCCCAGCAGGGCCAGCCTGAGGCCCTTTGTCGGCTGGCCAGACTTGTGCTACCCTAGAATCCGGAACACGCAGCATGGGATCCTTTAAGACATTGGGATTTGGATCCCAGCCACGCACGTAGGAGGGAGACTGTGGACCAGGACAAGGTGACCATCAGCACTACGTGGTGAGGGCTTCCTGAACAGTGTGGTTTGAGACACCCGGTCCTGGGAGGAGAGATTGGGGTCTCACCATTTTCTCCCCATTACCAATATGGTGGGGCTTCAGGGAGCAGGACAGAGGCCCCCAGTGGAGGCAGGACCGCCTACACCAAGCCCCGCCCCCCCCATGCCTGGTAACTGCTTATCTACCAGAGTGAGACTGACATTGACCAAACCAGATGGCCTCTCCTCCAGAACAGCGCAGCCACTTGTCCCAGGCACCAGCAGACACCTGTCCTGCGGTTTCTATGTTAGTCTGTTTTGTTTCTATTATTATTTTTTTCACTATTCTTTTCTTTCCTTCTCTTTTCCCTTTTTTTTCTTTCTACCCTCTTTTTTTTCTTCCCTTTGGAATCAGGCTCGTAGTTTCTGATTTGATTTTTGGTTAATTCTTTTTATATACATTTTTTTCTCTTTCTTTCTTTCTTTTCTTTTCTTTCTTTTCTTTCTTCCTTTATTTCGGTTGTTTGTTTAATCAAGCATTTTTACTCTATTCTTTTTACACTTTTCTGTATCTTCTTCTTCTTTATTTTCCTCTCTCTCTCTCTCTCTTTGGGTTAAGTCTTATAGTTTCTTTGATTCTCTGCCTGGTCTTTTTTCATCCCTTTCATTTCTCTTTTTGTACAGGATAAGGTTCCCCTGCCCCTTTTTCCTTTTTTCCAGGGTTACTTCAAAGAACAAATCAAAGCACACCTGGTGGAGAGTCCAAACAATCCACCACTGCGAGTGGGGAGATAAAGCAACCAGAGTCACAACAACAGAAAGTGCACAACACACTCCAAAAACACATGAGGACACACTTCCTGAAGGGCCAGGCCCTGGACAGTGTATGACCCCTTTTTAATATAGTAGTGCTCACAGGTGCAGGATGCATAGCAAGCTATTGAAACACATAAAAGACAGAACCCTCGCTAAAATGACAAAACGGAAGAATTCTCCTCAAAAGAAATTCCAGGAAGAAATGTCAGCCAGAGAATTGCTCCAAATAGATATAAACAATATATCTGAACAAGAATTTAGAACAATAGTCCTAAGTTTAATAGCTGGACTTGAAAAAAAGCATAGAAGACAGCAGAGAATTTATTGCTGCAGAGATCAAAGACCTCAGAAAGAGTCACAATGAATTAAGAAATGCTGTAAATGAGGTGCGAAATAAACTAGATGCAGTGACAGCGAGGACGGAAGTAGCAGAGGAGAGAATAGGTGAAATAGAAGATAAAATTATGAAGTTGAAAAAAAAGAGGGAAAAGAAATTACTAGACCATGAGGGGAGAATTAGAGACCTAAGTGATTCAACGAAATGAAATATTATTCATATCATAGGAGTTCCAGAAGAGGAAGAGAGAGAGAAAGAGGCAGAAGATTTATTTCAACAAATTATTGCTGAGAACTTCCCTAATCTGGGGAAGGAAACAGACATTCAAATCCAGAAGACACAAAGAACTCCCTTCAAAATCAACAAAAACAGGTCAACACCATGACATATCACTGGCAAAATACAAAGATAAAAAGAGAATTCTGAAAGCAGCTAGGGACAAACAGGCTTTAACCTACAAAGGTAGACACATAAGGGTCATAGCAGACCTATCCCCTGAACTTGGCAGGCCAGAAGGGAGTGGCAGGAAATATTCAATGGGCTGAATAAGAAAAATATACAGCCAAGAATCCTTTATCCAGCAAAGCTGTCATTTGGAATAGAAAGAGAGGTAAGGGCTTTCCCAGAGAAACAAAAACTAAAGGAGCTCATGACCACTAAACCAGCCCTGCAAGAGATCCTAAGGAGGACTCTGTGAGTGGAATGCTGCAAAGACTGCAAAGAACCAGAGACATCACCACAAGCATGAAACCTACAGGTAACACCATGGCACTAAATCCATATCTTTCAATACTCACTCTGAATGTAAATGAACTAAATGCCCCAATCAAAAGACATAGGATATCAGAATGGATAAAAAAAATAATAATAATAAGCCGTCTATAGGCTGCCTACAAGAGACTCATTTTAGACATGAGGACACCTTCAGATTGAAAGTGAGGGGATGGAGAACCATCTACCATGCCAATGGATGTCAAAAAAAGATGAACTAGCCATACTTATATCAGACAAACTAGATTTTAAAACAAAGACGGTAACAAGAGATGAAGAAGGGCATTATATCATAATGAAGGGGTCTATCCATCAAGAAGAGCTGACAATTATAAATGTTTATGCCCCCAATGTGAAAACACAAATATATAAATCAACTAATCACAAACATAAACAGATGTATAGATCATAATACCGTAATTGTAGGGGAATTTAATACCCCACCTACAGCAATGGACAGATGATCTAGGCAGAAAATCAATAAGGAAACAATGGCTCTGAATGACATACTGGACCAGATGGACGTAAGAGATATACTCAAAACTTTTCAACCAAAAGCAGCAGAATACACGTTCTTCTTGAGTGCACACGGAACATTCTCCAAAACAGATCACATACTGGGTCACAAAACAATCCTCAACAAGTATAAAAGGATTTCGATCATACCATGCATATTTTCAGATCACAACACTAGGAAACTTGAAATCAACCACAAGAAAAAATTTGGAAAGCCCCCAAATACATGGAGGTTAAAGAACATCCTACTAAAGAATGAATGGGTTAACGAGGAAATTAAAGAAGAAATTAAAAAATATATGGAAGCAAATGAAAATGAAAACATGACAGTCCAAACCCTTTAGGATGCAGCAAAGGCAGTCTTAAGAGGAAAATACTGTGGAATCCAGGCCTATCTCAAGAAGCAAGAAAGGTCCTGAATACACAATCTAACCTCACACCTAAAGGAGCTAGAAAGACAGCACAAAGAAAGCCCAAAGCCAGCAGAAGAAAAGAAATAATAAAGACTAGAGCAGAAATAAACGATATAGAACTCAAAAAAATAGTAGAACAGATCAATGAATCTAAGAGCTGCTTTCAAAAAAAAACAAAAAAGCAAAACTGATAACCCCCTAGCCAGACATCTCAAAAAGAAAAGAGGACCCAAATAGATAAAATCACAAATGAAAGAGGACAGATCACAACCAACACAGAATACAAACAATTATTAGAGAATACTCTGCAAAATTATATGCCAACAAACTGGCAGAAATGGACAAATTCCTAGACACCCACAACCTACCAAAACTCAAATGGGAAGAAATAGAAAATTTGAACAGACCAATAACTACTGAAGAAATTGATTCAGTTATTAAAAAAACGTACCAACAAATAAGAGTCCTGGGCCAGATGGCTTCCCAAGAGAAATTCTGCCAGACATTTAAAGCAGAGTTAATACCTATTCTCAAGCTGTTCAAAAAAATAGAAACAGAAGTAAAGCTTGTAGACAAATTCTGTGAAGCCAGCATTACCTTGATTCCCAAACCAGACAGAGACCCCACTAAAAAGGAAAATTACAGGCCAATATCCCAGATAAACATGGATGCCAAATTCTCAACAAGATACTAGCAAATCGAATTCCACACTATATTAAAGAATTATTCACCATGACCAAGCATGATTCATTCTTGGGCTGCAGTACTGGTTCAATATTCACAAATCAATCAATATGATAGATCACATTAATAGGAGAAAGGATAACAACTATATGATCCTGTCAATAGATGCAGAAAAAGCATTTGACAAAATACAGCATCCTTTGTTAATAAAAACCCTCAAGAAAGTCAGGATAGAAGGAACATAGTTTAACAACATAAAAGTCATATATAAAGGCCCACAGCTGATATCATCCTCAATGGGGAAAAATGGAGAGCTTCCCCCTGAGATCAGATACATGACAGAGATGTCCACTCTCACCACTGTTATTTAGCAGAGTGTTGGAAGTCATAGCCTCAGCAATCAGACAACAAAATGAAATAAAAGGCATCCAAACTGGCAAAGTTAAGAAGTCAAACTTTCACTCTTCACAGATGACATGATACTCTGCATGGAAAACCCAAAAGACTCCACACACACAAAAAAAAAAAAAAAAAAAAAAAAAAAAAAACTGCTAGAACTGATACATGAATTCAGCAAAGTCACAGGACACAAAATCAATGTACAGAAATCTGTTGCATTTCTATACACCAATAATGAAGCAACAGAAAGAGATATCAAGGAATCAGTCCCATTTACGATTGCACCAAGAACCAAAAAATACCTGTGAATAAACCTAACCAACGAGCTAAAAGACATGTATGCTGAAAAGTATAGAAAGCTTATGAAAGAAATTGAAGAAGATGCAAAGAAATGGAAAAACATCCTCATGGATTGGAAGAACAAATATTGTTAAAACGTTGATACTACCCGAAGCAATCTACACATTCAATGCAATCCCAATCAAAATAACACCAGCACTCTTCACAGAGCTAGCACAAATAATCCTAAAATTTGTATGGAACCACAAAAGACCCCAAATAGCCAAAGTAATGTTGAAAATGAAAACCAAAGCAGAAGGTGTCACAGTCCTGTACTTGAGCCTGTATTACAAAGCTGTAATCGTCAAGACAGTACTGGCACAAGAGCACACACATAGACCAATGGAATCGAATAGAGAACCCAGAAATGGGCCCACATATAAATGGCCAACTAATCTTCAACAAAGCAGGAAAGAGTATCCAATGGAAGAAAGCATCCAGTGGAAGTATCCATTTGTCTCTTCAGCAAATGGCCCTGGGAGAACCGGACAGCACATGCCGAAGAATGAAACTGGACCACTTTATTACACCTTACATAAAAATAAACTCAAAATGAATGAACAATCTAATTGTGAGACAGGAGAAACCAGGCAGCAACTTTTTGACCTCAGTCACAGCAACTTCTTATCTGACATGTGTCCGAAGGCAAGGGAAGTAAAAACAAAAGTGAACTATTGGGGCATCATCAAGATAAAAAGCTTCTGCCCTGCAAAGGAAACAATCAACAAAACTAAATGTCAACCAACGGAATGGGAGAAGATATTTGCAAATGACATATCAGATAAAGGATTAGTATCAAAAATCTATAAGGAACTTACTAAACACAACACCTGAAAAACAAATAATTCAGTGAAGAAATGGGCAGAAGACATGAACAGACAGACACTTTCCCAAAGACATCCAGATGGCAAACAGACACATGAAAAGATGCTCAACATCGTTCATCATCAGGGAAATACAAATCGAAGCCACATTGAGACACCACCTCACACGGGTCAGGGTGGCTAACATTAACAACTTAGCAAACAACAGATGTTGGCAAGGATGTGGAGAAAGTGGAGCCCTCTTGCACTATTGATGGGAATGCAAATCGGTGTAGCCACTCTGGAAAACAGTGTGGAGGTTCCTCAAAAAATTAAAAATAGGGGCACCTGGCCGGCTCGGTCAGTTGAGCATCCAACTTCAGCTCAGATCATGATCTTGCAGTTCGAGAGTTTGAGCCTCACATTGGGCTCACTGCTATCAGCTCAGAGCCCTGCTTTGCCCCTGCCCCACTTGTGGTCTCTTTCTTTCAAAAATAAATAAACATTTAAGAAAATTAAAAAATTTCTTTTTTTTAATAGAACTACCCTACGACCCAGCAATTGCACTACTAGGAATTTATCCAAAGAATACAGGAGTGCTGGTTCACAGGGGCACATGTACCCCAATGTTTATAACAGCACTATCAACAATAGCCAAATTATGGAAAGAGCCCAAATGTCCATCAACTGATGAATAAAGAAGATGTGGTGTATATATACAATGGAATACTACTCAGCGGTGAAAAAGAATGAACTCTTGCCATCTGCAACAACGTGGAGAATGGAACCGGAGGTATTATGCTAAGTGAAATAAGTCAGTCAGAGAAAGACAGAAATATGATTTCACTCACATGTGGAATTTGAGAAACTTAACAGAAGACCATAGGGGAAGGGAAGGAAAAATAAGATACAAACAGAGAGGGAGCCAAACCATAAGAGACTCTTCAATACAGAGAACAAACTGAGGGTTCATGGGGGTGGGGGTTTGAGGAGTTGGGGAAAATGGGCATTGAGGAGGGCACTTGTTGGGATGAGCACTGGGTGTTGTATATAAGTGATGAATCATGGGAATCTACTCCTGAAGCCAAGAGCACACTGTATGTTAGCTAACCTCACAGTAAATTTAAAAAATAATAAGAAAAAAAGAAAAGAAAAACACACACACACACATATGAAGCGAATCAAAGAAAACAGTGAGGAAATACACAATTCTCTCTTAAAATAAAAAGATGTCTCCTGCTCCATATACGGGCAGCTGCTGGACCACAGCCACATGCACACGCTGCCCCCCAGCTTACTGTCTGTTCTCACGTACATGCTGCAAGGTGCTATCAAACTCAGCCCACACAAGCCAAGTTCAAAGATAAATGGTAACAAGTTTTAAGACAGCAAAGGCAAACGCTACACTGAGTACAAGGCCCTCCTAAGCGCAGGATCTTGAGCTGCCTTCCATGTGGAAGGTTCTCCAAGCGGTCCCCGACGATAAGTGGCACACACTGGGCCGGACTTCCTGTACGTGAGATCACGTGACCTCTGGTTCAAATTCAGTTCCCAACTTACCAATGACCAGACCTTCCCCAAGGTTGCCGGGCCCTGGTTTTCTAATCTGTCAAATGAAAGTAGTAACAGGCCACAGCGCAGAGAAGCAGGACATGGACGGTCATAGGATGGGGTTGGGGCGAGGGGACCTGCTTCACAATAATCCATGCAAAGCTCTCGATATTTTATTGCCCGTGATGAGAAGTCGGAGGGCGCTGTGGTCAAGTGCATAGTGGCCCCAGTTAGAATCCAGCCTTGGTGCCACCAGCTGCCAACTGTGACTCTGGGTGAGTCAAGCTCTCTGTGCTTTGGGCTTCTCGTCTGTAATAAACTCATTGATTATTACGGGTAAAGAACTAGAAAAGTGCCAGGCACATTGCAAGTGCTCTGTGCTGGCTATTCATATGTTTCATTATCATCGTTGATTTTGCATAACAGCCAGAACGGGTGTGTGTTGTGACCCTCCCTTTGGAGATTAAGAAACCGAAGCTCTGGGGCGGCTGGGTGGCTCAGTGGGTTGAGCATTCGACTTTCAGCTCAGGTCATGATCTCACGGTTTGTGGGTTGGAGCCCCGCGCTGGCCTCTGTGCTGACAGCTCAGAGCCTGGAGCCTGCTTTGGATTCTGTGTCTCCCTCTCTCTCTCTGGCCCACCCCCACCCCCACTCATGCTCTCTCTGTCTCTCAACAATAAATAAATATTAAAAAAAAAATTTTTTTTTAAAGAAACCGAAGCTCCAAGACGTCAAGGAGCAGCTTATCCAGCGCCACACAGACATTAAGGCGCCGAACCAGCTCTGGAACACGGGCCACCCCACCGCATCCAGCCCCAGAGCCTAAACTCATAACCACTCTGTTCCTCCAAATAGAAGACGCTCACAGAACTGATGTAGCTGACCGGGCATTGAGGGTCCCCCATCGCCCGGGTTACTTCTGCAAAACCAGGGTAGAAATCTTCTGTGATTTCCACAGCCCTTCCTGCCCTAACATCCTATAAACCCAAATCAGAATTGGATTACATCCCCGTCTGACTTTTCCGCATTTGAATTTCTCTCACCTGCAGCTTCCTGCTATACCCTTGACAGATGGAGCAGATCATCGGACAGACCCCCGGATGGCGTCCAGGCTGCCTGCAAGCCAGCCGATCGGCCACCGCCCCCGGCCCTGCTGAGCCAGGGTCCCTGCAGTTTTGATCACACTTCCCCCTGGAGCCCCTCTCCTCAGGCGCAGCCCTATTTCCAGGCTGAGCTCCGGCCTCTCCCAGGAGGTGCTCCTGGCTGGGAGCAGAAGGAGGCCAAAGGACGGCCCCGTGGAGTGGCGGAGAGGTCAGGTACAGCGCCTGCCGATCGCCCCCGGGGGCAGGGGTTGGGCCCGCTCAGGGACAGTGCTTCCCACAAGGCACACCGAGAGAGCTGCTGCTCCAGCTCTTGCCACTGTCCTGTTTTCACACGGAAAGATAAGATCGTGGCATCGTCTGTGCAAAACCCTTAATTACGAATTAGCTAACGTGGAAGTGCTTTGTGAATTAATCGCCGAAAGAGCATGGCCCACTGCTAAACGTTGGGAAGTCAGTCCGAAAGCAAAGAGATTGCCTGTCTTGGCACAAGACAGGCTCCTGCGGCAGGTGCGAGGCTCACCGCAGCGCCGTGGGACGCGGGCGGCGGGCGGAAGGACGTGAGGGTAGGGACGGAGGACTGAGCGCGAGTGTGTGCCAACTGGGGTGTGGGCCCCCGGGGTGGGTACAGGGAACGGCACCACGTGCTCCGTCTGGGAGCCCCCTGAGCCTTCGCCTCCGGGCACTGCCCTCTGCACCCACGGGCACCTCTGGAGGGGTCACACTGTTCCCGGCAAGCACGAGCCTTTGCCTCTCAACAAGGACACCCTCCTGGAGACCTGGGATTTCAGGATCCCACTCTGGGGGCGCCTGCGTGGCTCGGTCGGTTAACCATTCGGCTTCCGCTCGGGTCATGAGCTCGCAATTCGTGAGTTCGAGCCCCGCGTCGGGCTCTGCACCAACAGGTCAGAGCCTGGAGCCTGCTTGGGACTGTGTGTCTCCCCGCCCCCCTCCCGCCGCATCCCTGCTTGTGTTTTCTCCCTCCCTCAAAAATAAAAAAATAAACATTTGAAAAAAAAAAAAACCTACTTTGGCTGTGCCACAATGAGAGATGCTGCAAGAAACCCAGCCCACGTGAAAGCTGGTCGCATTCGCTTGGACTCACAGTCACACCCGCTTTGTAGGGATTGCATCAGCCAATAGGGCTGCGGACGGCCGGGAGACCCAACGAGGTGGCACAGGCAAAGAACTCTGAGTGGCGCCACCACTGCCCGGAGGAAGGCTGAAAGAAATTCTCAATGACAAAATCGCCCCATGAATATCATCACCATTATGGGCAACGATAAAATGTTGGCAAAACAAAGGATACTTATACAAGATCTTGCGTGATTTTAATTTGGTGAAAGAAGCACAATGTGGTTTGTTTGGTTTTTTTCGGTAATCTGATTGAAAGACAGCATATATTCAGGGAAGTGAACCAAGCGTCCATACACCTTGATAGATTTCTCCGCAGGGAACACTCCTGTGTAAACTCTGTCCAAAGACGCAAGGCCCTCATTACTCCCCCTGTGTAATGGGTCTGATAAATACCACTGGTTTTGAACTTTGTATAAGTGGGTTCGTGCAGCATCTACTTAGGTGTGCCATTCTTTCGCTCGACACTGTGTTCGTGACATTCTTCCACAAATTACATACAGCAATACTTTGCTCCTTTTCCTTATCATGGACTATTGCGCTGTATGGCCCTGCCACACGTTATCTGGATATTCGGGCCATTACAGATGCTGATAAAATGAGCACCTTGTATATATGTCATTAGAATGAGGTTAACCTAGTCACTAAGGGCTCTTCCAACTCAAAACGAATTTCTAACCATAGAAATTTGTATTTGATAGCTGGATATTCTGTTGACTTTATTCCATTACTTCTGGCTAGATGAAACAGCTTTTAAAAGTTTTACAAATTAGTGACTATTAATTACAAAATCTATTACTAAGAGCACTAAAAGAATAAAATGGTCATTGTTAAGGCAATAAAAAAAATACAAAAACATTAAAGAAAGAAAACTTGGTACATGTCAATGGTCTTAAAACTAGTTTGAAGAGCTCCTAAAACAACTTTTATTTTGTTAATTTTTTTAATGTTTACTTATTTTTGAGAGAGGGAGGGAGAGACAGAATCCGAAGCAGGCTCCAGGCTCTGCGCTGTCAGCACAGAGCCCGACGTGGGGCTCGAACCCGCAAACTGTGAGATCATGACCTGATCTGAAGTTGGATGCTTAACCGACTGAGTCACCCAGATACCGCTAAATCAACTTTTAAAATTATATATCTTCTCACGCATTTTTGATTTGGCATCTATGATTTTTTGATATTTTTAAAAATTATAAATGTAATTGAAAAGATGCAATTTCTTATGTATGACATATTTTGTGTACTTAAAGTCTATTTTTCATGATGACCTCGAAGCTGTATAGTTATGCCTGCCATGCAAATGACAGAGCCAGTCCTCAATGGCAAAACGAATGTACAGTAAAATTACACTTACTTAATTATTAGAAAAAAAATCTAAATTTGATTTGAAAAATTCTGGGTAAAATTTTTTAACTATTTTTTTTAAAAAAGAATGTTTTAAGTTTATTTATTTTGAGGAGAGAGAGAGTGAGAAAGACAGAGCAGGGGGAGGGGCAGAGAGAGGGGGAGAGAGAGAAAAATCCCAAACAGCCTCCAAACTGTCATCAAGGAGCCCGATGCGGGGCTCGAACTTAGAAATCGTGAGATCGTGACCTGAGCCGCAATCAATAGTCAGACACTTAACTGACTGAGCCACCCAGCACCCCTTTTTTTTAACTCCTTTAAGATAATCAGCTAAGTAATAAGAAAGTAAAATTCCTGGGGGTTAAGCCCTGGGGGTTGTGCTGGTGTTTCTCAGGAGGGGAGGGAGAGGGAGATGTCTGTCCGGGGTGTTCATATAATGAGGAGAATAGACAAAAACAGGAAGCCTATAAAAGGCAAGAGGATTGGCCTGGGCTCCACATGAGCCCAGAATACCAGAAAGTCTATACCGCCGAGGGGGCTGGCCTGCGGGAGAAGGGGGCATCCTAGAGATAGTGTGTTGGGGCCAGAATCTGTGTTACCACCACTGTCCAATAAATCTAAGCCAAACAGTGGGTTTAAGATTCTCCTAACAGAATATATTGGGGTGATGGGATGCACCCTAATAATGCAAAACTATATACATTTACTAAAATTAAACCGTATACTTAAAATAAGTGAGCTTTCTCGCATGCAAATTGCACCTTAATAAAACTATATAGGGTGGAGGTTGGAGGAGGTGGCAGATTGCCTATCTTCCTCCTCATCCCAATCACGGATCCACCATCAGTGACTTTTTTTAAAATTTCTTTTCTAATGTTTTATTTAATTTTGAGAGAGAGAGAGAGGGACAGTGTGAGCAGGGCAGGGGCAGAGAGAGAGGGAGACACAGAATCTGAAGCAGGCTCCAGGCTCCGAGCTGTCAGCACAGAGCCCGACTCGGGGGTCGAACCCACGAACCGCGAGATCATGACCTGAGCCAAAGCCGGACACTCAACCGACTGAGCCACCCAGGCGCCCCAATCAGCGACTTTTTCTAGAGCCAATTCAGGCAGTCGATGCCCCTCACTACTAGTATTCACACTGATCAAAAGGAGAATCAAAAGGGAAAAGAAATTCAAGAAGGGAAAGGCAAAACAAAAAGAGGAAAAGACGTACGTGTGCCATGAGACGCCAGCTGTGTTCGAATCGCCTTCCAACATACGTCAGCAATGGAGGCAGAACAAACCAGGTCAAGCCTGTGTAAATTCATTACCATAAATTCATGATCGCTCAGAGATTTTTTTTAAAGCTCTTCAGAGGTGATGATGATCTTGGAATAAATGGAGGAGTGAAAATAAACGTATGACACCAATTCTTTTTTGTGTGTTTCCAGGAGGCGCAGAATGGCTGTGTGCCGGGCCCTGCGGAGAAATGTCATACACAGCGAGCTCCAATCACGTGCTATGGCCATTGCTGTCTCCCCAGAGCCGGACCTTTCTGAAACTTCTCAGTGTCCTTGAAATGTGGTTACTTCCCCAATAAGGTGGTGGTACTAATATCTCCTGTGTCTTTCAACTCTTGGATTAATTATTCTTCCTTCCTTTTTTTTTTTTTTTTTGGATGCCTTGTTGCTGGGTGTTGTTCTTTACTCTTTCACATGAGTCACATGTACCTGTTTCCTACTTCTGGTCCAGCTTGCACGGCTTCCTTCTCGTCGTGGGAAAAAGAAATCTACCTTTAAGCTAGGTCTGTGCTTTTCTGGAAATGTTATAACCTCCTTCCTCCAAAATCAACACAGCCTTCCCCAAAGGACACATTTTGGCAAAACTATGATAGTCGGAATGTATCATCGGATGACTAGACTTCTTCCACTATTTTGCAAAGGAATCCGCAAAGACAGTATGTTCTTAAAATGAGTCCTTTTTAAACAGAAAATATGTACTTTTGTTTTTCATTTGAGAGAGGGAGAGAACGCAGAGACAGAGGGGCAGCGGGACAGAGAGAAAGATCTTCAACAGGCTCCTCGCTCAGTGCAGACCCCAATGTGGAGTCAAGTTCATGACCCTGGGATCATGATGAGCTGAAATCAAGAGTCAGATTGTCTATGTCCATTTGTCTATGAGTTGCCTGTGCATTTCTAAGTTTTTAGTTTAATTCTGGTTAGTTGACATACGGTGTTATATTTAGTTTCAGGTGTACAATATAGTGATTCAACACTTCCGTACATCACTCAGGGCTCATCACGACAAATGCACTCCTTAATTCCAATCCTTACTTAACCCATGTCCCCACCCACCTCCCCTCTGGCAGCCATCAGATTGTTCTCTATAGTTAAGAGTCTGTTTCTTGGTTCATCTCTCCCTCCCTTTGTATCCCCTTTGCTCATTTGTTTTGTTTCTTAAATTCCACTTTTGAGTGAAATTACATGGTATCTGTCTTTCTCTGACTTATTTCACTTAACACTATCCTCTGTAGCTCCATTCATGTGGTTGCAAATGGCAAGATTTCATTCTTTTTTATGGCTGAATAGTATTCCATTGTATAAATTGCCTCTGCATTTTCTCTACCCATTTTTCCTACCGCCTTACTCAAATTGGTTTAGAGAAATGCTATCGAGTATGGCTAATTATCAGCACCTTTTTTTAAATTTCTTTATGTTTTTTATTTATTTTTAAGAGACAGAGAGAGACAGCTCGAGCAGGGGAGGGTCAGAGAGAGAGGGAGACACAGAATCCGAAACAGGCTCCAGGCTCTGAGCTAGCTCGCGGGGCTCGAACCCACGAACCGTGACATCATGACCTGAGCCGAAGCCGGACGCTTAACTGACTGAGCCACCCAGGCGCTCCTAATTATCAGTTCTTTACATGAAAATATTTTCTCCTACTCTATGGAGTGTCATTTTACTTTGCTTCTGATATTTCGTTGCTGTACAGAAGTTTACATTTTTTATGTGGTCAAAGGAATGAATGATGGTGTTTCCTTGTCTGGCCTCAAATTTTGAAATGATTGCCCTCTATTTGATTTCAAGGCTGTCATTGTTTTATTTTTACATCAAGACTCTCATTCCATCTGGATGCGCCATGTCCCATTTCCATAGTCTGTGTTTGCTTACTGAATTGGAGTTACACAAGATTTCCATTGAGAAGAATGACCCCTTGCAGCAGTGCCTTCCCCAGGTGCGTTTTAGGCTAAGGTATCTTTTGCTGTGGTTTCGGGAATGGAATCCATCTGCTTACCAAGCTCTAGTTAGTCCTCACTGGTAGTCCCTTTCCTTCTTTAAGCACTATGATGTTTTTCTTCACATTTTTGTATCTTCCCTTTCATTTTAGTGGAATCTTGGAAGAAAATAGGATGTAAGTGCATCTACTCAGTCTGCTATCTTGAATGGAAATGTCTGTGTACGTACGCTCTAAGCAACATGTTTATTGGGAAACACAAATATGTACAAAATGGAAAATTTGGTAAACACAGAAAGACACAAAGAAAAAAATTCACTATTTAAGAAGCACACTATGCTTTTTAAACTTATATTGTGTACAGTATTTTCCTATATGCTTAAAAAACCTGATTTTATTTTAAAAAATGGTCGTGAGTACTCCATTTGTGCATATTTGTTAGAAACGAATGAGCAGTTTGCTTTTTATTGACATACCTATTTCCAGAAAGAGTAATACATGATTCACTACAGTCAAAAGTCTCCTTCCCAACCCATGACTCCCTGGAGTTAACAAATGACACCTGATTATTTTGTAAAGCTAAAGTCCCATTTGGGGCACCTGGGTGGCTCGGTCGGTAAAGCATCCGACTTCGGCTCCGGTCAGGACCTCACGGTTTGTGAGTTCGAGCCCCGAGTCGGGCTCTGTGCTGACAGCTCAGAGCCTGGAGCCTGCTTCAGATTCTGTGTCTCCCCTCTCTGTCCCTCCCCGCTCATGCTCTGTCTCTCTCTCAAAAATAAATAAACATTTTTAAAAAAAGATAAAATCTCATTGGTAGAATTGGATGAGAAGTAATTTACCTTTCTAGCTCTTGAAACATACTGGTTCTCCAGCAATGTATAAATTATATCACCCCCTTATGAAGACTTGCTCTTTTTTTCTAATAGTTGTTATTGGGGGGGGGGTTAAATTTTAATTATGTATTTAGAGAGAGAGAGAGAGAGAGAAGTGAAGGGGCAGAGAGAGGGAGAGACAGAATCTCAAGCAGGCTCCATGCCATCAGCAAAGGAGCCCGACGCAGGGCTTAAACTCATGTAGAGCCCGACTCTTGATGTAGATCATGACTTGAGCCTACATCAAGAGTCGGACACGTAACTAACTGAGTCCCCAGGTGCCCCTAAGATTTGTTATTTTGGAAGGCAAGAAACATTTTAATATTCATTTCACTAAGGATGAAATCAGAGCATGTTTTCATATATTCCTTAGGCTAGTCCACATCTTTCATCATTAAATGGGCTTTTCCTAGCCTTTGCCACAAAAAACCTTTTAAAAATACTTTCTTGCGTCTCAGGATTATAGTCAATGCACTGAGTTTCCCCCACATCAAGTAAAATTGGGGTCTTCTCCAAACACAAAGGCGTCTACTTCCTTTAATTAAGACACCATCAGTGAAACTGCCCACTGCTTTACCTTCATATTTTGTTTTCATGAGATTTCTAATAATGCTCGAGATTTCTTTCCTGAGGTCTACTCGGAACTTCTCGCCAGAAAGGGCAGCGACAGCCCAAAATTTTGCCCAGAGAAAACACGAAGGGTACATAGGCTGGTGTTTTCCACTGGCCACCCATCTGATTTGTTACAGGCAGGAGCTGTGAGCTGAAGCCTGTGACCAATCTGTCTGGGCCAGAGTCCACTGCCACTCCCTAGCACTAGGTGTGTATGTCTATTGTTAGAATAAAAAAAAAAAAACCATCGGCGACCAGCCTTGAAAATTCCGTGAGCAGACAAAGCCAGTGTCGTTGAGCAAACAAAATCTAATTTCAGCTTATTTCGAAAGACTAACTTGAGCTGGGTTATTTCTTGCCCACACCTCTGACAAACTCGAACTGTTTCCCAAGCCTGGTGTGTGGTAACCACTGATGGATTTTCCTTTCAAGATTCTAATATTCTAATCAATCACAGTGAAGAATGAAGTCACTGTGTTCTCACTATATAAGCTGCTCTAATATGAGGCTCATTCCACATTTCGGTCTGAGTGTTCCCAATGTGCAAACTTTCTGGTGTGTGTGCAATACGTGTTGACTAATTACTAGTTCAGTGATTCATTGGTTTTATGCCTATTATTCCCAAACTTTTGACGCCATCATCCGTACATGTGCAGTTCATGAGTGAGTCTCCCCATCGCTCCCAAAGCTCTATCGTTCTCCAGAGCTGGACCCGGAGCCCTGCAGCGCACATACCCTCCTGCAAGGATTGCTGAACTGAAACCAGTGCCCACTCGCCTGCCCCACTCACCTTCAGACAGCACAGCTCTGCAAACACTTCCCACAGCTCACCACAGCCTACAGAACACAAATAACCTCCTGAGCGCTGAAGTGACATTCAAGGCTCTTCCCTGCACCTTTTTTTCCAGGCTTCTACAGCCTAGTGTTCCTTCTCACAGCCACGCAAGGGAAACTGTGAAGTTCCTCCCATACCCAATTGGCTAAACCTGCTCTCCTTTGAGCCTTCACCCCGTCTGTGCGTCCTGCCCAACCCTGGGTGAATTCCAGATGCAATCTTATCCTGACTCCCTGGTTTTCCTTCGACACTCCATAATTTATTATTTCAGCTTTTTTTGCCATCCAACAAACTCCACCCTCTACAATTAAGCATCTCAGCAGTGATTTGCACTATATTAGAGCAGTTATATTTGCGCTATGTTAGATATATTATCTAATGTTAACTGAACATCTTTTTTTCCTTCCACGGTGGTAACATTGCTGTGTCTTCCAGATCTTTGTACACTGAGGTGTTCCACAAACAATGGCTGGGCCAGAGTACGTTGTCCACAACCTCATCTCCTTAGAAGGAACTTTGCCCTCTCCTAGTACTTGGCCTCTTGCCAGCACTCCACTCCTTCCAAATGTCTCTCCCACACTGACACTCCCTACAGTAAGCCACACGCTCAGAGAAGCTGTTGACCTTGACTGCAGCAGTCAGATTCTGCTGGAGAACTCCGCCTCTGTGACCTTAAGTGGCTCCCTGCTGGCAAACCGTCCCCCATCCCGCGGACTGACTTCTGCACCTCCTTTTGGTTCTCTACCGCAAGGGTTCCCACCCTCGGGGCTGTTCTTTGGAAACACTTGGAGAATTTTTTTCCTTGCTGATACCTGGGCCCCTTCCAACCCAGGAATTCTGACTGAATAGCCCAGGCTGCAGCCTGGATATCAGAATTTTTCAACATCCAGGGATGATTCTTATCTTCAAAATCCCGGTGCGCGCGTCCAGCCACAAGGACCAATAGCCACCCTCTAAATTTGGCGGGGAAGGAAGGGAGGGAGGGAGGGAGGCAGAGAGGCAGGGAGGCAGGGAGGAAAGAAGGAAAAAGGGAGGGAAGGAAGGGAGGGAAGGAAGGAGCGCGGGCTCACTTGGCCCGCGCTCCCCCCCACCCCCCGCGTCCCGGGGGCTGCTCCACCCAGTGCGCAGGTGCGGCTGACTTGGCCTTGGCCTCGGGCCAGCTGCAGGAATAAACCCGGGCGCCTCGCGCCTCCGCCAGCCAGTGTGGCGGTGCGCGTAGCAGAGGACAGACGGCTTCTCGGCGCACGGCGAGGGCTTAGTGTCCCGGGTGAGTTGCTCAAGTCCCGCCCCGGGGCCGCGCGAGACCTCCCCGAGGCGCGGACGCGGGTAATGCCGTGGCGGGAGGGGGGGGGGCGGGGAGGGTGGTCTGCTGGGGGTGGGGGAAGGGTGAGCCTGGGCCCGGCGGCTGGCGGTGAGCCAGAGAGGGCGCTGCTTTGTCCCCGAAGTCCAGACTCTCGCGAAGTCTCGAGACCCAGAGGGATGGGCTGCTAGCATCCCCTCCCCGTCGTGGGGCAGGGGGCGCGCGATCCCTCCCCAGTACCCTCTTCTGTCCCCGCTGCCTAGGTGCGTCTACCTCTCCCTCCCCACCGCCCCCGATTCATCCCATACCTCCCACCCTGGCAGTTCGCTACGCCCTGGCTGGGAAGAGAGGAAGACACCTGTTTACACGCATCAAAGTAGTTAAGCTTGCTTTTATTTATTTATTTTTTAATTTAAATACGTTCTATATACCCAACCCAGGACTTGAACCCACGACTCTGAGATCAAGAGTCCTGGGCTCTACAAGACTGAGCCAGCCGGGCTCCCCGAGTTAGTTCAGCGTTTGAACTAAGTAGTCAGGCGGTGGGATGGCGACACGAAAGAAGTGTGTATTACCTGATGACATCGAATATGCTCTGGAACTGCATAAGGCAGAGTCTTTGCACTAAAACGGAACCTTGCATTTCCTTTTGTTTGTCAGGATACTTACTATAACCGTCTTATTGTCATGACCAGGGATTATCATTCACATGTTAGCTCTGGCTAACGCACATTTTTGCTGCCGTCAGCTGCCTGGCCGTGTTCTAGCAAGGCCTCCGCATTATGGGCATTAGGAGTGGAGACGGAGATGATGAGGGACCTGGCAGGTGCTGAAATCCAGCCCAATCCCTCTTGTCCCATCCCCGCCCCCACCCCGACCCTACGCACCCTGGAGGGAGCCGTGTTCCGGGCAATCAGGACCTTTTTTTCTTTCCAGTTGGCTCGGAAATTTCATAAGGGATCATAGTGGCCGTGTTACACACCTTATCACTTTACCTGTATTAAGTTCTTTAACTTCCACTGCTCCCCCGTTTGGTGCATACCGTGGAATCCCCTTATTCAGAAGAGGAAACTGAGGCACGAGAGGTAAAGTAACTTTTACCAAGGTTGCAGAGAGGTCAGTGGCAGATCGGGAATCCCAACGCAAACTGTAATCTCTATACGTCCCTACCTGCACCGTGCTCTTGAGGACCTAGTAGGCATCTGCCGAGACCGCAGTAAAGGGCAAGACTTTGCCTAGGTGTTACGTCATGCCCACTTTGAGACGGTAGAGTGCTGAAGTCTAGAGCTGTGGCATTAAGAACCTTCCCCCAGGTCAGTGGTGAGACTTCCTCTGCCCTTCCGGCATGGATTTACACAGCGGTGGGCCTGAAGGGGGCACGGGTAAGCTGGCGCGGGTTTTCTCATGGAAGAAGTGCTGGCACTGCCCAGGCTGCAGCCGGGGGAGGGTGCCCAGGGTGCCCCACGACTGCGGGGAAGTCTGACCCTCATCGTTGGAGGTCTCAAGGCACATGTCCCGCGAGTGAGCTTAAAAGGAGGGTGCAGACCACTGTTTGCCCTTCAGGGCGCCTTCCTTCCAAATTCCGCAGGGCCTGAGACGCCCAGTCAATCATCCAAAAGCGACTGTGTGAAAAGAAATCTGAACCAGGGTGGCAGAGAGCTCAAGGGCTGTTTCAGGAGGCAACCAGTGCTCGGCAACAGAGAACTCTTTGACCAGGACATCCATGCCCCCTCCTGCCAGCGCTCCAGATCTCTAGTCAGTGTTGGACACACAGGCCAAACCTACCTCAAGCCTCAAACTCTCCCTCTGTTGGCCGAGCTACTCCCAGATCTCTCCACCCCTAACCATTCATCACTGGGCCACTTGCTCAAATGTCACCTTCCAGCAGATCTCTCCTGTTGCCGCTTCCCCAGCACCCAGGCTAAATCGGATCTCCAACCTACTCTCTACCGTACCACCCTGCAGTTGTGTAGGTAGTTGCCCAATGTCTGTTTCTTCATCTAGACCCTTGGCTCCTGATGGCACAGATCATGGGAGGCTGCCCACCCCCTCAGCCCCAGGGCCCAGCAATAGACCTGCGCCGCAGCAGTGCTCAGTACATGTAATAAATGCACTCAGCTGGCCCCGCACTAACCAGCACCGGGGTCTTGGGGAAACCACATACCCATTCTTTCTGACCTTCAGCCCCATCTGTAGAACGAGACAAGAAACAGCAATTTAGGTCACAACAGTTTCCTAAGGGTCTCCCCAGGCTCCAAGCCCTGCTGTTGATGAATCTATCCACCCATCATCGTGCGTAGTGACTAGTCTATCCTCCGCCAAACTGCAAAGTAAGTGAAGACCTGACGTTCTTTAAGGAAGGACATCTCCAGCCTTCCCTCCTCTGTGCCTCTTCTGTGCTTCTCAGTTGGACACCCCATTCAGGGAAGCTTCCCACCCCCCTGGCACAGTATGCTCCTGCTAAACATGTCTTCTGATACTGTAGGAAATAACATTTACCCTTCTTTCCCAGCTGGTTTTTCGTAAAGCGTCTTAGAAACTCATTCTCACTAAAGTGTGAGTAACTGATAACAGGATGTAAGCTATAGCCCTGTACGAGTAAAAGGGCAGGCCTTTTATTCACTCAGCAAACCTATTGGGTGACCTCTTGGTGACGTCTGAACCTGGGAAACTTGGCAACATCCGTAAAGCACATACTGTGAGCTAGCATTGCAGTCAAGCACATAACAGTCGTTCTTATTTCACCTGCAAAACCACGGGACCAGTAGATGCGTGGAGACCGAGGCCGAGAGAGACTCAATGGTCTGCCACCGTTTCACAAGGAGGCAGGGGCGGGGCAGGGCAGGACGGCGAGCAGGTCCGTCTCTCCCCTACATCCTAGAGTCCTGGCGCTGAGTGGCGAGTGACGCGCAGGTCTCAGAGTCCAGGGAAGGGGTGTCCCGTGCTCCCAGTGAATCTGTTAGAAAAGGTTTAGAAGAACATCAGTTACTCCTTCTCAAATATGTTCTGAAATAAGGTTTTGCGTTTCTTTTCTTGACTCTCGGATTCTTTTTAATTTTTGTACTTGAGTGTAGTTGATGCAGTGTTACACACTAGTGTCAGGTGTACAAGATAGTGACGGGACAGGTCTCTGTGTTAATGCTGTGCTCACCACGAGTGTGGCTACCGTCTGTCACCGCACACCGCTGTCACATTATCGTTGACTCTATTCCCTGTTCTGGGCCTCTTATTCCCATGACTTCATGCCGTAACCGGAAGCCGGTATCTCCCTCTCCCTGTCACACATTTTCCCCATCCACCGACCCCCCTCCCTGCTGGCAACCACCAGTTCGTTCTCTATATTTGTAGGTCTGATTCTGTTTGTTCACTCTTTCTTTCTTCTTCTTCTTTTTTTTTTTTTTTAAGATTCCATGTATGGAATGAAATCATATGGTATTTGTCTTTCTCAGTTTGACTCATTTCACTTAGCATCATAGCCTCTCGGTCCATCCATGTTGTCGCAAATGGCACGCTCTCATCCTTTCGTAAAGTTGCATCATTTTCCGCTGTGCACGCGTGCGTGTGCGTGCGTGCCTGTGTGTGTGTCTGTGTGTGCGCCACATCTTCTTATCCATAGAATGTCGGGTTTTATTTATTTTTTTATTATAGTTTATTGTCAAGTTGGTTTCCATATAACACCCAGTGCTCATCCCAGGAAGTGCCCTCCTCCGTGCCCATCACCCCCCTTCCCATCTCCCCTCCCCCATCAACCCTCAGTTTGTTCTCAGGATTCAAGAGTCTCTCATGGTTTGCCTCCCTCCCTCTCCCCAACTATTATCCCCCTTCCCCTCCCCCATGGTCCTCTGTTAAGTTTCTCCTGCTCCACATATGAGTGAAAACATATGGTATCTGTCCTTCTCTGCCTGGGAATGTCAGATTTTATATAGCGACACAAAGTTAAAGAACAACTGAGCCAATTAAAAAACACAAACCCGAAAGGAGACACAAGCGAACCCAAAGAGGTAGCCGTGACCACACAAACATTACAATGCAGTCAAGACTTTGAACGTGAAAACAACTAACAGGGCTTTTGTGATTATTATGAAGATTAACTATTGAAATAATTAACTTCTCCTTTGGATTAAACGTTGACGCGGTTACATGCCTGGGTAATGAACATTTCTGTCCTGTCCAACACTCAGACGTGTGCCCAGCTTGGTGCTGTGAATGAAAGCTGGCCGACGCAGGGGGCGCCTGGGTGACTCAGTCGGTTAAGCGTCCAACTTCAGCGCGGGTCACAATCTCTCAGTTTGTGGGTTCGAGCCCCGCGTCGGGCTCTGTGCTGACAGCTCAGAGCCTGGAGCCTACTTCACAATCTGTGTCTCCCTCTCTCTCTGCCCCTGCCCCGCTTGTGCTCTCTCTCTGTCTCTCAGAAATAAATAAACATTTAGAAAGAGAAAGAAAGTTGGCCAAGACACAGTCCCCGTGGGCCCCCTGCCCTTTCTATGCTCAGAGTCAGGCTACCAAGAGCGAGGCTTACATTACACTTCCCAGTCTCTTGTGCCGTCTCAGAAAGCTCACGCCCCGCGTAGATTGCACACGCAGAGTGAATGGTCGCCGAGGTGTCTCTCTCTCTCTCTCTCTCTAGGTCTCAGCCACAACATGGCTTCCAACCTGAAGTTCACCAAGGAATTGGCCACTTTCTTAGGCAAATCACTGATTGCTTTTCTGGAGACCATGGTTTTCACCTTCATCCCCAGACCACGGAAGAACGTGGCTGGTGAAATCGTGCTCATCACTGGTGCCGGGAGCGGAATGGGAAGGCTCTTGGCCCTCAGATTTGCCTGCCTTGGGTCGGTGCTGGTTCTCTGGGATATCAACAAGGAGGGGAACGAGGAAACATGCAGGATGGCTCGGGAAGCCGGGGCCGTGAGAGTCTATGCCTACACTTGTGACTGCAGCCAAAAGGAAGAAATATACAGAGTGGCCGAGCAGGTAGATCTTTGCGTCTCGCTGTCTCCCGTGGGTAGGAAGCGCTCTCCACAAATACGCTCACGCGCAACCATTTCCTTGTCTCTACCCCTTGGTCAGTGCAGCTTTGCCTTTAATTTAAAAAGTACTGGGGAGTGGGACTCAGGATTTGTGAGTTGTCACTGCATACAGTAGACCATGCTAAGCACCCCATCTACATTATATCATAATCTTATAAAGTGGGGTCCAGTCTTATCTTCATTTCACAAATAAGGAAACCAAGGCTGAGGGAGGTATGTAGCTCACGGGAAAAACCGCTAAGAATTGCAAAGATCGACCTTGGCCTTGAGTGTGCCCACCAGACAGTACCGGCTACGCTGGCCCCAGTCACAGTGTGGGAGGCAGGGGGTGGCCCCTTTCCAGGAGGGAAAAGAGGGCGCAGACATCTTGAAAACTATGCTCAGGGTCCCAGAGCTAGCACGTGACTAAGCCAGGACTGGAACCCATGTCTGGTCTGAGTTTAAATCCAGCTGTTTCCACCACACCACAGTGCCTCTCATTTGAATGTATATTTCTCTTAAATAGTCGTGAGAAAAACAGAGTGTTGCGTTCGTCCCAAAGGCTCTTAACCACAGTTGCTCCTTTGGCAATGACACCGCCGCCCGTTTAAAGAAGGCGGGCAGGCGATCACAACCCCAACATGCCATGGCAAGCGTTTCCTGAATTCCTTGAGGCACTCAGTAACTGGATGGCAGCCTCATTCCCCTCATAAGGATCTCTCTCCTCACATCGGTGTGAGTACTCCACACCCCACTCTCCTGGGCCCTGCTTGTGACAACCTTCAGAATCCCCCCCAGTTTAGTGAGAAGAAAGGAGCCCGCCACATTGGAATGTTCTGGCACAATGTCTAGGCCCTAAGTTAAATCCCCTTTGCTGCTTCCCACCTCACTTCCTACTGGGAAGGTGGGCAGGTCACTGGCAGGTGAGTGTGTAGTAGCTACTGTTGGAGTTTGTTTAAATTGTCCGCATCCCTATCTACAGTCTTCATCACCGGCGGCCCGGGACAGTCCAGAGACCCAAGCCTGACAAGCTAGCGCCTCCTTCAGAGCGCGAGTGAGTCTCTGCTGCTGCTGCTGCCGAGCTCACAGATTCGTCCCTGTGCGCTTACAGCACTGATCCCCTGCATGTTTACTCATGCAAACACCTTCTCTCAGCACTCTTCATGTTTATTTCTGAGAGAGAGAGAGAGAGAGGGAGAGAGAGCAAGGGAGGAGCAGAGAGAGAGGGAGACAGAATCCGAAGCAGGCTCCAGGCTCTGCACTGTCAGCAGAGAGCGTGACGTGGGGCACGAACCCACGGACCGTGAGATCATGACCTGAGCCGATGTCGGACGCTTAACCGACTGAGCCACCCAGGCGCCCCTCTCTCAGAGCTCATAAGCAATAATTGGTTCATATTCAACTGCTTAAGATCTTCCAATATTGGGCAAGCTAATATGAGGCACTCTAGAAATAAATAATTCCGTCTTCCCCATAGCTGTGATTTAATTCTGGCCAAGTTGCTTAGCTCGGAAATGGTTAGACATCACCTATGACCAGTGTATTATTCAGCTTTTCTTACTTATGGGGCTTGAAAAGAATGAATTATGTGCTCTCCTGAATTCAGGGGAGGGAAACTACTCTCAACTCATAAACCAACCATGTGCACTTATTCTGGATAGAGGAAAGGTACCAGAGGATTTTTTTCTATCTTTTCCAGATAGCAGTGATCAAGGTAAAGTTTTTCAGAGTGCTGTGACACTGTGTCATCTCCACAGACCCCCCAGTCACTTTGAAAGCCTGCGTCCCCAGATCATAGTTTAGCCCTAAGTTCAGAAAGCCTAGCCTTGCCCCTTGGCATGCTAGGTAAGTGGCTATTTTGAACACTAAACACGAGACCGGACTAGAGCTGAGTTGGTGTCCCTTACCTGTGATGTGTCATGTGGCAGTGTGTCCTGACTACATTTAATGACTGATCCCTTAGACAAGCCAAGTCAGAATCAGTTTGACTTGGCATACCTCCAAGGGACCGCGTTGGTTCAACAGCAGGAAAAAAAAAGAAAGAAAGAAAGAAAGAAAGAAAAGAAAAGAAAGAAAGAAAAATGAAAAAACAGCTTTATTTGTGGCATCTATGAGAATTCCATAAGGTTTATTACTGACTCCTGCTGTTCAAGGTCAAATGTCAGGATGATTTCATCTTTTAAATCACACGGTCACTGGGAGAAGCAGACCTTTCTCTGCTGCCCACCAGCACTAAGCAGTGGTTGGGAAGTTCAAATCAGACATCCTGTACAGTTTAAAGTTAGCCGCTGACGTGCACGCCCTTCCTGCTTTTCTTATAGCGTGACTGTTTGTGGAGGAATCCAAGCAGGCAGGTGCCACTTGTGTGGGATGTCACCAGACCTGTTCCCCAGGGTCTGTTGCCACGTTCTTACAGTGAGGAGCCTAGTGAATGCAGAAGAAAACTGGTGAAAACCCAGAGTCTGCGGCTTTTCCCTTAGATGCTACCCTGTGTCGCTTGGAAAACAACTCGGTACTAACAAGCTTACTGTCACCCCATGGGTGAGCCTTTTATTATGCTCTCATTGGTCAGTAATAGTGACATATGTAAGTCACATTCAGGTAAACCTGATACCTTTTGCTTTAATGTGGCACGTGCTGAATGCTCATGATGTCTTTCCAAGCTTAATTTAAAGGGAAAAAGCAGACTTTGGAAGAAGAGAATCTTTAAAAAAAAAAAAAAAAAAAAAGGATCAACCTGTATACTAAATAGATACATCAACAGGAAGAAAGATTATTCACATGAAAAATCTTATCACACATGCCTAACCCCGTATGTTTAAAGTATGATTCATAGAGCTATAATTTTCATATACTGTAAAGATACATGCCTAGATGCCATTTTTTTTACATCTATTTATTTTTGAGAGACAGAGAGACAGAGCACAAGTGGGGGAGGGGCAGAGAGAGAGGGAGACACAGAATCCGAGCAGGCTCCAGACTCCGAGCTGTCGGCACAGAGCCCAACGCGGGGCTCGAACTCACGAACTGTGAGATCATGACCTGAGCTGAAGTTGGCGGCTCACCTGAGTGAGCCACCCTGGCGGCCCTGGACACCATTGTGAAATGAAAGTCTGATGTTCATTTTTCTCAAATATTTGATAACATGCCTTATTCACGTGAGAGGCAACAGTGGATTTACATGCACCTGTGTGTTTCCCTTAGATATGTCACTTCTAGCTCCGCCCTCCCCGACTCTGAGCCTCTAATGCAAGCACTGTCTTCCGGTCCACAGCCCGGACCAGCTTTTCGGTTTTTCTTTTCTTTTTTTTTATTTGAGTACAGCTGACACACAATGCCACATTAGCTCAGGTGTCCAACGTGGGGATCGAGTGCCGTACGTGTGATGCTGTGCGCACCACGGGCGTGGTGTCACCGTACAGCACCACCACAGTGCCACTGGCGAGCTTCCCGTGCTGTGTCTTTTATTCCCGTGACGTGCTCGCTCCATAACGGGAAGCCCGTACCTGACTCGGCCTCCGGTGGGGCTCCTTGTTGCCACCCCTGCCTGCTCTTCAGCTTGGATGTGACGACATATTTCAGCGGCTCTCCAAAGGAAACTTTTAAGTCCGAATCTTTTGAGCGCTTTTATCTGGAAAGTCTACCATAAAGGGTGAGGTTTTCTTAGTCTGTATTTCATCTGCGGTGTCTCCCGAGGCTACCCGTCTAGTTGGCTGGCAAAGAGATACCCAGCACCTCAGCCTCGTTGCGAGCGACCAGGCCTTCGGCAACCTCAGATGAGACAGGTGACAGCTTCCACTGGTGTCAGGAACGTGCCCTCGCTGTGCCAGACTGCACCAGCCACGCAGGCAGGTGCACGCACACGCGCGCACACGCACACAGCTAGAGATGGAACGGACTGCACCAGCCATACAGGCAGGTGCACACACGCACACACACACACACACACAGCTAGAGATGTAAGGATACCCGCATCAGCTTCCTGTTAAGCAAAGGGCACCTGCAACCGCTGGTTCTCTGTGATCCGGGGACAGAGCCCCTGCTGTGTGCTACACATTACAGCAATGAGATTCAGAACACGGAAGGGAGCAAAGGGGCACTTCCACCTCCCGCTGCCAGTCCTGGAAAATCCTGAGCTCACCTCTGCCACGAGAGCTAAGATGACATGCTGAAGATTTTCTGTAAGTGGAAGGTCCCAAGGTCACACCCAGAAATTTTATTTCTGAAATGAGAGATACCGAGCACCTATTCTGGCCAGTGTTAGAGCAGCCAACGGGGCCCACTCAGATACTCTCTTCAGATATCTTAACGCCTAGAAGCCTGTGTCAGAGAGAGGGAAACCCAGCCCACTAGCCCAAGCAGGACAGACAGGTTCTGCTCTGTGCCGTGGGTGTGAAACACGTTTAGGAATTTTGTGCTTCCTCCACACCCTCCTGCTCCACCCCATCTCAGTGTGCGCTGGGTCTTAAATTGTCATGGCCGTAATGCCTTAGAAATAACCTACTGTGTACACAGAGCCTGCAACGGAGCGACTGATCGCTAAGTATAAGAATAGCTCTAACTGCTAGCCCTGCAGTGTTAGAACTGACCTAGGAAGTGGGGGGGGGGGGGCGGAGAGGAGAAATGAAAAAAAAAAAGCATCAGACTTGGATCGCTGACACTCGCAAACTCAGCAAAGGGAATAAAACATGCTTTGTTTGCAGAGGACGTAAACCCCGTCTGTGTTAACAAGGATAAGAGGCGTGTAAAAACTATGGGAAAATTAAACTTAGATCATGGATCGTGGAAGGAATCACTCTGTTGGTGCTGTTGCCCTTGTTTCCCAACACAGGTTAAAAAAGAAGTTGGCGATGTCTCCATCCTAATCAACAATGCTGGAATCGTGACAGGCAACAGTTTCCTCAACTGCCCAGATGAGCTGATAGAAAAGTCTTTAGATGTGAATTTCAAAGCACATTTATGGGTAATTATTTTTTCCTCTCCTAACAGATATACAGTTACCCGGAATTTAGAAGTACTTCCTCTTGGTCTCTTACTGTTGTATTCATCCGTACAAAAAGCACAGACTTCTCAGTTTCAGACATGTCCGGAGTCATTCTCTCCTGATCCTACTTAACCTGTACCTGCCTAAGCTCAGGGATCTGGCCAAGACACAACTTTGCCCACGGTTTTACTATCCTTTATTCATCGCCAGCCTATGACAGGTGCCATCCTAGGCACCTATGCACTCCTTGATACAGCTCAATGAAATGAGGGACCAGAGGAGTTAAAAGATTCGCTTGAGGCGACACAAAAATGACAGCAGTAGATAACCATGGCAACCTTATCATTTGCCTAAGTTGGAACTCTTTTGAAAGTGGAAGAGTTAAAAAAAAAAAAAAAGTAGATAATGATAAAAAAAAAAAAAAGAAAAGAAAAGAAAGTGGAAGAGGGCATTATTAATAAACAGGCATTAATCCGGTCTGTTCTGGGTAAACCAAGATGCATCGTCACCTGACTCAGTATCTAATGAGGGAAAGGAAAGTTTCTTCCTGTAGCCTCGGTGACATTAAAGGGCACAGGACAGGGGCACCTGGGTGGCTCAGTCGGTTAAGCGTCTGACTTCAGCTCAGGTCACCATCTCCCTGTTTCCGAGTTCAGGCCCTGCGTGTTGAGCTGTGCCGACAGCTCAGAGCCCGGAGCCTGTTTCATATTTTGTGTGTGTGTCTCTCTCTCTATCAAAAATAAATAGATAAACATTAAAAAAATTAAAACAGGGCACAGGACAGGTACCATGGACATTAAGGGGCACATCTTCTGATCGCCAAAGGTGATGTGCCTCCTTGCAGAAGTTGCGTTTTCCTGGCCTTTGCTGAAGCCTGTCTTGCCTTCCCACCCCCACACATGCGCTGGCTTGCCTCTCCCTGGCTCTGTTGCCCTGGGCAGCCTCTCTGCTGGGAGGGAGGATTTGCTGGAGACTTCTGAGCTCCTTTCCGTTCCCTTCACACTTTCCCACCTGGTGGACTCCCCACCCAACTACCCCCATTTGGTGGCCTTCAAATGTTATTTGGACTTTGTAGGTTTTGTCCCCTAGTTTCACCAAAAGCGTCCTTGCATGGTGGTATTTTTGGCATTCTGTATGGTTTCCAGAAGAAAGATGGAAAGGTTCAGAACTAAGCAGCCGCCATGTTTCTTCAGGAGCTACTGCAAGTGATTTAGGTTGTCTTGTCCCAAATGTCCCTCTCCTTCTTTAGAATGAAATTAGATTATTTGGCCAGAATGACGATAAAGCCATAATCTCATGTGGTTCTTTTTCCTCCATTCTGTTGTCCTCGGTCTCTTCTTTCTCTCTCTCTCTCTTCTTCTGGTTGTCCCCACAATGCTGGTGTTTCCCTGCCCCCCATTATCCTCACTCTGGACACTCTTTCTGGGCAAGTCCGCATATGTTCTTAGAGCCTCTGCACAGAGTAGGCACTTCATTGCTAGAGGGTCAGAGGGCTCATGGTGACCAGGCTCCCAAGGGATGCGTCCATAGGAAGAAGTAAAGTGACTCACCTCCGAACCATCGGAACTCAGGGGGCTTTTTATTATGCTCCACTGTTCGCTCATTTTGATTTTCCACCTCTCTCTACGTGTTAGTTTCTCTCTGAAACTCACGGTGATGCACGCATAGGTGCTTTGACTTTTGTGAGAAGTCCCTTTTCTCAGATTTATTCATATTATTCACATTTGAAAATAAATATGAAATATAAATTCATGTAAATATGCAATTATTCCTGCTTAATGAATTCTTTTTTCATTGTAGACTGTATCTTCTTTCAAAGCTCATTTCTCTCTCCTTTACCTTCTTTTTTTCTGGGTCCCGTATCAAAAGTGAAGGTGTTCTATAGTACTGAGACACAGCACATGTCCTCTTTTTCTAATGTATTCCCTGTAATGACATGGAATACAAGTAAGGAACCATGAATTTCAAAACAAAGTGATATTTTTATTTATTTTCCTAAGTTTATTTGTTTTGAGAGAGAGAGAGAGAGCACACACACACACACACACACGTGTGTGAGCAGGGGAGGGGCAGAAAGAGGGAGAGAGAGAGAGAATCCCAGGCAGGCTCCATGCTGTCAGCACAGAGCCCGACTCAGGGCTCGATCCCATGAACCGTGAGATCATGACCTGAGCCAACATCACTTAACCAACTGAACCACACAGGTGCCCCCAAAGTGATATTTTTAAACCGAAGCCAACAGCAGTGTGCCCTATGAACAATGTTCAGGAAAATTTGAAATTCAAACGTGACCGAAGGGGGAAGAAAAGGCAGTATCAAGCTAAATAATCATGTCTCCGAGTACTCTTACTGGTCTGTGGATTGTGCCCGCCGTAGTTAAGATTTTCCTGTACTGCTTCAATTAATGTCTGAATAGTGTGTTTTTAAAAGTCAAATAGGAACAAAATGTAAGTCTGAATCAATTAGTTTTAATAATATTAGAACTACCGTCAAAAAAAAATATTGAGTTAAAGATGAAACAAGTTAAGAATCTTACTTTGCGGATGTTTAAAGTTTCAGATCCCAGTGCCTTCTGGTGTTTTTATGAACTTAAAAGACTTTTTTCATCATATAGAAACAACTGAGAAAAATACCAAAGGTTAACGGTTTTTCTCTGCCTTTCTTAGACTTATAAATGTTTCCTGCCGGCCATGATAGCCAAGGATCATGGCCATTTGGTTTGCATTTCAAGTTCAGCTGGATTAGTTGGGGTAAATAAACTGGCAGGTAAGAGAAACGTAATATTTAGCACTTGCAATCTCGTTCATAACTTTGTCTCACTTAGCTCTGAATAATCAACATTGACCTCATGCACTAATGATAAAGGGTCATAAATCAAGAGAGAGATTCCACAAGGTAAGTGGTCGGGAACTTTGTGCCACAGAACCGCCCATCAGATATGCTTACACAAAGTTGAACTATGCACTTCGGAATCATTGGGTCTATGCAATCCCCTGTAGTGAAAAAAAGAGAGAGAGAAAGAGGCACCTGGGTGGCTCAGTCAATAAAGCATCCGACTCTTGATTTCAACTCAGGTCATGATCTCACAGTTCATGAGACCCAGCCCTGTGTCAGGCTCTATGCTGATAGCATGGAGCCTGCTTGAGATTCTCTCTCTCCCCCTCTCTCTCTGCCCCTCCCCTGCTTGTGCACTCTCTCTCTCTCAAAATAAACATTTAAAAAAAGAGAGAGAAAAAAAGGAGACACCTGCCTGGTAGATTTTTTATACAAGTTGTTAGCATAGTCACTGCCTCCCCAAATTCCCCTGGTACTGTTGTCAGGATGATGAGGAGGAGCTCTCTGCCTTCTCAAGTTTCCATCGAGTGGTCCCCAGTTGTTGGTTCCGTGAACAGGGGTTTTCAGAACCACTGGTCACCCCAAATGCTCCCCGTCTACACACATCTCCCCGTACGCAGGACTTCCCTTCCTCCAGCCTTCTTAGAATCCACCACATTTTATGATTACCTCACGGGTCTTTGAGCTCCTACGGGGCTATCTGCAGCTCTGTGAATCCTTTTCCCGGCACAATATCTCTGTCTTAAGACACAAGACCCTCCCGCGCCCCGTTCACCTTAGAAACGGGTGTGAGACTTTTGTAATCGCCACCATGTACTGCTGGTTACCCTGCCGCAGAATCCTGGGCGTGCTGTTTAGAATGCAGAATGCAGAGTCCCCCATTTCTGCTCATCTGAACCTCAGAGATCCAGGGGCTCAGTGAACCGCATTTACACCAAATGACTCAGGATTTTGGAAGCTGCTCAGGACTCCCCCTCCTCCCCTCCCTCCCTCTGCCTTCTAACCGGCCACAATCTAGGGACCTGACTCTCGCTGATCGTGGTAGGTGCTGTCCCACCAGAACAAGGACGAACACGTTTGCCTCTTCTGACTGTGTGAGCTAGAGGAAAGTCAAAGTCTACCTGAATGCCTTTTCTTCTCCAAACGTTCCCATTCCTCGAGTTCAGCATCCGGGTGTTTACTTGAAGCGAGTGTGATTGTAGACAGCTCAAAAGGGACATAAATGCTGCTTCCCATTCGCCCTGCGTTTCCAAGATGCCTAAGAGGTTGAGGTTGACGGTCTCGAGTCTGCTTTCCTCCAGGAATGGAAGAAAGAGTCATAGTTAGGAAAAAACTTGATCTGAGCATCACGACCCACGTTGATCTCTTCAGCTTGGACTCTACATCCCTTATTATTTTACGTTTTCTTTCGTGTGTCTCCCTGCCCCGATGGTATGGAAATTCTTTGGGACTGGGACTAGATGCGCACGGTGTGCCCTGTGTGACGGCTAGCAAAGGGTGTGACCACCCAGCGAAGTGGAAGTGAAGTCTAGCAGTGTGACTGGCAGGAGGCACCCCCAAGCCCTGTTCCCCTGGAGGGCACTTGGTCCTTGTCAACCAACCTTGAGGTGACAGTGTTCCTTCCCACTCATTCCTCACTTCCTCCAGGGGACACAGACCAAGAGCATGCAAAGTAATGCTGAAATTGTTGTCCCGTCCTCTGTCGGAATTTGTGTTACGAGGACACCTTGATGGAATGCCACTTAAAAACTCGAGTATGTACATTAGTGTCGTTTGCCTTTTTCAGATTACTGTGCAAGTAAATTTGCAGCCTTTGGATTTGCTGAATCTGTACTTATGGAAACAGTAGCCCGGAAACTAAAGGGGATCAAAACCACTATTGTGTGCCCATTTTTTGTAAACACTGGGATGTTTGAAGGTTGTTCTTCGAAGTAAGTATGTCCTTTGATTAAAAAAACAAACTACATTTTAGGGGTGCGTGGGTGGCTCAGTCTCTTGAGCGTCCGACTTCGACTCAGGTCATGATCTCACGGTTTGAGGGTTCGACCCTCTGCATCGGGCTCTGTGCTGACAGCTCAGAGCCTGGAGCCTGCTTGGGATTCTGTGTCTCCCTCTCTCTCTGCCCCTCCCCTGCTCATGCTCTGTCTTTCTCTCTTTCTCAAAAATAAATAAACATTAAAAATTTTTTTAAATAAAAATGAAACTACATTTTTAAAAATGATTGACCGCTGGGGCACCTGGGTGGCTCAGTCGGTTAAGCGTCCAGCTTCGGCTCAGGTCATGATCTCGCGGTTTGTGGGTTTGAGCCTTGCATCGGGCTCTGTGCTGACAGCTCAGAACCTGGAGCCTGTCTTCAGATTCTGTATCTCCCTCTCTCTCTGATCCTCCCCTGCTCGAGCTGTCTCTCTCTGTCTCTCAAAAATAAATTTAAAAAAAACATAAAAAACAAACAAAAACGAAAAAAAGGATTGACCACCTATTATATTTTATTCTATATTTTGATGTCATGTAAAAAGGTATTCAGATTCAGCCTAATTTATCTGAATTGGTTTCAGAATTTTTTCTTTCTTTAAGTGTATTTGTGTTTAAGATATTGAGTGTAATGTGGATGGTTTATTAAGGCTGGGGCCAGCGCCTACCACCCCTGGAACTAGACGTGCTCCCCCCTTACTCTCTGTCTGCCACCAAACTCCAACCTGCCCCCCTTCCCTGACTCCATGGAAAGACTGAAAATCATTGCTGGGACACAAATGCCCAAGTCTGCATCTCACGGAGATGACAGGCAGCTGTTTCATATGGTTTCACATATGTGCATATTGTGACAGGAGTATATTAATTAAAATCCTCATTCCCATTTCAAATTAAAGTTGTTATTATCATGTTGATAATACAGGAGGAGTACATCGAGAAATAGATCAAATCTGGAAGGGAAAGAAGCAAAGAAGTAATAACGTCTTCTAATCTTTTTTATCCCTGATTTGTGGGATTTATTTTTATTAATTTATTAATATATTTGTTTGTTTGTTTCACTCCCTTGCAGGACTTATCTGTTACCAATTCTGGAACCAGAATATGTGGTTGAAAAGACAGTAGATGCTATCCTGCAAGAGAAAATGTACCTATATGTGCCAAGGTTTTTATACTTTGGAATGTTTCTTAAAAGGTAATAAGATCACCTTCCTATTGCTTCTCTAATGAGCCGGTCATCAACTTCCTTCCTTCCCAGGAGGACCCACTGAAAAACTATCTGTTACATGCATGAACGCTGATGCCTGCACTGTGCCTGTTTGCTGACACGATCTCAAATTCACACCCGTCGTTACAGTGCTTCCCGTGAGTCTAGAAAATGGAATCGAATTCTTGCCGCCATCTTGGTATTGCAGTATTGTCAAAAAGAAGTGGATTTCCTGAATGATCTGTGGACAGACTGAAGGGATTTTTTTCTTTTCTTAGGAGAGATGATCTTTTTCTGGGCATCATAGAATAATCATGTTGGAACAGATAGTGTGTCTGTGCTTTCTCGAGTACAGAGCCCCGAGGTTAAGGCCAGACAGTAAGCCAAACATTTCAGGAATCTGTGGTATGGGGAAAGCTGACAAGTGGAGGATAAATTTGTAGTACAAGATGGCTTTAAAAAAATTGGGGAGGAAACCTGAGAAGATAATGACCTGTTGGAAACACAAGAGAGCATCTTTGCTTTTTCTCTCTGCTCCCCATTGGATTTCAGTGCTGAGACCCGTCAGCGGCAGTTTGTGGACACGGGACCCAGTTACAGGACTTGTAATGCCGTGCTGCTGCAGCAGCTGCCGATTCCCACTGTCTCGGTTCATTTTCTGGACTGTAACAGGTCATCTAATTATACCGCCCACCCTACCCCCACCCCCAGGAAGGAAGCACATTCCATCATTGAACCAATCCCTTCTGTGGCATCGAAAGCTGTGTTGTTTTAATGTTCCCTGGGTCTAGCTTTGCCATCTAGCACGATGAGTAATTTCATTCCTCTTGACAACAGTTCTTTATTAGAAGAACCTAGATATTATGGCTAGCAGCACACACCGATATCATTCCTACATCTTTTTGCTCGCCAGGCCAGGCTTCACGCAGCACAAGAGTGATAGTGAGCTTACGCTATTTAGTGTCCTCCCCTGGCTCTGTGGTATGAATGTCATGGTTGGCGGGGTCTGTGCTCTGCTAGGAAGGGGGAGCAGGGATGGGAAAGATGAGCAGTCCTAAGTCGGGTATTGCCAAAGGTCTGGGGACCTAGTGCATCTAATCCTCACAGGAGCCCCAGAGGGAAAGATTGATGACTGGTTTCACAGCTCTAGAAACAGCCTCAAGGGCTAAGTAATGTGCATGAGCTGGCATCATAAGGGACAGAGCCAGGATTGAAGGCAGGCTCGTCCAACTTCAGAAGACTTCGCTGCTTCCCAGTGATCATTACATAGTTCAGTGGAGCTTTGGAAACTGGCGCGAGGAGTGAGGCAAGTAAATGTGACTAAAGCAAGAAGAGGTATACAGACTCTGGGCAAGCGTCCTCCTGCATAGTAGACAAGCCCTGGGGGACCCAGGAAGCACGCACACCAATGTGTGCCTATGCCAATGACTTCATCGGCAACGAGTCGGTGACACTGCATGTCAACTGAATTGGCAAAGGTGCTTTCACGATAATAACCAAGAAAACTTCTCTTGTGTTCTCTTTAGCATCTTGCCTGTCAAGATGTCCATCCTTCTGGCTGAATTTCTGGGCATCTTTAATGTAATGGATGGCTTCCTTTGCAAGAACAAGAAAAACTAAAGACCAACGCCATGGCTGATACCATCTGACACCCGGTGACACCCAGTGACATAATGTTTATTTCAATGACGAAAAGCATTTTTGTCCAACAGAATAGATCTGGAAACTACAAGTACCATTCCTCTTCTGCTCTCTAGACTAGTATTTTCAACTGATGCCTTTGGAAATAATGTTGCTATCTTCTTTTTGGCTAGGTTATTTTTTTAATTAAAAAAAGGTAGCCCGTTTTCTGTCTGCTTGCAACCGATGTGTAAGAGAAATAATCCTCTCTCTCATGAACTGCCCTTCACCTTGGCCATTGGGGGAGGTGGCTCAAATGGAGCAGGTGGCTTTGCTTGAAGCCGCGGCAGGGAACTGGAGGGAGAGGTGAGGAGCTGGGCGAATACAACAAAAGCTTGGATTGCAAGTAATTTGTTCCGCAAGAGGAGCCAACATTTCTAACAAGTTTCAACTTGATACACGAGCGGTGTCTAGCGATATGAGTATAGTTCGTGACACCGAACGTCACGTGATCACAACTTAGCCAATGGCTCTTCAAATTCGCTTTGATGTGCAAGTGCTTTGGATTACAAGCATGTTTCCAGAACGAATTATGCTCGCAAACCAAGATTTTACTGTATTTTGCTAGAATGCCCTCTTTACAGAGGACACAGGGCTCTGGGTTCCCTATCACCTTGCTCTCAGCCTTGGCCTTTTTGGACCTATGCCACCTGGTGTAGGACAGGCCAGCCTCCCGTGTCCTTCTACCTAAAGCAGTCACACAAACGCTTACTTCTCCATGCCCTGCATACTCACAAACTAAGTGCCAATGCCGCTGAGTGTAGTCAGGTGCCTCTGTGTCAGGAAGCCTTCCGGCACGTTCCCCAAATGAACTTAGTAGACCGTGATTCTAGACCAAAGTCGACACAGGAGCACATTTTCTTCCTCGAAGAGATCAAAGAATGATTGCTTCTGACTGAAAATGACATTTCTACGGAGCTAGATTAACTGCTGCCTGTTAGTCCAGAAAGCGTATTCAGGTGGTTAATTTCCAATGTTTCACTTAGTACTGCGGGCTGGGATTCGTGTTGTATTTTTCCACCGCATGGACAGTTGTATGCATTGGTATTCATCGATGCTGCCTTCATTTCAGATCTGTAGTATTCCTACAGCCTAATGACCTGGCCAACTGCTTTCATGATTTGGATATTAACTATAAAAGCGAGGTTAAGAAAAATGTGTTAATTACCGTATCCCTGGAACTCCTTCCCGGACTGGGAGGGGCACCTGCCTCGGGAGAAAAACGGCCGCCTTCCTCTCTTACCTCCTTTTGTATGGGGAGCAGCAAAGGATGAGAAGTGCTTTGGAAGACCCTGTGAGAGTCAAAATGAACAAGTCATGAACATCTTGGGGTAAGAGGCTCTGAGAAAGGCAGAGGTCTCAGGGAATGTGGATTCGGGAATCCACCGTGGACTGATTTATCTTGAGCCGCCTGCATGATTCTGACAGTTCCGCCCCCGTATTTCCGTTTCATTCAGAAAGCCTTAAAAAGAGAGGGAAGGGGGAAAAAAAAAAAACCTTGTTTTATAATAATAAAAGCAATAGCTAAGGTTTTACTGTGCCTGGCACGAAGCTATGCACTTTACGCACATTATTTCACCAAACAAAATGTCACACCATTACTCAAAAGAATAATAAAGGTATTTGGTATATGCCAAAGACTAAAAGCATTTTATTTCACAAGAGTGACATCCTCCTCAACTGCAGATGTGTACGGACAGACTCAAAAGGCCTTCTGAGCCTAACCAGCTAATGTTCCAAATCCTTGGTTAACAAGGTTCATTAAGCGAGAGGCACAATATTGCTCGCTATTACAATTCCAAAAGCGTCTATTCTAGGGGCCTGTCTATTTAGCTGAAGAAGAAAGAAGAGACTCAGGGGAGTTAGGGGAACAAAGGTCTGGGGTGTAGTGGACGGCCACCACATCCTAACAGCATTAACAGCAGTTATTTCTAATTGGAATGCATCTTGGCTGGACCGCTACAAAAGGCCTGAAATTCAATTGTGGTTTTACGGTCCCCACAAAATTGTCTACACAAATTCAGATTTACTTGAAGAGCTCCTGCGAGAAGAGACCACATGTAAATTAGAAGGCTCTAGAGGGTAAGGGACCACAAGGTGACTTAATACAGCAGGGAGCCAGTGTGCTGTCAGCCCAGGCTTCGTACAGGTTTCCGTTTGGAATGGAGCCCCGATGAGGCCATGGTCAAGAGCCCAACACGTGGGCAGAGCCTTGAGAAAGGGACGGGCTCAAGGACAAGAGCTGTGCCTCAGGACTGGGCACTGGGCCTCCCACGAGGACATCACCCACCATCCCGCAGTCCCCGCGCCGCTCAAGAACTAAGAATTCTTGGTATTCGGAATTTGGCCAAATAAAAATATGTGATCAGGGGCGCCTGGGTGGCCCAGTCAGCTGAACGTCCGACTTCGGCTCAGGTCATGATCTCATGGTTCGTGGGTTCGAGCCCCACATCGGGCTCTGTGCTGACAGCTCAGAGCCTGGAGCCTGCTTCCGATTCTGTGTCTCCTTCTCTCTCTCTCTCTCTCTGCCCCTCTCCCGTTTCTGCTTTCTCTCTCAAAAAATAAACGTTAAATTTAAGGGAAAAAAATATGTGATCATGTCTTTTTTTTTTTGGTCACTTGGTGAGATAGAATTAGTCAGCTCAGGCTGCCATACAAAATACCACAGACTGGGTGGCTTTGACCACAGAAATTCATTCTCTCACACTTGTAGAGGCTGGGGAGTCCACAGTCAAGACACCAGCTAATATTGTTTCTGGTGAGACCTGTCTTCCTGGCTTGCACACCACCTCTTCTCACTGGGTGTTCACATGGCCCTTCTTCCATGTGTGGGCGTGGAAAGAGAGATGCTGCTCTTGCTCTCCATAAGGCCACTAGTCCCGTCACCAGGGCCCCAGTGCGGCCGTCGGATCTATTCTTCATTACCCACCCCCACCACCAAGGTTCCATCTCCAAGCACCACCACGCTGCGGGTTTAGGGCTTCAATACATGAATTTGGAGAGAAACAGTCCATACAGATGCCAAGATAGAAAAGGAAATCCAGGCCACAAGTGATCTCTACGCTCCTGTGTCCTACTGCTGAGGGGGGTCACGGGTTGTCAAATGAAATCAGTTAGAATCTTGGATGTAGGGTGAATTGGAGATACTTGAAAAACCAAACCAATTCCAAGCTCTGACAGTCAGCGCTCGAGAGAAACGTGGCCAAGAATTTGGACCAGCCAACAAAAGCCCATGTGACCCCAGGTGCCCCAGGCAGAATGGTCTGTGACGAGATCTTATGGCAGCCTAGGCCCCTTCATGTCCAGGATGGTGGCCTGTTTGGGGTTTATTCAGGCACCCCCCCAGCACCTCCCCCGCCACCAGCTGCTGAATAGTATCCCTTTGCTGTCAGTGAGCAGGCCACAGCTGGGCCACTGAGGAGTTCTGGTTGTGGCCTGGATTCCTTCTCTTTCCCCTCCTAAGTTTGCTATCAGCTGGAACTCAAACCGGTAGTAACAAGTACACCAGTCATTGTCGCTCAGCTCTTGGGGAGGCCACTTGTAGCGTGGTAACAGCGGAGGGCTCTGTCCCCTCACCGTGCAGTGTGTGAGCACCCAGGCCCCCTTCCTGTGCGCCAGCACTAACTAAAGCAGCGGTGGGAGACGCAAGGCTCCTTGGCTCCGCATCCTCGGGTACTTCTTCAAGGCCTGGGCTTCACTGCGTTGCCTCACGTTGTCCAGCCTGGTATCGTCCTTGGCCTCCATTTGCAGCCAGGTGGGCCTGTCCCCCTTGGCTCCTTCTCCTCCTCCCCCTGGTGGCCTTTCTGTGCTTCTCTCCCCTCACGTCCACCGCAGTCCCATCACTCACTCGTCCCCAAGGGAAACCTCTCCTACCTCGCCAAGAAAACTGAAGCTGACAAGTACAAACTCCCTCAGTAACCCAAACCAATATCCTCCGAGGCATTTCTTTCTGCCTCCGCTTCTCTTCTTTCCCTCAGCCTCCGAGGAAGCTGTGAACCTACTTGGGCTGACCCTGCGGCCCGCGCCCCCCACTCAGAGCTTTCCAGGGCTTTCTTGGAGGCACCCTTTTGACACACCCTCAACCTCTCCGCAAAGAGTTGCATCCCGCATCCTGTAAGTACACTGAACACCGTGCAAAACTTAAAAACAATAAAAGTAAACTTTACAGAAGTCTCCATCCCATTGTGGCAGCAGCTGTCCCTGCTCTCCATCGGTGGCATCGGTTAAAATGCAGCCCAGAGGAATTTGTCCCTCTCCGCTCCTCACATTGGTTTCTAAGCCATCCAGCTTCCGCATCCAACAGAGCATGGCAGTTTCTACGAAAAGGTCCCTGGGGATCTCATTCCTCAGCTTATTTTACTTCTCATGATGATACTATTGACCTCTCTGCCCTGGGTCTTGGTATCACCGGCCTACTGGCCTCTTCCACAGCCCACTCCTTAAATTACTAGTTTCTTCAAGTTGCTGCCCTTGGATTCCTCATGGTGTCGATCCCCTGGGGGCTTCGAACCATGCCCATTGCTCCTCCTCCCGGGCTCCATCCAAGCCATCCAGACCAGAAACCAGTGCCATACGCTACTT
>CM053569.1:70168150-70283470 GCA_028646485.1 Cryptoprocta ferox
TATGACAATGATCCTAAATAACAGTGATTTAAGAACTCTAAGTGTGTGCTCTCTGTTGTGTGGAAGTCCTGAGGCAGGTGAACCATATCTTCTATGTTGGTTCTGCTCTATGAAGTGTCCCGGGGGCCCGGCTACCAACAATCCTCAGCCTGCCATCCAGGGAGTGTGGCCGCCGTTATTATCAGCGAGATGGCCGCCATCATAGCCACTTTCCAGGCAGCAGATTTAGGAACGGATAAAGACAAAAGAAACAAAAGCACCACTTTGCCTTTTAAGAATATTGCTAGAAGCAGCCACACAACACTTTCTTCCAACACTACGAGTCACATGCAAGTGAGACTGGGGACTGTAGTTTTTCCTACAGCAGCTGTGACTCCATCTAACAACTTCAGAAGTTTTAAGAGTGGGAGAATGGGCATTCTTTGTCTTAGGCTGCAGGTCTCTCCCAAGACAGCTGAGGATTCAAATCAGTTTAGCTATGCAACTTAGGTCAAGTGATTTGAACTTTCTGAAACCCTTTTCCAATTCTGCAGATGACTGTAATGACTGTAAGGTCTCATTTGACTGGTGTAGGGGTTAAGTGAGTTGGCATTATAAAATGTCTAAGGTAGAGTTTGGCATATAGTCAATAAACACCTGTCAAAACTATGTCCCCTACCTACACTCTGACCTTGAACTTCCAGTTTGTGGCAATGTGTCTGGTACTACTTGAAATCTCTTTAAATTACATTTATTACAGATGTACATTATAATGTACATTATACATACATATATGTATGTATATACATACATATATTATATTATATACATTTATTTATAATACAATGTATTTATAATACATTACATTATATATATTTATGAATACATATGTACTATAACATTAAAAATATTTTAAGAATACATTTTTAACCTGTGTGTGAAAGGTATTTTAGTATTTCACTGTGTGAAGTGGAATTATTCATGACTACGGATTTTTATAGAATATATATTCTTTTAATTCTTTGTAATCTAAAAGCACTTGCCTGCCTTTGAAAGTATAGCAAAAAAGAGAAAATACAATGTTCTACTTTGGGTTTCTACTAATGTTCTTATTCAGTGTACTCGATGTAGACCATTCATGTCAATATAATTTTGAATCAACTTTGGATCTTGACTCTCTTTCTGTTTGTGGTTCTTATTTGTTCTCCCTTTCCTCCTCATTTTCTCCTTTCTAGCTTCTCCTTTCTCCTCCTCTGTCTCTCTCACTCTTTCTCCCTATTCCTTTCTTCCTTTCAAAAATATGGACTGAATGTCCTTTATGTTTTGTGTGCCTGGCTGGCTCAGACCCTCTTGATCTCAGGGTCATGAGTTCAAGTCCCACATTGGTCACGGAGCCTACTTTAAAAATATATATCCTTTGTGTTCCAGTCATTTTGCAAAGTATTATGTAATAGGTATGCAAATATATGTTATAAGCTGTTAAATGGACCATTTTCCTGATGTCTTGATGTTTTGAATTTTTTTGCTGAAGCCACAAAGCTGAGAACATGGGTGGTTAAGTATTTTTATGTCCTAAAAAGGGGGCGGGGGGTTAGATATATCCACGCAGGACTAGTTGATGGATAGCAGCTTTAGGTTTGAGATTTCATCTTCCAAACTTCAGATTTCATCTCTGACCTGGAACGCATCATTCCCATGTCTGACAACGAGAATCTAGAATGAGAAACCTGTGACCTGGAAATCTGGAGAAATGAGATCTTTCAGAGAGACCTGCTCACCTGAAGCAAAAACCACTGGAGACGTACCCCTGCAGGACACTTCAATGGTAATTTTGACAAAATGCTGGAGGCTGAGCATGAATTAGCATGGCAGTCCAAAACCCTTGGGGCTCAAGGTCTTTGGAGGGCTCCCACACTTAAGTGGGCTTAACCTGCAGGAATCCCAATATGTTCTCACAGTGATGCTCTGAGAAAGATCCCCTCCTGGCTTTGGGGAAGAGGGATCATTGTGAAAGAAGCCCAGAACTTTCTCTATAATAATGCCTACTTTCCCGGAAAAGGACTTTGCCAGAGCCTTAGCCCAGGGTGGAGAAGGACGCTCCTCCTCACTCCAGACCTACTGTCCCACCTAAGGGGAAAAAATAGTCAACACGGGCCAGGGCTTCAAGGACGTATATAGGAATGCTGTGGTCAGGGAAGGAAGGGGGGCAGGGAGAAGGTCCACCCCTGGACAAACATTTGTGAAAGGTACAACTTGGAGAAACAGGTCGACGAGAAGGCTGAGATCTAATCAGAAGCTTATGGAATGCTTCTTCCCGCTCCATGCCACATGCCGACAGAGCCCCAGCATAACAGAAGATTACAGCTGGAAACACCGCAAGACACGGGCTCTTGCTCTCTCTCTCTCTCTCTCTCTCTCTCTGAAAAGAAATACTTAGGGAAACCCGAAGATTACAGAGGAGAGAGAAACAATGGCCCTAGAGGGATCTGAAGCCTTTGGCACTTATGGCCACAGCAAACATTAAACACAGCCCATTTACCCCAGTTTCTATGACCCAATAAAACATGCTCAGCTTTCAACAAAAATGTACACAGCATGCCAAAGAGCAAGAAAAAACACGGTCTGAAGAGACAAAGTACCATCAGATCCAGACTCACATATGACAGAGATGTTCAAATTATCAGGCAGAGAATTGAAAATAACTAATTCCCCCCTATACGAAGGGCTCTAATGGAAAAAGTAGATAACATGCTTGTTACCCATCTAACAAGCCTCATCCCCTTTCTACCACACCTGATTTATGTTAATAGGGGACTTGTGGAAAGACCCCAAGGAAGGGGGCTGGTTGCCAGGGGAACCAACCTTGACTAGAGTGTTGGAACTTTCAGACCTACTCCCCAACCCCCAGGGAATGAATTGCCAATGACCCGTGATGTAATCAGTCATGCCTATGTAATAAAGCCTCCATTAAAACACAAGAGGACAGGGGTGCCTGGGTGGCTCAGTCCGTTAAGCATCCGACTTCAGCTCAGGCCATGATCTCATGGTTTGTGGGTTCGAGCCCCATGTCAAGCTCTGTGCTGACAGCTCAGAGCCTGGAGCCTGCTTCAGTTTCTGTGTCTTCCTCTCTCTCTGCCCCTCCCCTGCTCACACTCTGTCTCTCTCCTTCAAAAAATAAACATTAAAAAAAAAACGCACACACACACAAGAGGACAGTCCTCAGAGATTTTTCCGTGTTGGTGAATGTCTCCATATGCCTGGATGACGGTGCACTCCAGGCCCATGGGGAAAGAAGTTCCTGTACTCAGGACCCTCCTGGGCTTTGTGTACCTCTTCACCTGGCTATTCATCTATATCCTTTATAATAAACTGGTTAACATGAGTAAATGTGTTTCTGAGTTCTTCGAGGCATTCTAGCATATTAATTGAGGTGGAAGAAAGGTTCCAGGGAACCTGGATTGGGAGTCCACTCCCTGACTGGAGCCAGGTTTTCCATATTTGGCGGTTTTGCCCCTCTGTGACAGGAAAGACCTTTCCTTGTTGTCATGTCCTTTTCAGAGAGAAAGTACATAGCAATTGGAAAAAATGTAAGGCCACATTTGAGTAACAGAAAAGATTAGGAAGGGGAACTTTCAGGTACTTACCTAAAGTCCGTATCTCACCAAGACTGTAAATGTTAGAGATCATCCAGAGCTAGCATCACCCTATTGGGCATGTCAGTTCTACAAAGGGTTGACAAGCAACAGGTACAAGACCTTAATTATGTAAAGCAAAATAAAAAATACTGTGACAAATACAGCTTGCTTAATGGTTCTAGCCAGGAACCCAAACCTGAACCAGGAACCCAAACCTGAAGGTAACTAGGTAAATAAGTTAAAAGACCAGGGGGTCACTAGATGAAGTTTTTTTGTAACCAGTGGGCATGTTTCCTGGTCTTGTGTAATTGAACTTCTACCTCTCCAGGGGCATTTAACCGTGGGCAACAGGCAGGATTTGCTATTACACAAACACCTTATAATTTAGCAGGTAGGTAATCAAGGGCTATCCAGTTGTCTAAGACTAGCGTAGCCAATGAGTCAAGTGATTATTTCTGGGCTGTCATTGTTTTAGCTGTGGAATCAGCCAGCTCTCTTAATCTTAAGGAGAGATTTCTGATTATCTTTCATCAGCACTTACTCCCACCTAGGGGGAAAAAGGCTCTCCCCGTGCAGGCAAACATGCATGTAAGCTTCTTGGAAGTTTCTGTTTAAAGCAGCTATGAAGGTTTAGTGAGGGAAACCAACTGGAGGTTTCTGGCTTATGGATGTTGACAAGGACAGTTGAGCATCCCATTAAGTATGGACCTTCAATTCACCAGCTATCTAAACATTCACATGCCAGTGGGTAATACTGTCTACCACGGACAAAAACTGAAGTCAGGCGGAGTCCAAAGGACTCCAGCTAAGGACTGGTTCTTGATAGACCCATCAGTTGGAGTTTCCTGATTGACCTTTTCAAGCCAGGGATCAGAAGCATTTAGATGATATTCTGTGAGGTACCACCCCATCCTAAAGGGATCTTTTTAAAAAGCCTTGCAATGAGAAGTTTGTCCTTTTGTATTCCCTGTGAGTTGAGGGAAACAGATCGTAAGAGACATTGGTCATAGGTAAGGGCAAGGGATCTTTGGCAGCATAAACAGATCAGGGATTCTGCTGACAAATCCAACAGTCAGAAAGGTTCTCCCAACACGCGTACTTAGCAATGGCCTGGGAGATGTAGATAATTGTGTTCTCTTCCCAGGCCAATGCCAGAGTAAAGCACATAAAGAAAAGAATAAAGTTTAATAAAGTTAAAGTAGAAAGCCCTAATCCTTCAAATTGGGAGAAAGCAGTCAACCTTGATGTCAGATCATTGGACTCCTCGTCAATTTGATTTGGAGGCCTCCAGCACTTACACAGGACTGGATGTGAGACACAGCCTTCTTCAGATGTGAGATGTGCAGTCAAGGTTCAAGACCCTGAAGCTTTGGCTGCCATCTTGGTAATGAGAAAGACTTTATAATCCCTTCCAAGGAGATTAAGGAGCAGTTTTTGTTCTTTAGTGATTCCAAATCAGACGAGTGAGAGAAAATTGGAAATGTTCATTTGGAGAGTTGTAGCCAGATATTTGAGGAAACTGGGAGAATTCAGGATCCAGTTTTGTTTACAGGTGTATAGCAAAACCTCAAAGATAATTAACAGGGCTAGAATCTAATATCGGCAAAGGTACAAACGTATTTTTTCTCTCTACATGCCCCATCTCTCTACACGTATCCCTATTTCTTTTACTAAAGACAACCACAGTAAAACTAATTTGTTTGCATTAAACTTGGCCTGATTATTCACAGACATGTAGCAGAAATAATGACTGACCATGTCAGTTCTTTTTAAGACTGATTTGCTGAAACTTTTCGTAAGGAGTCTCAGACTGAACCTCTGAGGCCAAGAAGCCAAGCCAAGGACTGGCCGTCAGATTTATCTGAAATACCATTTCAGTCAAAGCCTTGGGAATATAGCCAGTGTCTCCAGTTGTGTCCTGTTACAAGGAGAAGAGATTTTTAATAAATGTATGCAAATAACTATAATGTCATGAAAAGAACACTCAAGAGTTTCCAAATTCCAGAGGGATCAGGTAGGGAGAAAGAAAGAAATGTTTTCATCTTTGTTTACAAAGGTATACATAATCAAATTGCTATCAGTCATAGAGAGCTTGAAAAAAGGGGCTTTTTTAAATCTGAAAAAACCAAAGCATCAAGGGACAAGCAGTATTTCAAAGAGTCATAATCATTATAATCACCCTCCTTACTTCATTTAGACCCATATAATTACTACTCTTTCTGCTTGAATCTAGTTTGTCCCCTAGAAATTCTTACCTAGTTTGGTTTTATGATCTTAAAGTTATCATCCACCTATATTTGCCGAAAGTCCTCTCCATGAATCTCCTTGAAGATCGGGTACTTTTGCGGGAACATTTGTAAAACCTTCAGAGTAAAACAATAGCCACCCATGAAAAGACTTAAAGAAGCTTATTTTCAAACATCTGAGGAGAGTTCATTATAATGGAATTGATGAGGAAATTTGGTTATTGCTGTAACATGCCACATTTGAAGATAATGATTAGAACTATGACTAATACCGTAGTAGGACATATGAGGTTTCCAAGAATTTCACACAATTTCTGGAACACTTATAACATATACCTATGCAAATGAAACATAAAGAAGGCTCAGTGTTACTTCTTTTTTTCATTTGGGAGAGAAAGAGAGAGAGAGTAGGGGAGAGGGGCAGGTGCTAAGAGAGAGAATCCCAAGCAGGTTTCACGCTCAGTGCAGAGCCCGATGTGGGGCTTGATCTCACACCCCTGGGATCATGACCTGAGCCGAAATCAAGAGTCAGATGCTCAACTGACTGAGCCACCCAGGTGTCCCCTCAGTATTATTTATTTGACAATGCTGCCCATATAATTTAACATAGCAAATTAGCCTGATTAGTTTAACATTTCCCTTTTTATAAGAGAGAACAAATCTTTTGAGATGTTCCAGAGATTCTCTGGAAAATCTAAATATTAGGTTGACTAGAAAAGACTGTATTTCGAATTTGATTTGGGGGGACGTTTGTCAAAAACATCAAAAAGTTTTAAAACACTTGGTCAAATCAGATTATAGGTCACCATGAAATAAGACCTAGTTATCCATCTAACCACAGTGACAAATAAAGACTTCATAGGCAAATATAGAAGATTACAAGGTTCTGAGTGAAATTTAGCTCTTTTAATATTCTGTGTTCTACTAGATTTAACTAATCAAAAACCTGTTCCAGACAATAAATACAGAAAACTATTTTGATAAAAAGGTCACTTAAAAGTAAGGGAAACCCTTTGTTTACAATTTCTTATTAAAAGGAGATCAACAATTCAAGAAAACTTGCAGTAGATAAAAGAAAATTAAGGTTTGGTTTTATATAAGCACCCTATTGATATCAAAGATGGGTTTTCTTTTAGCCTTTAAATTCATTTAGCTTGACCACGCATAAGCTTTCTTTCTCAAGATTCCTTTCCACAAGGCTTCTACAAGTTTTTTGTTTGTTTGTTTGTTTTTACATTCAGATTTTGCCCTATGTTTTTCCTCTCTAAACGGTCTTGCTTTAGAACAAAATTACTTTCTTTCCCCTCAACAAAAATGCATCACTATTCTTCATACCTCCTCTTATGGAAAACACACATCCTGCTTTCCTTGCATAAGGAGATATTTCCCTTTTATGTCCAGTAGTCTTAAATACATTTCCTAGAATATATATGTTCTTTGCACCTCGCAGGTACATTTATTCATGCCAGAAAGGAAACAGCACATCTACAGGTGTGCAGTGACATTCCACGGTCCCATCTAACAGAGCTCGTTGAGATTTACAGCCAGCCTCACCTTCCATCTGATGTAAAGCTGGTTAATGGTGACCATGAGCAGGTGCAGGACTCAAAGCTTTCAAAGCTTTAGTTCTTTTATGAGCATTTCTGATTTCATAAATGGTGAAGCCCACCAACCCCATTCCTACCCAAATCTTCTGGTAAACTTAGGTGTAGTAGGGCTCTGTGGGGACCCAAACATTTTTAACAAGGCTTTGAAGCATCTCAGCGCAGGACACCCAGCTCATGCTGCCTCAACCAGCACGGCCAACAACAGGGAAAGGGGACCAACTGCACGTCATTTATTAGCATTCTTAATATCAACCTTGATTTCCAGTGAAAACTAAGAGGTAAGCAATGGTGAACTTCCTGTTACATCGGCTTTCTTTAGCTTGGCAAATTTATTAAAATAGGATAATGTGCTATGCATATGCCTTTTTCAGTGTAGCTCTAATACACCCAAATATGTTTTAGTTTCTCTGTCATAAGAAGCCAAAAGTACATAAAACTGTGTTCATAATTAATGTGTCAGTATTTTATCTTATTTGGAAATGATCTAGATCTTTAATGACTATCTATCATCTAATTTACTTAGCAAAACTCTAAGGTTTTAAGTTACCAAAAAGATTTGGGAAAACTATTTAAGTAGACATGAATATTGCTGAAAAGTTCATTTATAAACTATTATCTTACATCTGTTAATAATAGATGTTTTTAATAATTATGTTTAGATTAGTCATGAAAACTATATGAGATATTAAACAGCAAACCATCATTTTAAATTATCTTTTTTGCTGACAACTTTCTAAGAGACAACACGAATCCATTTGACTTTTATTTTTTTTATTTTTTTATTGTTTTTTTATTTTTTTTAATGTTTATTTATTTTTGAAAGAGAGAAAGACAGAGCACGAGCGGGGGAGGGGCAGAGAGAGAGGGAGGTAGAATCTGAAGCAGGCTCCAGGCTCTGAGCTGTCAGCACAGAGCGTGATGCAGGGCTCGAACCCACGAACTGTGAGATCATGACCTGAGCCAAAGTTGGATGCTTAACCGGCTGAGCCACCCAGGTGCCCCCATTTGACCTTTATTAAGCCCGAGTAGAATAAAAGTATTATATTTAATACTGAAAACTCTAAAAAGATGACTGTTTTCATTAAACCAATAAGATTAAAGTGGCTTTAATACTGAATTTTTCCCCTAAATCATGTGAACCTGAAATTCATTTGGGTTAAGTTTCTATTATATTTCTGAGAATTTAATTTATTTAAGTGTTTAGTGTTCTTTAAGCCAATTAAATAGATCTCCTTTAAAAATTAATTTTGGCAATACCATCTGGAGGTAAAAAACACCACACATCTACACCTCCACATAGACACACATTGAACGTACAGACAGATGCAAACAGAGACATTATAATTCCCACTTTAAAATTACTGCCATGAATTAGGTACAATAATACAAAACTCACTAATTATAAAAGGAATTGGATCTACTCAAATAACGTTCCTTCTTTCCTTCTCCTTCTGATAAAAATTGCTGTCTTAAAGTTTGCGTATCAAACAGATGGCCCAGGTAAGAGTTCTGGAGAAGACCCTGGGTAGAATCTTGACACCACGAGGCACATGGGGGGAAAAATGCACAATTCTGGTTCCTTCAAGCCAATGTGTACAGGCCTTTGGGATGAATAGGAGAGGCTTGGGGTTTGATAAATAGGATTGGTGGACTTGAAATTGTTTCTGGAGCCACACCTCTGGTCCTGCAAAGACTAAATTTGTACAAAGATAAACAGTTTTAATTCATGGAAGAATTCAGTTGCCACCTAAATGATATCAAAGGACTGGCACACCCATCTGCCATTCACCTGTTAGAATGTTTTTCTTTCCCTCTGAGTACATTTAGCTTAGAGAAGGCCTAACAACAAAAGTCTATTGGACTCTGAATATCAGCTCCCAATTTGACCAAACTTCTGATCGCAAAGTTACTAAACCATTTCAAATGTCTTGTCAGATTTTACCTGAGACAGACAGTACATATTTCTGGCAGAATTAAATAATTCCATGGACCCAAGAGACATCTTTAAGGAGGGTATAACATGTATTCTCTTCACAAGATCTAAAGTCACTCCCAAAAATAGCCAAAAGGACTGACAAACTGCATGTCCCAGGCAGGCAGAAAGCCAAGGCAAGTTTGTTAAATGAGGCAAGCAAGAAGGCAATAGCTATATCTGAGAGAGAAAGTATCAATAAAGAACCAATCTGGATTTGGAAAGGAAGGAACAATGTGACATTTTATTTTCCTCTCTGGACTGGGCTTAGAAGTTCATCTATTTACAAAAACCTTCAAGGATCCTCCTTGGTTTAAAAAATTCTTTAACTATGGCTCCCGGTTTGGCCTTTGACCAAAGAGTAAAAAATACCTGAAGAGGATCACCCATAACGTTAGATGGCCTTATTTCAAAAGGTAGCTGGTTAATAGTCTCTTCAGAATGGAAAGATTTTGGATAATACTCAATATTGGACTGAGTACTCAAATAAAGGAGGTAAAGGGGAATTACATCAGTCTTTTAAATCAGTCCTATAATCTTCTGTGTGTTACCATTTAGCTCTTTAATATTTCATTGGCCTTTTGCAATGAATCTTTTAATGAAAGTATTCTGAAATTTTGAAATCGTTTGGAGACTCCTGCATGCCAGTTAAAACAGGTATCCTATTCTCTTCATTATTCAGTTTTGGAGATGCAGCTTTCTAATTTAGTTTTAAGAAAAACAAGTCTGGCAAGATAGAAAGTACATTGAGAATTTAAATTATCTTTAGTTAAGCTAGACCATTTTGTCCAGCATTTAAGAATGCATATAAGGTGAGACCATAGCTTTTAAACATTAAAACCAACCGGGACCTCTGAAGGGGGGAATCTCCTCAAAGTATTTAGAGGATTGAGATCCCATTACTCAAAACCAGAGGTTCAAAAAAAAAAAAAAAAAAAACAGTACTCACCAGAAAGGACAAAGCCTTTATGAAAACAAAAAGGACAGGAGCTCAAAACACAAGGAGAGTAGAGCTTGGGTACAGGAGAAAACACACCCTCAAACTCCAGGGTCAGTGACAAAGCAATGAGCTCAATGGCCTCAGTGGGTACTGACAAGTGTCTGCTCACCAGACACTTGGAGCTGTTAAGGTCTTTTCTGTATCCTACTTCTATGACACCAAGCAATGTCAACCTTAAAAGTAGAACAGCCAGTTATTTTACCAGCAAACTGGGTTTATTTGGGAATAGCAAAAGAACTGCAATCTGAGACATGCAAGCTATGGTAAACCAGTGGCAAGTCTGGAGATCAAAGAAGATGAGAGAGGGGTGCCTCGGTGGCTCAGTCAGTTATGTGTCCAACTTCAGCTCAGGTCATGATCTCATGGCTCGTGAGTTCAAGCCCCGTGTCGGGCTCTGTGCTGACAGCTCAGAGCCTGAAGCCTGCTTCAGATTCTGTGTCTCTGTCTCTCTCTGCCCCTCCCCTGCTCACACTCTGTCTCTCTCTCTCTCTCTCTCTCTCTCAAAAATGAAATAAAACATTAAAAACTTTAAAAAAAAGAAGAGGAGATAAAGGAAGAGAGTAGGAAAGGGCTATATGCCACATAAAACTGTGTAGTGTTATTTAAGAGTGGACTCACATTAGTCAAAACTATATATTTTAAACTCTAGAGCAACCATTAAATTTTTTTAAGAAGTATAATTGACCCCCTATGAGGAGATAAAATAGAATTACACAAAATGTTCAATTAAACTAGAGAAGGCAGAAAACATGGAAAAAGAAACAAAAAACAAATCCAACAAGTAGAAAATGCTTGATTAATCCACATAATCACTTTAAATGTGATTGGTAAATGCACAAATTAAAAGACATAGATTGTCAAGATGAATTTTTAAAAAAGATTCAGCTATATATTATAAGAAAGCCACTTTAAATAGAAAGACTCAGGATAAAAGTAAAGAATGAGAGAAAGATATGCCATACCAACACTAATCAAAAGAAAGCTGGAATAGCTATATAAATTTTGTAAAAAGCAGACTTTAGAACAAGGAGGTTTATCAGGGATAAAGAGAAGCATTGCTCAAGGATAAAGGGGTCGATTCTCTTTGAAGACATAACAGTCTTAAATATGTATGCATCTAACAACAGAGGATCAAAATACATAAGTCAAAAACTGCTAGAACTGAAAGGAGAAATAGACAAATCCACTATTATGGTTAGGGCTTCAGTATCCCTTCAACAGGAAGTGCATAGATAAAGCAAATAGAAAATCAGTAAGAATACAGATCATCTGGATAGCACTATCAATTGATCTAAGTGGCATTTATAAAATACACCATCCAACAACAGCAGAATATGTATATTCTTCTCAGGCTCATCTGCAACATCCACCAAGAGAGAGGACATACTGAGCCATCAAATACATTGTAACAAATTTACAAGAATGGAAAACATAAAGTATGTACTCTGACCAAAATGGAATTAAACTAGAAATCAATAACAGAAGAATATCTGCAAAGTCCCCAAATACTTGAGAATTAAACAACACACTTCTAAATAAGCCATGAGTCAAAGAAGTCTCAAGAGAAACTTAAAAATATTTTTAAACTAAGTGAAAATGAAAATACAACTTACCAAAATGTAAGTTTGACTTAGGTACCAAAATGTATGGAATGCAGCAAAAGTAGTACGTAAAGAGAAGTTAACATTTCAAGTCAATAACCTGAGCTTCCACTTTAGGAAGCCAGAAAAGAGAAGAGCAATTTAAACCTAGAGCCTAAAGGACATAAAATGGAATCATACAAAATACTTGCAACCAGAAAAGAAAGAAAAAGAAATCAGCAAAATTGATGTCTCTAGTTGTCCTAGTATCTGGTAGGAAAGTCCTTGATCCATTCTTTTTAAGGTTGACTTCGATTCTCATGGAACTTAGACCTTAACTCCTCCATGAGATTTTTAGAGCCAGTGTATAAAAGCTCATTTAAAAATCTAACCGGACTTTATTTTGGTATTGAGCAATGAGCCCATTTATTGAATGATGTGAAGCCTGGGAGTTTTAAGTGGCCCAGGATAAGACAGTGCTCTCTAGCAGAGTGGTGGAAAGATGGGCTTCTTAATTAATGGCATTAGAACAACAGGGAAACAAATAGGATACCATACACGTTAGTAGAATAAACTGCAAATAAATAAAATATGTAAATGTAGTAGAAGAAAAATATGAGAAAATTCAATTCACAAATTCAATTCGTTAATAAAAACATGAGAAAATTTAATTAAAAATACATAAAAGTACTAGAAGGAAAACATGAGAAAATGAAAATAGAGCCTTGGAGTAAGGAAAACCATTCTAGTTAAGACTACAAAAAAATCCAACGCCTCAAAGAAAAGGCTAATGAGTCTTAATAGATAAATATAAAAACCTTCCTTGTAGAAAAAAACAAAAACAAAAACAAAACACTTTATATTCCTTTTGAACAAAATGTGTACAAATCTTCTTCAATAACTAGAAAGTTATTTCTAGTTCAACTTCAATAACTCTAAAGTTTATATACTTAAAAACTTACAGTTCAGTAAGTGTAAAGTCTTTTGGTATATAAAATTTATCAAGTGAAGAAAGGTCCCTTGCATTCCTAATTTTCCAAAAGTTTCTTTAACTAAGATCATAAATGAGGGTTTTTTTTTTCAATTTTCTGATATAACTTGTATGAAACCAGAATTATCTCTTCCTTGAAAATTTTATAAGCTGTAGTCATAAAACTGCATGGGCTTGCAGGTTTTGAAAGGGAAGGTCTTTGACTATCAATTCCATATATTTAGTTCCTATTGATTTATGCAGTTTCCCTATTTCCTCTTGCATCAATTTTGTAATCATATCTCTTACTAGGAATGTAGTCACTTCATTTAAGTTTTCCATTATCATGAAGCATTTATCATTTCTAATACTCTTTTATTAATTCCAAATCTCTTTGTTTCTGTTATTGTTTTTTTCCTTATTCTGTATTATAAATGATACTGAATCCAGCTCTTTCTTCTACACCCATATTACCTTTATTAGAAGTTAAGGTTTTTGTTATTATTTTAACCCCTACTTTGTTTTTTTTTTTAGAAAAAACAAATAGGGCCTGGGATTTGTGAAAGAGGCTGCCTTTTTAACAGAGATGTTCCTTGTTGAGGTTCCCAAGGCAAGTAGCATGGCCAGACCACAAGACTTCTTGGAAGCCTGGGTATGGGCGGAAACTACATTGAGAAAGATTTGAAATTCAGAAAAAGGGTGTGAGATTTAGAGATCGGGATGGTACAGGTTGTTATTGTGCAAATTTATTACTTGATGTGTCAAAGCTAATGTGTCAGCTGCAATCTCTGACTTTGAGAACAGCATTCTGTCTCTGACTACTCCCAAATCGCACAAAACTTAGTGCAAACATTACCAATAGAAAGCCATCACTCGTTGCTGATTGTTTTCAATTTAAATTCAAGTTAGTTAACACACAGTGTAGTCTTGGTTTCAAAAGTAGAACCCACTGATTCTTCTCTTAAATATGATACATGAATTCAGCAAAGTCGCAGGATACAAAATCAATGCACAGAAATCGGTTGCATTTCTGTACACCAAAAATGAAGCTGCAGAGATAGCAAGGAGTTGATTCCCATTTACGACTGCACCAAAAACCATAAGATTCCTAGGAATAAACCTAACCAAAGAGGTCAAAGATCTGTACGCTGAAAACTCTAGAAAGGTGGTGAAAGAAATTGAAGAAGACACAAAGAGATGGAAAACCATTCCATGCTCATGGACTGGAAGGACCCACTGCTGATGCCAAAATTCTGTCTGAAGAAAATGAGCCAATCTTTAAAACTCAGGTTTTATATATGCATATGAACATACACACAGACACACAATTCTGGATTTTAGCTAAAGTAATCAGAAGTTATCACATGGCAACGCGCTTTAGCAATATTCCCCGTTGGGCATGTACCTTTTTTCTTGCCTGCTGCTCATCTGTTTTTGTTATCTGCCATCCTGTGTAAACATTCAAATTTTTGGATCTTGCTATAATAGTGTCTGTGAATATGGTCCCTTTGCAGTCATTATGGACTCATCACCCGAGAATGTAAGGCTTTCTGTGTACACGCCCACCATGTCCTGCCTTTTATGCACCAACCAATGCACCATCCGTGTTCTCTGTCCCTACCTGATCAGCGACAGTTATCATCCTGGATTCTTACAACAAGCACTGTCCAGACCCTCAGTTTTGAAAATATCATATGAAATCAGCGCTTGTTACTTGCTCTTCAATTTAACTTTTCATTGTAGCGAGAATTGTTTAAATGTGTTGCGTTAAAAATTACATTTCTAGTGGTGCCTGGGTGGCTCAGTCGGTTAGGCGTCTGACTCCTGATTTCGGCTCAGGTCATGATCTCACAGGTCGTGGGATCGAGCCCCAAGTCGGGCTCTGCGCTGGGTGTGAAGCCTGCTTAAGATTTTCTCTCTCTCCCTCTTCCACTGCCCCTCCCCTGTTTGCACTTGCATGCTCTCTCTCTCTCTCTCTCCCCCAAAAAAATTGTTTCTAAGACTCCTATGATGACAAGCGAGAAGTGCTTCTAACAACTGATACAAGGCTTTAAAAAATAGTATAACAAATTGTGTACAATCTAAACTGTATAAAATAAAATGGAAAACAATTTAAAATCATTTGGAGAGGACCTTAGAGACATGTACTGAAAATACCTTAGGTGTCCCCTCAATGGGTAATGTGACTAAGGGTGATTTTTTTTGTTCTTGACTTCTCTTTCCTGTGTCTTTCAAATCATAATGAGAATGTCATAGACACTGCTGGTGCCCAATCAGATCTCTCTCACCCCCACACCCCTCCCTTCCAGCGGCTGCAAGTGATTGCTAACAGGTGGCTCCTGTGACCTTCTCCCCAGATTCCTCCTTACCTGACTGGATGGAGCCGATCGCCCACCTCAGGGCCTGTGTTTGTTTGGTTAGGAAGTCAAGGAAGACAACGCAGTGTTACACTTTAAGCTCCAGAGTGCCTCCTCCGCCAATGTGGACCCAGGCAAGGGAGCGTTACTTGCCCACACTCTCACTTAGCTCCTTCACTGCCTTGCAGGGCCATAGCAGCCAGCCCATTCACTGAGTGCTGTCCGGGTGTTTGAAGGGACCCAGAGTGAAGGAAGGGCTCGGCCGCAGAGCTTAATAAGCTGTGGTGTTAGCTGGCCATTTGGCCATATGCATGAGTTCTTCCCAAATTCACATGTTGAAATCGTAACCCCCCAATATAAGAGTATTCAGAGGTGGGGCCTCTGGGAGGTAAGTAGATCTTGAGGGTAGAGCCACCATGATAGTATCAGTGTCCTTATAATAAGAGGAAGAGCGCTCTCTCCTCTCTCCCCCTTTACCCTCCCTCAGTCTCCCCCTCTCTCTCCCTTTCTCCTCCTCCTCCTCCCACTCCTGGTCCCCTCCCCCTCTCTCTCTTCCTGCCGCAGGAGGATAAAACAAGAACCAGGAAGGGGTTCCTCATGAGACAAGACACAAGATCTGCCGGCCCGTCGACCTTGGACTCCCCACCCTCCAGAACTGTGAGAAATAAATTTCTGTTGCTTAAGCCACCAGCCTCTGGTACATGTGCCAGAGCATGCCAAGCCAACTGAGACATTTACCCACCAGGTTGCCTCATCCCCGATGTCTTAAGTTTCAAGATGGCATTCTGACGACCATCTGCTGTCCCTAGCTCACGCGTACATCTTTGGCTCCTGCTTCAACAGGTTCCTTCCATTCTCTCATCTTATATTCCTTTATAATACGATCATCAGTGAATTTTTTTTCTTTTCAGTCTCTTACTGACAACTGACCTCCTGTTAAGAACTTCCTTCCGCTTCCCTCACGTTTCTCTTTGGTCTTCTTCACATCTTTCTTCACCACCTCTGAAACACGGTGACCCCCAGGGATTTGTCCCTGTATGACTGCAGTCTTCACTCTTGGTACCTTCCTTGGTTAGACAAACAAGTCTAATTCATAAATCAAAAATCATCATCCCTTCTTATTTGTTTAGCAACTGTAAATATGCCCACAGCTTCCAAATGGGCATCTAAGGTCCAACTCTTGCCCGTAAACTTACATATCCGAAAGCCTGATGGATGTCTACACCAATCTCTCCCTGCAAATGCAGAGGGCCTTCCTCCCGATGGGACCTTCCTCCCCTGCTCTTCTATGGGCCTGTTGGTGGGACCACCCTGGAATTAACCTCTATTCTCCCTCAGTTGTACTGAATTTCCCAGTAATCAGATCTATTAAGGGTTCAAGGTATCAGCAACTGGGGGAAACGAGAAAAAAAAATTTTTGGAAAGAATTCAGTATTTGTTTTTTAAAATTTATTGATTTATTTTGAGAGTGAAAGAGCGCACGAGCAGGGAAGGGGGAGAGAGTGAGGAAGAGAGAGAATTCCAAGCAGGCTCCACGCTCACAGTGCTGAGCCCAATGCAGGGCTCAAACTCATGAACCAGGAGATCATGATCTGAGCTGAAATCAAGACTCGGAAGCTTAACAGACTGAGTCACCCAGGTGCCTCAAGAATTCAATATTTGAAACTGCACAAAACAAAAAATCTTACTACAGGAAAAATTTAAAAGCTGAATTTTCTGAATTTTCTTGCGCTCATTATCTGTTTTTTATGGATTTTTTAAAAAATTCTGTATAGTGATACAACATAATCATTTTGAATACCTACGCTCCTAAAGACCTTAATCCAGTCCTGTCCGCCTCGTTTAGCCCCAGGTAATCACCACTCAGACAGTTGGGCGTTCTAAGTACATCTGGGAGACTCACGGGCCCCCGCACCACCCACACCCTTGTCCTTAGCCTCACAACGCTCAGTCAGGCTCCCATCTGCACACCAAGAGTGGTACGAGAACGTTCTCAATGATCTCCTCTTCCCACAGGACTGCTGGGCCAGCTCTTCTCAAAAGCAATTTCAAACCCAGCTCAGTCCCCACCAACAAACAAACAAATAAGCAAAGCAGAACAAAGAAAAACAAAATAACACTTCATTAGTGGCACCACACGGACAAAGGACAAACACCTTCGCTTGACTCTCAAAGTTGCCTTGGTGTATCCTGATGTTTCTCAACTGTGACCTCCGGACCAGTGTTATCGCATACATTCTGGACACTCGAATTTTCTGGAAGGGGGCCCAGGATCCACCTGCTTATCAGTCTTCCCAAGTGTAAAATATGAACACTTCCGTCTCCCACCCCAAGCTCATTTCTCATGACTCACGCACTCACCAGCAAAACCAGTGGTTCCCAACCTAGGATGCTTGTTCGAATCATCTAGGACATTTCACTTTTAACAGCGTACCCAGCCATCTCCAGACAAATGAAAGAAAACTATCTGGGAATGAAGTTCAGAAACCGGTCTTTGGAAATCCCCAAGTGAATCTAACAGGCACCCAGGACGGTGGGCTGCAGGGAGTATTTAAGGCTGAGCAGCTCTGAAAAGGAACGACACATCCGTGATGCACCTTACCTCCATTCCTTTCCTCACAACTCTTCCTACGTGATCTGTAGCTCTGCCCTGCTATTTGCCCAGCCAATGCCTCTTAAGACTTGGCTAAGATAATGTTAATAACCCCAGGGAGCTCTCCCACACTCCCTCCCACAGACTGGGTTCAGTCCACTTTCTCTGGGGTCCTATAACACCAAGGGCATTTCTCTAACACTGTTAACAGGTATAATTGTGGGGGCACCTGGGTGGCCAGTTGGTTGAGCGTCTGACTTCTGCTCAGGTCATGATCTCATGGTTCATGAGTTCGAGGCCCGCATGGGGTCTGTGCTGACAGCTCGGAGCCTGGAGCTGCTTCGCATTGTGTCTCTGTCTCTCTCTGCCCCTCCCCCACTCGCAGCTCTGTCTCTGTCTCTCAAATATAAAAATAGACATTAAAAAAATTTTAAAGTATAATTGTATACACAATTTAATTGCTTCCCTCTGTCTCCTCCAAATAAGTTTGAGCTCTTTAAAGGCAAAAACCATACTTCATGCATCTTTGTTTGCCATCCTTTGAGTTTCACGGTGTCTGGCATGAACAAATAATTGTTCAGTGAATACATGAGTGAACGACAAAAGGAATGGCTTGATATTCTTGATAAAATAGATGGGTCACCTTCCTGGCATAAGAGTCCTAGGGTGAAGTTAAAATATTGGGAAGAAGACAATATTTGAGACTGTAGTTGTGAATTGCCAAGTGATGAGTGAAAGAATCGAATTTTGCAAATGTACTAAAATATGGGAATAAATTTCTTTACTGTATTTGAAACGTTGGCTTAACCATGCAATCCTCTGTGCAAGGTACTGTAGGTGCCTTAGGACTGTATGTATGTAATTAGGAAAGACCCAAAGGGGATTTAGTTACTGTCGTAATGGACTGTCAGCCCTTTACACCTTAGTGTGAATAAAATCTTTGAAGGTAAAAGGGTGCCATCTACTGAGAAAATGGAGCATAACAGAGAAGTGAAAGCTTCAGAGATTTCTCATTTCTAATTGTTCCTAGAAATTGTCCTACCTAATTTCTTGTTCTGCCCATACGTATTTTATCAAGTATTTTTCTATATCATTTTAAACAGATTAATATTTAGAAAAACTTTAGATCTCCTCAATAAATGTTCTGTGCCCAGTTTTTTTAATGTTTTTTATTTTTGAGAGAGAGCACACGTGTGAGCAGGAGAGGGGCAGAGAGAGAGGGAGACACAGAATGTGAATCTGGCTCCAGGCTCTGAGCTGTCAGCACAGAGCCCGACGCGGGGCTTGAACTCACTACCTGCAAGATCGTGACCCGAGCCGAAGTCAGATGCTTAACGCACTGAGCCACCCAGGGGCCCCTCCATGCCCATTTTTAAATACATCACACTTTGTTCATAGTTTCCGTAAAATCTGTCATGGTTTTTCCTAATTATCCTTAATTAAGATTTAAAAAAAAACAAATTAGTGGCTAGCACAGCTCCAAAATCCACGGAGTTTATGCATTCACAAGCAAAAACACTACCACTTGTCTTGTTAATAAATTCAGGGGAAGGGAAGAATTTTTGACACAAGGCAAGGACCAGGTGTGTCCACAAGATTTAATACAAAAGGCGAAACACGCTCAACTAAATGCATCGTTGGAGCCTTTGCAAGAGGGTATCCCTGGCATTGCTGTGTACCCAGTGTACCCAGCAGAGGAAATCACCTGGATGGCTGTTGAAGAATGGCTTTTCAGCTGAAACTGCTTTTCCGTTCCTAAGGGCATGGCACAGATAATATCCATTAGTTGCACAACATATTTTCTCAAGATGCTTCCTAGTACCCAGGAGACTTAGTTATTAATCAGACAGGAGCCTGGCAGCTCAAAAAAAGTAGCAACAGCATTTATTGACCAGTTTCTATATTCTGGTCCCTGACCCCTTTACCTTATAAATGGTGTATCATTTAATGAAAATGTTCATATGAGGTAGGTTTTATTTCAAGCTTAATGAGGAAGCAAAAGAGACTCAGAGACACTGAAGAAATGTACCCAAAGTCTTCCATCCAGCGAGGAGCTGACATTCCCAGGGCAATCTCTTTGACGCTCAGACCCAACTTCTCACCACATGCTGAGCCTGCATCACAAGGGGAAAATAGACAATCTACCCAAGAAAACATAGTTGTGGGCACCATCAAAGAGAAACTCCTTCTTACATTGGGGATAAAGAGTTGAGGGACTCCCCATTAATTTGAATTATTTGTAATATCTGTGGGGAAGTGTTCCTCAAAAGGCTTGATAGGAAAACTGATCATTCCCAGGGTCCCTGAGAAAAAAGAATGCTGAGCGTTCAGTTGGATTTGGGAATCACTGAGCCCCGAATCGCTTCTTAAAGAGTCAAAAATGTTCGTTTTAATGTTGAGAGCTCTGAGGGGTAAAGAACTCTGTTTAAATTGATTTATGTAAGGCTTCATGCAAAATTTTTCTTGTAGCCCATCGAACACCACAGTGAACACGATGTAAGAAGCAATGCCCTGGTCAGTGTTCGTGAGGAGTCATTGATGGACTCCTCATTGATTAGAAACCCACTGATGGGTTTCTAAGCGGGACAGTGATGCGGTTGGATTTGCATTCTGACACAGGATTCTGGAAGGTGGGCTTTGGGACTGGGAGGGATGCATACAAAGAACCTAAAAACAAAATATCTGGGAAAATCGGGATAGAGAGAGAGGGAGAGACAAAATGGAAAACTATTTAGGAAGTAACATCAGTAGGACTCGGGGATAGATTTGATACAGGAAAGTAAAAAACAATGAACTAAGCTGCAGATTTCCAGCTTGGGTGACTGGGTAGATGTAGCGTGTGAGAGTGAGAGATTGGTTTAACTTTTTAAATTCAGTGCCTTCCAAATGTATTTAAATCCAACATTATTTACTAGTATTCATATTCGTATTTGTATCTGTATTTTGGATATCCAATAGAACTTATGTCCCGTAGAACGCACTTTCAGGCACACTGCTTGCTGTGGGAGTCTTATGCACCTGAAAGGCAATTGGCCTAGAAAATCTACTCAACATCACCCAACTTTTATGGGGGAAATCCTGAGAAAAATCTTATCGAAACAAATGCATTTCGCTGCATAAATTAACAGTGTGAACATAATTTAAAGTGACCTATAAATCTAACTTAAGAGGAAAAACCCTTATCTTTTCTCCACTCTAAGATCTAGAGCAAAAGTTTGGCAAACTATAGCTCTCGCGTCAAATCCAGCTCACCGCCTAGTTTTGTAAATAAAGTTTTATTGGAACATAGCTGTACCCCTCTGTTTATATCCTGTCAGTGACCATTTTCAAGCAGCCATGGAGCACTGAGTAGTTGTGACAGAGACTGAGAACAGCCTGCAGACTTTAAAATACTATCTTCTTATGGAAACCAACTTGATAATAAATTATAAAAAATAAATAAATAAATAAATAAATAATTATAAAATACTATCCTCCTCTTCACAGAAAAGTTTGCAAAACTTTGATCCAGTGAACTGCTAAGCACATTGGAGATGCTTGTAAATGATCAGCAAATTGATCCATTGAAATCCGAAGATATGAACACCAATACATTTGCAACCCCAAGTTTGCTCAGACGACACCAGCTAATGAACACAAAGAAAACACTACGAAGAAATCCAAAGTTCAGTAGTTCTCTGGCCCAGCCTCCTGCCCTGCTTGCAGAAATTCGGGAACCCCCTCCAGCACCTACCCACCAAGATTTATATACACTTGGCATCCGCCAGCTCCTCCCCCACCCCACCATTTGTGCCCCCGTCCCCCAGATCCCTGGCTCCCACTCCCCCTAGCAGGCTGGCCCAAGTAGCTACTAACAAACGCCACCTTGGTGCTGCCTGGAACCTTTACCAGTGAGGAACGCATTCAGTGGCAAATAGGGGATTCCTTCCATACAGAGGTTTTGAAACAAAAACAAAAATAGGTATTTATTTATACATTGAAAAAAACAATCTTTTTTTCAGCTGTAAGCGTCCAAGGCTGGCTCCATCCAGGAAGGATGAAGGAGGAAGAATGGCATAGGGCTGAGGAAGCATTTCAGCCCAAGTTGTCTTCTTCAACCCCTTTCCGGGAAGCCCAACCTAACGGCTTCCGCCAACATCTCATTACTCAGAACAGGCTCACATGGGAAGCTCTTTCTGCAAGGGAATCTGGAAAGGTGAGTGCTTAAGCTTTCCAACCCACATAGTAGAGGAAGAGGGAGGACACTGGGAATGGCTTTGAGAGTACCCAAACTACGGTATCCGGTTCAGCGCCTTTGCTTGGTTCCTTCCATTCTCCAACGGGCTCTCACCATTGTTTGTCCAAGCGAAGACCGAATGCCCTCCACTCCTGTTGGTGCCCCGCACCGAAGTGGGCGCCACACAGTCCTGTTGGCCACACTCAGAGAGAGAAGTAGAGGCTGTGGCTTCTACGTGTGTCACAGCCTCCATTCCTCATATCCCTGGGCATGGGCCATAGCACACTACGGAACATCCCGAGAGATGCCTTCCTGAGCGATTCCTCACTATCCTGGCTTTGCCATTATCTCTCCTCCTTTCTTATTCTAAAGCTTGAAAGAATCTTGTATGTGTACCAGGCCTCTTCCAGAAAACCCTTTCTGATGTCCTCCCTAGCAACTCATGTTAGTTCATCTCTGGAAGGTCTTTCAGATATCTCCAAACAAGGCTAAATCTACAGGTTGTATGCTGCTCAGGATCCCATTCTGTGATCCTCACCAGTCAAAAGTGGATGGAAGTAGGGGTTCGGGAACACCAGGGCTCAGAGCTTAGGTGGGAAGGGAATATTTAAGAAATACGTACCATATTTGCACAAACTTAAGGTCTACATTTTAATTATAAAATGTAAGCTATTTAATATCCTTAATATAATATAAAATATTAACATCTATATTTTAATTACCAATATTTTGTCTTTTTAAAAAGCAGATCAGACAGAAATTCTTGGAAAAATGGCGACTGGTACAGTGTCATATTCTTAAATGTACGAAGAATTTGGACTTAAAGGGTTGGATGAACGGTTGGTTGATTGACTATTATTTTTGGTTAAAGTCTATACTAAAAAAACAACTATGAAATATGTAATATTTATTTCATATTCTAAAAGATAATCTTGCCTTAAAATCAATCAGAGTTTTTATTCTCTAAATTAAAGAAGTTGTACTCAACTCAAATGCATCCAAAAATAAACATTTACCTTTTTACTAACTGCATTGCTTTGGTCCTGTGTGATATTAGCTAGGAATCTGTCCAACATTATAACATAAGAATAGTAACTGTCGGTGTCAAATATTCAAATTCAATTCCTGTGCATTATCTCATTTGACTTTCACAATTATTAAGTCACTCCATTTTCTCCAGATGGGTCAGCTGCCTCAGAAACATGGTTGGTTGGCAAATTTAAGGAGCACAAGTCAAGTGCTCCTTCCCTCCCCCAAATATTTTTACAACCTGTTTACTAACACTTGACACATTTTCATAAGAGATAAAGCTTTAATTCCACAATTAAAAATAAGACCGAACAAAATGTCCATGGGATAGGTAGTATTTTATTCAATTTCATGCACCGGTGTGAAGACAACACAGTGATTAAGAGTTCAAGCTCTAGACAGATAGACCAATGACCCAACATGAGCTCAGCCCTTATTATGTTTTCTCATCTGTAAAATGGAATAATCATTCTCTCTACTTCATGTGGGTTTTTTCCCACAATTAAATAAAATAATATTTGCAAAGCACTTAGTGAGCCTGGTAGGTAGGAAGGACTCAGTAAAGGTTAGTTGTTGTTGTTGGACTGATGGGAAAACGAGAGACAGTATAAAGGGCACCAAAGTATCTAAAGGGAGAAGAGAAAATAACACCAGAAGAATAGAGAAGATCCTGTGGCACCTAATGGACAAACCAGCCAAATTTCTGGATTTTTTTACACGTTGGTGGGTGGGCCCGCCAACGGCCCAGGAGCTGTGGAGTAGGACTCACTGAGGGAGGCAGTGCAGCAATGCACCACCAGATGGCAGCATAGAGCCGTTGCCATTTTCACCCTGCAGCATTGCAGTTTTCAGCCTGCTGAGCTGAACAAGACCATCCGAAGAATTGGGTTCACAGCGGTGGAAATCCGAGGTGTCCCAGCCAGACTCTCTGTCACGCACCATCTAAGTCCTGAGGGCTAGTGTTCCTAAAGTCCAATTTCCATCCATTTCCCCTCCCTCTACCTTTTCTTCGTGCTCTAATTCTCGGGAATAGGGAATGACTAGTAAATCTGATTTACTCAAAAGAGCATCAATCTACACCCAAAGCAAAAAATTGCAGGGTTCACTCTGCAGCAGGCCTTTTAGCTGTTCTTTCTAAACCCATAGCACTTCAACTATGACTAAAACTTTTATTAAAACAAACCACCCTTTGCCACGCTTAACAGCACCACCAGGGATAGGTAATTCACATTCTGACGAGAGCAGTTCAAAAGAAAAGTCAAACATTATTCCATCCACATCTTTTAAAAACAGTTTTCGGATACGGAGGTGCTTCTAAATGGATTCCTACCAATAAAGCATATTTCATCCCCAAACCCAAAATCTTTATGAATTTTCATTGTTGATCTAGAGAAACAGGCCCTTTTCCTTCCTTCCTTCAGGGTTCTTCCACAATTAGGAAGAACATTGCAGTGATTCATCTCCATCTCCATCAAAATACTGTAGGACCATTATTCTAAATCTGTTCACGTTTAATTGGGTCCAAGGAAGTCATTGAAGGACAAGTTCACAGGTATAGATAATGTCCCCCAAATGGTGTAATTTACATTTGGTGCTTGGTTTTCATCAACAGATGTGAAGAATATATGCAGCCAAATGATTGCCTAGAAAGTATACACATGCAGAAGCTAGAAACATTCCCACTCAGGTCAGCCTTCCCTTAACACCTGGAATTTTCCCCTGATCTGAATTTTTACTGTGATAGAACTCAGCCTGGTATTGCAGCATGTTCGTAGCCCCTGTTTCTATTGGTATGTCTAACTTTAATATGGATTAAGTGTGAGTCTATGTCAGTTTAAAAAATATTTCCAAAACCATTTCTTAATAATGACTCTACACTGAGCTGAAGACAAAGAAAAACTCCACTGTTTGTAATATGTGTTCTTACCCTCAAGTTAATGTCACCAAGTAATTAACTTCTTCAGCAATAGTAACAAACCACTCAATGTGTCTCCTAATACAGTGCACCGAGAAGGCTGCAATTGTTCTTTGATGGGACTCCTTGCAAGAAGTATAACTTGAATCCAGTCATGAGGAAACCGTGGATAAGCCCCAGCTGAGGAACATTCTACAAATAATTGGGCTGTACCCTTCAAAACTGTTACTCATCGAAAGCAAAAAAAAAAAAAAAAAAAGAAAGAAAAAAGAAAAAAAAAAGGAGGAGGAAAACGAAATGCAACGTGAGATCCTGGATTGGATCTCAAACCAGAAGGAAAAAAAATCGCCGTATGGAACGGTCCTGGAACAAAATGTGAAATCCACACAAGGCCTATAGATCGGATATTAATGACGTACTGATGTAAAGTTTCCTGATTTGGGGAACTGTATGTGGTTGTATAAGTGGATTTCCTGTTCTTAGGAAATATACACTTAAAACATTTAGTAAAGGGCAATGAACTCTCAAGTGACTCAGAAAGAATATATAATTGTTATGTGTATAAAATACATGTAAGAGAGACAGAGTGCAAACATAGCAAATGTTAACAGTTGGTGGATCTGAGTGAAGAATGTATCAAAGTCCCTTGCACTGTATCTGCAACTTTTCTGTAAATTTGAAATTGTTTCAAAGGAAAGGTAATCCATTAAAAAACAAGAAAAGTAGGGACAGCTGGGTGGCTTAGTCAGTTAGGCATCCGACTTCAGCTCAAGTCATGATCTCATGGTTTGTGGGTTCGAGCCTTGCATTGGGCTCTATGCTGACAGCTCAGAGCCTGGAACCTGCTTTGGATTCTGTGTCTCCCTCTCTCTCTGCCTCTCCCATACTCATTCTCTCTCTCTCTCTCTCTCTCTCTCTCTCTCAAAAATAAAATTAAAAAATATTTTTTTAAAAAAGTAGCCAGAAAGTATTCCAGACTCACTCAGATCAAGTAAAGTCATTTTGGCTTCATTCTTTTCTTAATAAAACATGTACCAAGAAAAAAAAAAGGAAAATGTAAAAAGAAAAAAAAGATGGCCCGCAACCTACACCCCTATCCTGTGGGTGTTCCCCTACCTGCAAAGTTCGACCCCCATTCTTGCTGTCATGCGCTGTTTGTACCCTCTCTGTGGTTGCTCCAAGCCTCCATCATCTCTTGACTGGAGGTCGGCTGCCGGCCTCCCCCTGCCCCTCCCCATTCTCACCAGAGCAGTGTGTCTTTTGTGTTCCCCGCCTTCAGCGGAGTTATGCACATTCACCAAAAACAAACAAACGAAACTCACCAAAGTAGAGATTTTGAAAAAATACATAGTAAAGTGTCTGGCCAAATATTTCAGCATTTGAAGACACCAAACTTTGTTTCCTGCCGGCAAACTCCCTTCTCCTCTCGCTCATCCCTAGAGCTCACCTTCTGCCAAACGCCCTCCCCTCTAATTTTATGCCCCTCTCTCCACCGCGTCTCTAGCGGGCTGCCCAAATTCTACGTTACTCTGTGGCTCTCCACCTGGGCATTGCCGAAGCCACGCTGCTGTATCTTAATCTCCCAAATCAGATCAGATTGGGATCCGCCCTCTGTTTGAGCCAGAGCCTCGAGGGTCTCACTGTGTCTGCAGGTCAAGGGTGAGGCACCCGACACCAAACACAACTCTGCCACTAACCCATTGCAGGCCTTTGGCAAATTGTATAATCTTTCCTGTTCTCAAATTTCAATTAAGTAAAACAGAGGATTAAGTAATTTCTAAAATCACTTTTAGTTCTGAAAGACTAATTCTATGGCTCTAGAGCCAGGAAAAACAGAAATAATCAGAAAATCTGGAGCAGAAAAATTTTGAAGTGCAACAGAATGAAAGATGATCATGAACATCGTAGGTTAATTTTAGGGCTTGGATGCAAAAGATAGAAGAGTAAGACTCCCCTCACACAGGCTGGTAGAGGAGAATTAGGTGATTCGACTAATGATTATAGAAGGAGATAATAAATGACTCAGTAGAACAGTTGACCGTGACTCTGACCAGCTAGGGATGAATGACACGTCTCCGGATACTGTAATTAAACATCTCTGAAACCAAACTCAAGCGCTAAGTTTTCTTCCTTTGTACTTTCAACGGCTTGGGAAGTACAGGCAGTTTTTTAGGTCACTAGATCAATGGTTCTGAACGCATGGTCTACAAGTCTAGACTAGAGATCAGAGCATGTCCGCATCAAGGGACAGGTTGATGAGCAGCAAGTCCAACGTGAGGAAAGTAGGTAGAGACCAGACTGGTTGAGTGACTTGCCGAAGGCCACACAGAAGGGTGGCTCACTGCCGGAATGTCTGACGCGGTGTCTCACTGCTGTAACTCCTCATCCACGAAACACATCAGTCAGTACCGGGCTGGCCTCCGGTGCTCTTACTGAAGGCAAGGCCATACTTGACTTGCGGCATTGATTCGCACATTTCAGCCCCGTCCATGCCTCTGGGACTGCGTGGCATCCTCGGTAAGTCACGTACAACGACATCTTTTGCAGTGTCGGAGTCATTCCGCCCCTCTGGGATGCGGTCCAACATGCACACCCTCTGCTTCCTTGAGGTGGGTCCCTCTCGGCAGTGGACCCAGTGAATACAATCACAGGCGAACTCTTCAGATGGGACCACTCAGGCGTTTTCTTTCTTGCAATGGCAGTAAAACAATGGGTTACTTACTGCCCCCAGGGGACTTCCATCTCCACCAGATGTGGAGTGCCTCTGGACATTTGGAATGTTGGAAAGCCCTTGCACTGTAGCACCTGATGCCTGATCTGAATTCACGCTAACATGTCAAAGGAAAAAAGCCAATTCACTTAGAGAAAGAACTCAACAACATCTCTTCTCTGGATTTGTCTGCAAAGAGAAGATAGGGTTAAGGGGAACTCCCTGCTAGAAGGTGATTCCCTTCATTACTGCTATTGGCAATAATAAAGGTAGCCTGTTTCACCTGATATAGTGCTGATCCCTTCCATCTTATTGTGTGAGAGAACAAAACACATTGTGCCTCCCGCTAGCCCTGCAGTGAGCCTTCTCCAGCTCCTCTTGGGTTAATCCCTAGATCCTGCCAAGGCTCCATGAGAGCTATGCTTTTGGAGCTCCCCCTTCTCTGTGCAGGGAGCACTCCCTCCAAAGCCTCAGGCCCAGCAGAACCTGCGGTCACACATCCCCTTGCAATATTTTCTCATGAAACCATCTTCAAGACAAACAGGAATGTAATTCCTTGAATCTCGAGGTCTTAGGTCTTGACACGTAATAAAAACCTCGCTGGGGCATGTGGGTGGCTCAGTCAGTTCAGGTTAAGCATCTGACTCCTGATCTCAGCTCAGGTCGTGATCTCAGGGTTGTGAGTTCAAGCCGCGCATTAGGCTCCACCCTGAGCATGAAGCCTACTTAAAAACGCAAAAACAAAAACAAATACTCCCTAATCATCTAGAAGTTTGTTCTTTGGTCTTCTTTTTTTTTTTTTTTTTTTTTTTTTAATGTGACCGTACTCCTTGCCAGGTCTCTCAAGCTCTTTTGTAACCCGTAATATTTCAGAAGAATGAAAGTGATTCCTCATCAATTCAAAAGTTTGAGAATTCCTAACTTAGGAATTTGGGTTTAAAAGGACATAAAGTCTGGGACACCTGGGTGGCTCAGTCTGTTAAGCAATCCAACTTCGGCTCAGGTCATGATCTCAGGGTTTGTGGGTTCAAGCCCCGCATCGGGCTCTGTGCTCACAGCTCAGAGCCTGGAGCCTGCTTCAGATTCTGTGTCTCCCTCTCTCTTTCTGACCCTCCCCTGATTGCACAATCTCTCTCTCTCTCTCTCTCTCTCTCTCTCTCTCTCTCTCTCTGTATATATATATAAACATTAAAAAATAAATGAAATAAAAATAAAAGGACATAAGATCTAAGCCCGTGTTCTGGAGAATAATCTAGATGTACAGTTCCATCTGTGAGATCCTGCACAGGAAGGGGGAGTAGTGGAATCAGGGGACTCCATTTCTCTTTTTTAGAAATCAGATTGAATCTGGAAATCTATCCTTCAACATACTAGCCATGGGAACTTGGGCAAATCACTTCACCTCTTCAAATCTCACTAGATCATTGGTAAAAACAAGTTTGACCACAAGTCTGATAACAAACACATTTCAGTTGGCAGTAGTATGAGCAGCAGCTACTGAGAAGGTATCATCACACGACATTTAGCTGTGGGTTCTGAAATACAGTGCCTAAGTTAAAATCGTGGCTCCATCCCATACCAATAGGGTGACTATGGGCAAATCACTGAACTCCAACTCCAAGTCGTAGGTATTTCTTCTACAGTGTAAGGTTGAAGGTGGTCATGAAGAATACGAGAAAGAAAAGCAAAGTACCCACAGAGAGTGCCTGGCGCAGTGCTTGATGAATAACAAGCATTTACAAATATTGTTATTATTCACGGAGATGCAGAATCGGCAGCAGTGGTAATACTAGTGCTTTATTATGGAGACAACTTATAATAATTATTAATAGTGGAATACCTCCCCCAAAAATGTTCTTGGCAGGATTAATGCCCTCATCTTTGACTAGGGCCTGTCACAAATACCCATCCTCTCTGAATGGTGCAAGGACCTTTGAAAGAATGTTCCAGATGAACTAGAAGTACACATTCTCCAATAATCATCTAGACAAGGAAATGTTTTTTTTTTTCTGCTGTTCTGCTTGTTCTGACTTTATTAAAAATCCCTCTTCTGCTACTTAAATTGACAGGACACTGATAAAAACAATAACAATTCCTGCCAATAGTTCTAATACAAAAATTTTTGCTGGTCTAATATGAGTCTTTTAAGTATTTACCTGAAGTCCATTTATTCTCAGGGAGCACTATTATATAATAGATCTGCACTGGATTTGAAGTTGAAACAAAACCGAATATATTGTGTACTCACTGCCTCTCCATCTACTGTCTGGGACAGAATACTGTGGCCCTGGACCCATTGCTGGATTTTTTTAAATCTATTTCCTCATCTATGAACATAGGAACCTCAATACCTGCCCTGTCTGTCTTCCAAGGTTGTTATTGGAGATCAGATGAGGAAAAACTTGGATTGAATTGTAATTGAAGTCCTTGTACAAATTTAATTTGTTCTTATTTCAAAATGTGAGCTCACTCACCCACACAAACACTAATTCTTGGATCTTGTTTGCACTAACTGAAAAACAACTTATTTGGTTGGTACATTTACCCCATCATCGGGGCCTGGATTTGGCTCTGGAAAAGGAGGGACGGGCAGTGTCGGAACACGCTTTAAGGTGCTCAGATGCAGATGTCTTCTCCGGGAACTGGGAGGTCTGCGTCTGCTGCAAGAGCTTTTCAAAGACTCCTTTAAGGAATTTTACCAGGCCTTCTCCGAGCTGTGCGCGCGCCAAAACATATATTGACATGATAAACCACAATGGATTTAAGTGTTTAAAGTCAAAAATACACTTTTAAAAATAAGTACTTAAGTTGGCTGATGGAGCAGTAATACCTGGCCCCTGAATCGAATTTGTTTAGAATAAACCACAGAGTAAACTTTTTCTCAACGTTTTGCACGGAAGCAAGGAAAACCAAAGGCGAAAAACACAATTCCGTGAACCGTTTCCTCATTTCTACATGACGGAACAATCGCAGCTCGCAGCAGACTGACATAGCGAAGCCAGCAAACTTGGACATCTCTGCAAAAGTGTTTAGGTTCAAATTAAAATTAAATATGCTTCCTAGGCCCTGGCTCTGTGCACTTCTCTCTGTTTTACACTTGTCTCTTATACTTCCTTTATTCCCCTTCCTGATGTCCAAAACATCGACTACAAAAGAATCCCCCAAACTTGAAAAAAAATTGCTGAAATTTTTCAGCAAAAGTACCTGTTTTTCACCAAAGTGTTGTGTGTTTTCCTGTCTGTTAATAATGGATATATCTTTTCTCTTCCCTTGGTATGTACAGTTCCTATTACACTTTTCAGTTGTCTCCGTTGTTTCCATTTGGGTGGAATATTGTGAAATATTTTGACTTGAGCAACTTCTTGTGTGGGTGGGATTTCGAGGGTGTTCTTAAGTGTAGGTGATATTGTCTCACTCATTCAGGGGGCAAGAGATTCCGAAGCAGGCTCCACCCTGTGAGCACAAAGCCCAAGATGGGGCTCGAACCCACGAACTGTGAGATCATGACCTGAGCCAAGATCAAGAGCGGGGCCCTTCACTGAACGAGCCACCCAGGAGCCCCACCTTCAGCACAGTCTAAGAAGGGATATTATTATCATCCTATTATTTTGTGAGATTTCAAGCACCAGCTTGAAGCATCAGAGGGGAGAAAATTTGTTTAAGGAGATAGGTAGTTCGGAGAACTATCTTGTCCCTACCATGTCCTCTAGTTTAAAGACGTTCAGTTTGATCAGACTGCAGGTGACCTTAGAAGGTCTCAGAATTTGCCACAAGGGCTCTTGCTCTCTCACCCTTCCAGAACTGGCTCTCTGGTCCAAGGGTAGGGGCTGAAGAGCAGTACCCCACTATGGCCTGGTTGTGGAGCAGATCAGAAGTTGTCGAATTCTTCCTATGGCTTACGGGGACCCACCACAAATTGAGATGCAGATTCGTTAGGCTTACTCACCCCTGTCCAAGACCAACGACTGATACACGAGGTGTTTAGCAAAGCACGGCCTCCGGCACCCGGGACAATGACCAGCATGTTTCCAAAAAGAGGAAGAAGTGTTTCTTCCTCCTACCCGAGGTTACATTACTCCATTCTCAAATAGTGTCTTAATTATTTTACACTAGCCTTCTGATCACGGCCCTGAGCCTGACTATGAGTACACAGTGCCATGACCCAGAGAAAAGTGAGAAACTGAGGCAATCATGTTCCAAACATGGAACAGGATGCTCATGGACAACTAATGAACTTTTCACCTAGGACCTTTGGATCCCACGTGGGAAGAGATTTTCTTCAGAGGTGTTTAGCGTTCTATAGATTCAAAATCAAAAGTGTCTTTGAATGCAAACACTTCACGCACGGACTTTATTTTTTTTAACTTCATGTTTTTTGATGTTGGGAAAAAAACACCCCCTTCCCAGAATTTGAATCTAAACAAGAATAGGATTATTAGTTAATCAATAGGAGTATCCACAGAGCTTATAATAGGACATTGATCTGATATGGACTCCGCTCATTTTATGTATGACAATGGCACCTACTTACTCCTTGTCGTTTATAGTGTTAAAGTTCATTGCACTTACACATGGTCCTGCCCTCACTGTTGTCCTTTGCTGCCCGGATCCTAGAATGTCTTGACACTGTTTTTCACTGGAGCATTTTCATTGCCTCAATAAATATGACTTCCAAGAGTTTTTTTGTTTTTGTTTTTTGTTTTTTGTTTTTAGAGGGGGGGCACAGAGAACATGAGTGGGGAAGGCGCAGAGAGAGAGGGAGAGAGAGAGAATCCCAAGCAGGCTCTGTACTCACAGCACGGAGCATGACACAGGGCTTGAACTCAATGAATCATGAGATAATGACCTGAGGTAAATTCAAGAGTTGGTCATTTAACCAACTGAGCTACCCAAGCGTGCTGATTTCCAAGTTCTTTGAATGCCTATTCCTGCTCTCATAGGGACATTCATATGACCTGTTTTTACTTCCATATCCTAAAACCCAGGAGATGTTCATTAGAAAAGCAAAGTCACCCATTTGGGTGGTCATCCCAGTAACTGCCAGGGAAGACTGAGCTCTGTTGCCCGTGGCCCTTGCTATGCCCAGTACATTCCCTCCCCCCACCCCCAACAGCCCATTACTCCTTGCCCTTCTCTTGCTGTCAGGGTCCCTTTGTTCACAGCACATAGAACTTTCTAATATGCTATCTAGTTCATTTATTGTGTTTATTGCTAATTGTCGCTTCCTTGCACTACAATCAAATAACTCCCAGGAGTCTTTGCCTATTTTGTGTAGTAATAGATCTTGTTTGCTTTAAATATCTTTAAGGACAGTGCAGCACATATAGTAGGAATTCAATAAATATTTGCTGTACAAATAAATAAATGCCAAAAGATAGGTACTTCTCTAATGATCAGATCATAAATCTTTCCTTACTGACAGCTAAATCTTTTCCTTGCTTACTTCCTTCATCTCTAGGTGTTGAACATGGCCAAATTTTAAACTCTGTCCATGTCTTTCTTGTACAATCTCCTGTGGCCCAGGACTTTTACCTAATCTAAACACACCCATTTCTTTGATCCATTCTGACCTGTATTCTTCAAAGCGCCCCATGTTTCAATATAAAATGCATTCACTCTTGGTTATTCACCCCTTTTAAGTAAATCTTCCCCATCATTTGTCTTATTGTTTAGGGAAGTATTCAGAACCTGAGAGCCATAAACATTTCAGGAGAAAGGGCTCTATTCAAATTAAGATAATTCTCTATCTTTGTAAATATGCTGTCTTCTTGAAGAATATTGAGTTGCCAAACTATACAATTCCATGCGTCTGGCCCTCTCCCTTAGAGATGCTGGGATAATAAAATTACTGTAATTAGTCTGGTAATCACTCAGCAGTAAAACAACAACAACAACAACAAAAAACAACTCTTACCCAAGAGTTCTATTTTGAGAGTATGAGGAGTTCAACAACACGGAAATAGATAGTATTTTTTTAATGTTTTATTTTAGTTTTTGAGAGACAGAACACGAGCAGGGGAGGGGCAGAGAGAGAGGGAGACAGAGAATCTGAAGCAGGCTCCAGGCTCTGTGCTCTGTCAGCACAGAACCTGACGTGGGGTTCAAACACACCAACACGAGATCATGACCCTAGCCGAAGTTGGACGCTCAACCGACTGAGCCACCCAGGTGCCCCGGAAGTAGACGGTATTGACCTACTATTCCAGCAAATAAAAACAAAGTATAAGATCCCTGATTCTCAAAATTTAAAGCCCCCTATTTGAATGGAGATTTCATAATTCTCTTTTTACTTTTCCTTCTCTTCAAAACATAGGCGTAGAAAATAAAAATAAGTAATGTTTATTGGTGCTTCCTGTTTCGGTCACTGTCCTAGGCTTTTTATGGGTATCATCTTATTCAATTCAACCTCCCTCTGAAGTTGGTATTTTAGAGTTGCAGAACTAGATACTTTTACGTTGAGCAATTTGTTCAAAGCCTATGTCTTCGGATAGATTAGGATAGTTAGAAAGAAGTAGGGTTGTAAATCTAGCCAGTACAAGGCAAAGCCCACACCTTCACCCTTCAGCTGCACACGTCCCTTATTTCTGCAGCTTTTCACGTTTTTGCTCCCCCATATAAAGGAGTTTTAAAAAGAGATAGAGGTAAGTGACCCCAATAGTACTCTAAACACCCTTGTGCTAGGTATCAGGGGTCCGAAGGCTGCGAATGTTTGGAGCTTGCAGACCCTATGGCGAACAGGACTGCAGAAGAATTAACCAGCCTGGGCTTTATTATGTTGTCAGTGTTTGGTTTTGTTTTCCTGAGAGGTAAAGAAATGTAGTTTATTGAGGTTGTGCAAGACATTTTTCAAAAGTGAGAATTATATACAGAAGCTGTCAAGGGTTTGGAATGCTGTTCTACAAGATGACATACACATCTGAAATGAAAGAAACAGAGAGACAAGATGACACTCGAGTTGCCAAGTGTATGAACTATAAATTAAAAACACCCCCACCCCAATCCACAATTCTCCACGTCTTTCAGGAGCCGGTGTATGTGTCAGGAAGCTCTTCAGTACAACAAAATGACAAAACCAGCCTTTTTATCCAGCAACCAAATCCACTCTGCAGATCACCCAGACCTTTGTGCCCCTCTCCCTTGCTATTTCCTGACAAAGAACACTGTCATCTCCCACTAACGTCACATCTTACTATCACTTCAAGAGCAGAAAATGGAGACGGGGTTGACAGGGCGCACGGAATCAAACGTTTCGAAAGACTCCTTAGAGTCAATGAATGGTTTGGTGGAGAATCCGTTATACAGTCAATGATGCTGATTAATTTGTAAATTTCCTCCTCGAGTATAAGTTTTCTCATTCACTTTCACGTCCCCTCCAGAAGCCTTTGATTTGTGTGCAGACTCAGTCAGCGCGAAGTGGCGAAATGAATAATAATCCGAATAATAGCCATGGTCAGGAGCCCCAAAGAAAACGAAAGACGCTGAGGATGCAAAGCCCACCGCAGGGAAAATGGGAGTGGGGGGCGGGGAGGGGGGGCAGGGGATAGAGGCAAGTTTACTTAAGCTACAAGGGTCTCAGTCTTGTGTCTGCAAGGCAAGGAGAACACCGACTTCACAGGGTTGGGGGGAGTTTAAATCCGTTCACGTTGCTGACAATACCTTGTAAAGGACAGGGTGCTGGGCAGGTGGGAAGGATCCTAACCTCTGCTTTTGCAATTCAGTGCGGGACGTGATTGACACTACCTGTGTGTACAAGGCAGGGACCAAATGACAGGCGCCGACATATCATCGTGGACAGAGTCAACTAGAGCTGCACATGGCTCCGAGGCACAGGGAAGGCACAAAGAGGGGGAAGATGTGTGTGACGTTGGGGTTACCTGGGGACTTGGGCGTGTGGGATAGAGCAGACACACAAAGGCTTCGGGGGTGTCAGAAGAGCTCGAGGCGATCCCTACAGGGAATGGAGGACCGTTTTTGAAGGGAAGGGAAAGGAGAGGACTCTTGTTCATGTGTGGAGGACCCTCTAGCCAACAGTCAGCTTTATTTGGGCATGTCATGCCCTGAACACTGACGGATAATATTTTCTTCTGGGTGACTTAGGAAACATTTCCCGTTCTTTTTATAATCTCCCCCGTCCATGATGAATTTTCTTGCTCTTGCTCATTAGAGCCTTCAGGAGTATATGAAGCCTCTAGGGTAGTATTAGGGCATGAGTGAGAGAAATATTATGGGGAGAGAACATTCTGGACCAAATTATATTGTGAAGTTGTAAAAGCAAAGGAGAGAAATAAAACAGCAGTTTGGCTTTTTGTAATCACTTCTAGCACAGATAAAGTTTGGGGAGTATTCGAGGGAGGTTGAGGGGCAGGGGGATTGAGTGAGGTTATAGTAATTGAAATTATAGCTTTACCAGAGTAGACCAAGAATTAGCTAGGCTTTCACTTTTTACAAATAAATTCAGTGTATCTATTTTTTTTATAAATGTGTTTTAAGTATTAATATCTACTGGCACAACACATGTGAAACTTTCTGTAGGTTTCACAACCATCTATAAGATAGAGCACTTTGGGGCACCTGGGTGGCTCAGTGGGTTAAGCGTCTAACTTCAGCTCAGGTCAATGATCTCCCAGTTCGTGAGTTTGAGCCCCATGTCGGGCTCTGAGATGACAGCTCAGAGCCTGGAGCCTGCTTTCTATGTCTCCCTCTCTCTCTGCTCCTCCCCTGCTCACGCTCTGTCTCTGTCTCTCAAAAATAAATAAACATTAAAAAAATTTTTAAGATAGGGCATTTTAAAAAATCTAATATTCACAGTAGGAAAGACTCTCAAAGCTGAAGCTGTTCAGGTGGTAATGGCGGCGCCAAAACTCAAATCCAGATATTCTGACTCCAGATGCAATGCTGTTTCCAATCACGTCATGTTTCACTTCTGTGTATTAAGCAGGATTTTTTGTTTAGGTTCTGGCATTGGAAGCTTTATCTTCATCATTACCCATCTTTCATTTTTATTCTCCCGTGCTCACTGCAATCCACAGCCCGCACCCTGCACCCACTGAATCACCCCGTCTTTTCTCTCAGCCCCTCATCAACCTCGCCAGGCCCTCCCCTCCCCCTGCCTAAACTGCCTTGCAAGCTGCCCTCTTCCCCGCGTCCTGCCAATTGGACGCTGTGAAACAACCCTTATTTTTCTTTTCCTTCCTCTGAAGAGCTACCAGTACTGGTGGAGGGATCGGAGTTGATCCCAAGCCTGTTTATCTGTGAACTCTAAACATCACGATAAAAGAAATAGAAAAATCGAACCCCTGGACAGGTTTGGTGGACGAACAGATTTTTAGATGTAATTTACAAGTCTTCCTGGAAGAAAGCAGGTGCTTAGTCAATTCAACTTTCTCACTCACTTTTACATCCCCTACAGAAGCGTACAAGACTGCATTTCGGTATGCAAGAGCTCCACCCGGGTGACAGAGGAAAGACCCAGCACCCTGAGACACGTGCAGCAGGCTTGCGGGGGGCTGAAGGTGATAGGCAGGCATCACACTGACCACTCTGCACGCTCAACCACCGACAGCCGAAGCCACTGGTGACGGTAAACCTGTCAATGAAAACGGGTCCACGGCTTTAACTGAAAAGCAGATCAAGCCCGCCTCTTTTTTAGCTCCTTTGCAGAATAAAGCATTTGATGCCGAGTGACGGTTCTCATTTTCTTATTCTGCAAAATAAAAACAGAAGGTGGGAAATCAAGAGAATGTGTAGGCAGCTTTAATTGCCTAATTTTACCACATCTGACTGTGTATGCAGCTCCCCGGGGAACACACAGTGAGTGGTCACTGGAGAGAAGGGAGGAAGATGAAGAGGAGAAGACATTAATTCTGCCGGCGGCCCTACAGACAACACACACGAGCTGAACCTGTAAGCAGCGTTTAACAGCAGCCCTTGAGGAATGGGCGTTCAAGTTGAGAAAACGGGGTGTGTTTGGCCAATGGAGAATGTGACAGCAAGCTACCCTGCACAGAAAGGATACAGCCAGACATCTTCCTGTCTGTCTCCCTCACCAAAATCTAAGGTCTCTGAGGACACGATCTTGGTCTCGTCTGTCCAAAAGCAGACCTGCTCCCAACGGCCTCAAGCCTGCACATCCCCTTCACAAACGTCCCCACATCTTAGAGGTCCTTGTAAACTGAAGGAAGGCATTTGGACATTTATCATGAGGCAATGAACAGGGCTTGGAAATTGGAGTGGGACTTACTGTGTTTGCATTTTGGAAAGGTTCTCCTTGGCTGCAGTATAGAAAAGGAATCAGGAGTCAGGCAAGAATTTATGGAGGAAAACAGTTGCGAGGGTTGCAGTGATTCAGGATCATGGGAAGACCCCGTCTTGGCACCTCCAGAGTTATTCTTCTAAATACAAACTGGATTTGACCCTCTCCAACTCAGAACAGTTCATAGCTTCCCTTTAGGTACAGAGTAAGGTTTAAAGTCTCAAGCAGAGGGTTCGAGGCCCCTCATGTGTACCTACCCTGCCAATTTACATTTTTTTCCTTCACATATTCTGGCCTCAACCAGTAAGGACTAATCCCCAAATACCCCACAGGCACGTGTCCCTATGTGTTTATTAAGGGACTTAGCCTCTTAGAAGCTCTTGTTCCTACCGTGGTGCTCATTTCCTTCTCCCCTATAGCATAGTGAAGTTCTTTGAAGGCCAGATGGTGACTTCTTCACGCATATTCCTCCAACCCATTTAGTCCTAGCCCTTTGCACGTTATAGGCACTTCGCAAAAATTTGTTGAGCAGAATTGAACTGTAATAGCAGTACTTGCACTTAGATTCATTTAGTATTTATTGAGCACCAGAAACCATAAACAAAAAGACTGATCCATTTAATTACATTAAAATGTAAAACACGGCACAGAAATTTTAAGTGAAAAGACAAAATATACAAATCACAAATGACAGAGAGGTAGATTCCTTACTATCCCAAGAGTCCTTGAAATCATTCACACCAAGAATCTAAAACAACAACCAAAAAAGCGGGCAAAGGAAACAAACATACTCATTCCATTTTTCATTCAATTGTAAGGATGAAAGGGCTTTAAAACACCCAGTGGGACAGAGGGTGTGAGGAAAGTAACACTCACAGGCTTTGTTCATGGGAGTAGAAGTTGGTACGCTCCCCCAGGGATGGTGATTTGTTGATACCTACAATATTTAAAATGCAGAAGCCTTTATAACCTAGAAATACTTATTCTTGGAAATGTATTATAGAGATTAGAACAGAACAGGAAAAGAGCCATACATAAAGATGTTTGTTCCAACCCTGTCTCTAATAGCAAATCCATCAATGGGAGACTAGTTCTACACAAGGGAGAACTGCAGCCATTGAAAGAAATGGGGAAGGGGCCTGGATGGCTCAGTCGGTTAAGCATCCGACTTTGGCTCAGGTCATGATCTGTTTGTGAGTTTGAGCCCCGCATTGGGAGCCTGGAACCTGCTTCAGATGCTGTGTCTCCCTCTCTCTCTGCCCCTCCCCTGCTTGCGCTTTCTCTTTCAAAAATAAACAAATACTAAAAAATATTTAAAAAATAAACACTAAAAAAAAAAAAATGGAGTAAATCTATAATCACTGGTGGAGAATTATTCCAAACTATATTACTAAGTGAAAAAAGCGGGGTATCTCAGCTTATGCACTAGGACATGCCTTTTGTGCCGGACAGACAGACAGATATGCCTGGATATGCAGCAAAAAACTTGAAAACCTTTTGACATCGGCTGCTTCTGGGCAGATTTATTTAAACTGTATACCCTTTTGCACTGTTTGGACCTTCGAACATTGCGTACCCTTTTGCATTGTTTGAGCGCGTTTTTCATGGAGTTCAACTTCAAAAGCCACCCCTCCCCCAAATACGTACACATCTGTTGGTCATTTACACGCACTGGAAGCTTACCAGGTATTATGGCCGGAGAACCATGAATGACACTGCTTGTAACCTCCAGGAGCTTTCAAGGAGGAAGGGATTCTTAAGGGGATTTCTTTTACACGCTACACACACACAGTGTGCCACGCTCTCCCACTGCATGGAGAATCTGCAATGAGCTGCTTCCTCCCAAGAGTGAGATGCATGTGAACACACTAAAATGCCTTCTACACATTTTGTTAGTTGATAGTTGACATCAAAGCTTTGTTGGACTTGAAAATTTTCTCACTGTGCCAACAAAGAGCCCCATACAATTGATGTATCAGGTTGATTAGCTTCACTTCTCCTGGAGTAGAAAAATGCAATAGTGGCAAATTTAACAGTGGGGATGAGGAGCACCCCCCGGGACTCTGCTCCTCCGAAGTGGTGCAACGGAGATCATGCGCAATCTGGTTACAAGAAGAGAATGCTGCAGTTACCAGGGTACGCGTGAAGACGCAAACAAGGAATTAGGGAGTTACTAAAGACAAATTTAGAACTGAACATCCTTGCCTAAATGGAGTCATAGTATGATTCCATACATTAAGGGTTTGTTGGGCAAAAGTCCCCAATTAGTTTGTCACCAACAGTACTTCATAGAAATCACACTGACGGAAACCATTCATCAAAGGGCGATGCCATTATGATGCGGCTCTAGTAATCAAGAGAGCGTGGCTACAGACAGACATATAGATCAATGGCATAGAATTCGAAGCCCAGAAGTAAACTCTGACATATACGATCGATTTGCAGTTAAGAGTGCCAAGACAATGCCACAAGGGAAAGCATAGCCTTTACAGTAGAAGGTGCTGAGACCTGGAGAGCCACGTGCAAAAAAATGAAGTTGGACTCCTACCTCACACCACATACAAAAATTAACTCAAAATGGATCAAAGCCCTAAACACAAGAGGAAAAACTGTAAAACTCTTAGAGGAAACACAGATGCAAATCTTTTTGACCTTGAATTAGGCAACCCCCTTAGATATGTCACCAAAAGCAACGGAAGAAAAAATTAATTGGACTTCATCAAAATTAAAAATTTTGTGTTTCAGGGGTGCCTCGGTGGTTCCGTTGGTTAAGTGTCCAACTTCGGCTCAGGTCATGATCCCGCAGTTCGTGAGTTTGAGCAGCTCAGAGCCTGAAGCCTGCTCCACATTCTGTGTCTCCCTCTCTCTCTGCCCCTCCCCTGCTTGCTCTTGCTCTCTCTCTCTCTCGAAAATAAACATTAGAAAAAATTTTTTTTAATTTTGTGTTTTAAAGGACACCATGAAGTAAAAATACAATCCACAGAATTGAGAAAACATTTGTAAACTGTGTATCTGATTGGGGTCTTGTTTTTAGTACTTATAAAGAACTCTCACAATTCAGTAATAAAGATATACCACCCAACTTAAAAATAGGCAAAGGATCTAAGTGAACATTTCTGCAAAGAAGATAGATGACTGGCCAATAAGCACATAAAAAGATGCTCAACATCTCTAGCCTTTGGGGAGATCAAATCAAAACCACACAGAGATACCAGCTCGCACTCAGTAGGATGACTGCAATCAAAGGCAGATAATAAGTGTTAATACAGATGTGGAGAAATTAGAACTCTCTCTCACGCATTGTAAAATAGTGCTACCACTTTGGAAAATAGTTTCTCAGTTCTTAAAATGGTGAAACACAGTTACCATATGACCTAGCAATTCAACTCGTAGGTGTTCAAAGAGAAATGAATGCCTACACAAAGACTTGTACCCAAATGTTCAACCAACAGCATGACTCACAATAGCCCCAAAGTGGAAACTACCCAAATACCCATCAACTGATGAATGGACACATAAAATGTGGTATATCTGTATCCATGGAATGTAACTATCCATGGAATGTTACTCAGCTATAAAAGGGAATGAAGTACTGATACAGGCTACGTGAATGAGCCTTGAAAACATTTGGCTAAGTGAAAGAAGCCAGTCTCAGGGGACCACATATTGTAGGATTCCGTGTATATAAATGACCAGAATAGGCAATTCTAGAGACAGAAAAATTCTAGAGACTTCGTTGCCTAAGTGTTGGAAAGGTGGGGAGAAAGGGAGGTGTGGAGAGGAAATGAAGAATGTGTGCTTACGCGTTCTTTCTGGGAAGTGATTTAGTAACAATTGTGGTAATGACTAAAAACCACTATATTGTACACTTTAAACAGATGACTTATATGGTATATGAATTGTATCTCAACAAAGTGGCTATTTAAGGGGAAAAAAAGAAAAGAAAAAAAGGCCAGGACAAACGGCTCCCGGATGAATACTGATATTGGTATGTATGTTTAAAGAGGGGACATTGACATTCCAAACATGCATGCTTACAATACTGAAATGCTTATCACACAAGTATGTATTAATTTCTTGTCAGGTCCCATTTTAACCCATCATTTTTAGAGCAATCAATACAAATCAAGGAATTTCTCAAACAGTCCATCTTTTATTCGAACAGAATCACATTTGACAATCAGGGTCATATGGCTTAAAAACATCTGACCTGGGTTTTGGACGAAGACCAAGGAGATGGACAGTTTGTTGTCAGCAGCCTTTAAAATAATACTCTTGACCCAGCACCAGATAAAAACGGACACAAAGCCATCTGTTTTCATTGGTTTTTTAGCATACAATTCGATGTTATTAAATAGTATATGTTATAAGTAGCTGGTGGGTATGAGAGGGGCCAACGACTCGCCCCCCTCACCACATTGAATGTTCTTGTGTTTACAGCATAAAATGGAGCGGAGCTCTAGTCTCCTCCCAGTATGTTCACCTATGAACCGACCCCCCCCCACCCTTCTGTGCCCGTCTTTTCCAGCAAAGAGAAATCCCACCTCTAAGAGAATCATCTTTCTCCCATGACTGCCCGTCAAGAATATTATCCCTTCAGAAAGTTATCCAATACGTATGGATGTTAGTCACGGAATCCTTTAAGCCTTTCCTTAAAGAAAGAAAACCAGTTCTTGTGCATGCCATTTGTCTTAAGACAGCCCTCCTGCGCCCCTGCTTTCCCACCCCTCAGCATACGCACCTTATTTGAACAGAGGTAAGGGACTGAAGTGAGGGTAGGGGTCTTGCTCTGCACTGAGCCCAAAATTTGAGGCCCACCACACCCCCACCCTGAACTTACCTTCCTGGTCTTCTGTCCACCACTCCCCCACCCACCTTACTCTCTTGGTGGAACGGTCTCCAGACCACTCTCCAAAGTCATGCCTCCTCCCGTCGTGTCGCTGCTCACGTCATTCCCCATCCTTGGACACACCACCTTCCCTTGCGTTGCCGTTAAGCCTTAACTTGTCATCTCTGCCTGTTACCCGCAGAAAAGCTGGACCCCCCCCATGTCACTTCTCTTAACGCTCCCCTACCTTCAGGAAGTAATGCGAACTCCACAGCACGGCATGGCCACTGGGGCGGCCTACCATCATGGCACTGGGCGCAAAAGCAAAGGACACAGGGCTGACTTTGGCTCCCCTTGTGGAGTTTAAGAGCTGTCTGGGTAAGGCCTGAAAGGTGTTCGAAGACCACGGTCATCATTTATTAAAAACATTCATCTGCTTCTAAGTTAAAGAAACCCCTTGAATGCAAACAGTCAGTAGGGCATCTTTCCCAATGTCCCTAAGATCTCATCTCTTTCTGCCGCTGTAGGCATGGATGGCTGTACTCCGTTCTGTCTTCTCTGGACCATGACAGAATTCTGCACGTAGGTATTAAAAAAAAAGAAGAAGAAGAAGAAACCAAAATCAGACACATATTAAATGCTAATCATTTGCCAGTAACTGGCTATTACATCCTCATAAAGGAAATTCTAAAAACCAAGTGTAAAGAAAAACCGAAAACTAATTCTCATGCTTCAGACAATATTTCCAAGCTATTCACAATTAAATAGAAGTGATTATTCTCCTAGGAATCCGCTGACAGTAATTGGGATGGGAATATACTGTTAAGTGCAAGAACACAGAAATCCAGTCCATCACGAGGACCTACTAAGGAACTGCTAAATGAAACCAACAGTTAATTTAAACGAGGGAAAGGAAGTAGCTGGATCCAGTGCTCAGAGAAACAGAAATCATATACCGATGTCTCAAGAAAAATGGGAGCATTTTAACTACCGTGGGTGGTGGTGGGAAAGGAGAAGGCAGAAACGGAAGCCTAAAACGTGTTATGGCAGACCAAGTTATCCATCTGCTCCTCTCCAGGAAAGCTAAAATTATAACAAGCTTATTGTTTTAGGGCTGCGGATCTTTTATGTGTAGGAAGACCCACCTATGTCAGAACTGCATTCTTACACCCTGGATGGAGCAGTGGGACAAGGCAGCCAGTAAGAGCTCTCAAGGATCCTTTAGGATGCACAGAGGATAAGGGCAAAGTTAAGTTTCCCCAGTCGTCACTAAGACAGGACTGTGGGTACTGACTAACTCTGGGCTTCAATTTCAAGCTTAAGACATGAGTTTTAACACAAAGCTAACCAAGCTCGGCTTACCCAGAATTTCCGGCAGTTTTTGTACTTCAGGAAGTAAGTGGAACACTTTTCCCGGTCGTAGTTATTTTCATCCATACATCTGGTAGAAGCATCCGATTCCTTAAATATGTAAGACAGGCATCATTTAGGGGGTGGGATGGGATCTAAACAAACAAAAAAATCCCAAACTTCTGAAGCTGCTTCCCCACTGAGCAGTAAGATGAACCCGTTCCTTTCTGTTCATTTTAGTGAACCTACAATGAACAAAAACGGAATGATCTTTCCAACTATCCCAGCACTCGTTCTGCTCAGACATCTTCCTTTTCATAGTCTGGGTCAGTTTTCTGAATATCTGATCACAGGAGCTCGAGCCGGAGCACTGACGGAGATCATTTATCCCAGTAGGTGTTTAACGAAGAAGCCAAAGCAAGGCACAATGTGCTCGAAATCACTACCGCACAGCGAGGGTCAAAACCCGTCTTCCGACTCCGAGTGCAGGGGTCCTGTTTTCCAAGTTCTCACTTCGACTTGACTGCTTGACACGAAGCTGGTTTCGAGATCCCAAGTACGTCGCTAATGACTGGTCTACATCAAGGCAACTTAAGTGACCGCCACTCATCTCGATGTATTTTTGGCTATTGTTTGCTCCATTATGCAAGCACATATACTATTATGTGCGCAGTTTTAATAGATACCATTAATATCACTTCAAAACCCGAAGTGAGCAACCCAGGGCTGGGAGTTCAAAGAAGGGCAGCAGCCATTTGGGAATTAAAATTAAGCTGTCTAAACTGGAAGTAGATTGGATAACAAACTTCAAAGTGAAAAGTAGGACTCTGAGAGGTCATCGAAAGGAGGCGTTAACTAAAGGTAATTTGCTTCACAGATCTAAGAAACACGGTCTATCTAAACTGACGTCGTAGAACTGTTGAAAACAGATCTGATACACGAAACAAAGCTACATTTCTATGCCAAATATTTAACGAATGTGTATATTTGAAAAATGCTTGTAGGATCAGGGAATAGCAGCAGTCCAATGACTGCATTATCCCAGAGTGACAAAGCCACAAGTCAGTACTGCTAGTCTCACCACACAAATGCCACAAAACCTTATTATTACAACAGAACGTTTTGTTTATATGATACCTTTTTGGAAATCTTTAGGCTTTAAATGGGCAGATTCTATTAGAGCCCCTTATTCTCAGCCAGGCTGTCTCAAGGACACGATGAAATTATTGCTATGAAAACATAAATTTCAGTAGCCGTTTAAAAGCACAGTTTGCGACTTTCCATTTTTGGTCCAAAGGTTTTCCTTGGTGTTACCTCTGCCTATCTGGAGTTTCAGTGACACCCGAATGCTTGCACCTTATACAAAGAATGGTAACTTATAAGAGATGAATCTTTGTTAGCTAAATTACAAACACCTAAAAATGTTCTAGTGAAATAAGGATACGCTGGCCAGGAATCGTTTTTGTATTGAAATATCTTTATTCAAGAACTGCAGAAAATAGACACCCACAGGAGCAGAACAAGCCTGTTTTTTCCAACTTAAAACTCATGAAAATGAAAAGCAAACCACCTTACCGACAAGCAAGGGTTGATGTCAGGATCTCTCAGACGCCGCGCCACCATGGGCATCGTTAACAGGTTTCCCTGCAGGCAGATGTTGGGAGAAAAGAGTTACATGGCAAAAGAGAGAAAATAAATCAGTACATCTCACTAGACCCACGAGTACTTGAAAAATAATTTTGGCATAAGATTATCGAGCAAGGAACTTCATAGGGCCTCTGTATTCTGAGAATAAACATCTGGGTGTGGTTTTCCTTTGCATTGCCACGGCCGTATTTAAATTCATCCACTGAAATGAGATCCTAATGCCCAAGAGGACAGGTGTGCTATAATTCCGTTTTAGTTCATCTTTATTTCTAAAGGCTAAGCTATTAAATGTCCTAACAAAACCTGAGAATACAGCGTGCATTCTAACGATTACTTCCTTAGGATCCACTGATCAGCATATAAAATGAGTGTGGAGTCATTAGCACAAGCCAACATTAGCAAAAGCATTTGTTAACTAAACTTACAGTATGGACTCTGGAACCAGCATCGGGGTTGGCCAATAGACCAAAAGAACAAAGTGACTGCTCAGGTGACATTTCGGAAAGTTAAAAAAGAAAAACTAAAGCTTTACTTCCAGGCACATCTTCTATTTAACTGATACTTCCCTGGGCTTAAAGGAAGGCCCAGAATGCTACTTTGGTTCATTAATCTTCCAACTCAAGCCTAACGCATACAGCTCTGCAGAAGTCTTTATTGATTAAAGATGATCACAGTTCCCTAAAATCCAACTGATGATTCCGTCAAGACACAGAGGACTTCTATAATAGGTATGTCAACTATATTTCGGGGCAATTGCTCTCTAATGGAGTTCGACTGAACTTGGTATGCCTATCATCTTCGAGGACATGTCACAGAAAGGACCTGAAAAAGAACGTGTTAAAAAAAAACAAGTCAACAAACTGTTAATTATTTCAAAGTGGTTTTTTTGTTTTCATAGATTGACATTCTCGTGATGAGCCCCCCACAAATATTTTTAAATGCTCTGCACTAAGTTTAAGAAGTAACTCTTGAATCCTGCTCCAGCTTAATCATCTTCCACTTAAAGATTTAAGGAGAAACAAGCAATTATGCAATACGACATGCAAAACACTGCCCAGCAGAAAACCACATCAGTCAGTATGACCAGACAAAGGTCAGAAATTTTGTATGAAAGGGTTTCTACCCTTCTTGCTCTAGACGACACCATGAAAAAATATTGGGTCATGTTAAAAGAAATAAGGGACATTCGGGAGAATCAATCAAACCCTGTAAGTTCCTAAAAAAATGGAGGTATTTGCAATCAAGAGTTACCTAGTTTAGACACCAGGATGTCCAGGCTAAAGGAGATTCATCTTCACAAAGAAGGATGGAAAAGAGTTTAGTTATTCCAGGATCCTTTCACTTTTAGGAATCCTCTAAGTAATTATTTCATTTTATGATTGTCATTGATCAATACACGAATGTACTCAGGGGCGCCTGGGTGGCTCAGTAGGTTTAGCATCTGATTCTTGATTTTGGCCCAGGTCTTGATCTCACGGGTTTGTGAGGCTGAGCCCCGCACTGGCCTCCATGCTGATGTGCAAAGCCTGCTTGGGATGCTCCCTCTGCCTCTCTCTCTGCCTCTCCCCTGCTCACGCACGTTCCCTCTCTCAAAACAAACTTAAAAACAATACATGAATATACCTTAGCTAGCAAACATCTAGGTAAAAAGGAAATTCACGATGCTGTTCAATTATATCTAGAAGCTTCTTCCTCTCTTGAACAGGATTCTTTTGCAGGCTTGACTTCTTACGAAGAGATAATGGTACTAAGTAAACTCACATCCTTCTGTTTTACATCCATCCTATGACGTGAGAACACAGACCTCTGCTTAGCTGTTCATATTCCTTATATATCATCTCAACAATAATCAGGCTTGGACAAAATTCAGGTTGCATGCCTTACATGAAACTGCTCTTTCACTGAATTTTGTAATCATCGTCGGTCAAGAATTCTTTAATAAAAGTAACACCTGGGTAACATCACATATACACGAATCAGGTTTTGCAGCGTGAATTTATTCACATCTCTTTTCCTTTCTCTTCCGGATTCTAAATACAAGTCAAAAGTAAGTCTGGATTTCTAAATGTCACTGTCTTTGCATGAATCCTCAAGTAGCACTGGAAATGAAGAGGAAATGTCAATTTACAGTGAGGAAAAGGGATAAAGGGAAGATCGAGTGTTCCCCTAGAGAGGGCTTATCTGCTGACTTTCTGAAGGCACGAAGCAAATATCACCAAGTTCTACTTGCAGAGGACAGCCAGAAAGAAAACCAAAGACGTGAGAGAGGGGCCACAAAAGCACAGCACATTTGAGGAATAACTCTAAAGACTTCTCCAAAGGGCAAGCCGTACAAAAATAGATGTCGTGATTTCCCATCCAGTTCACGTCCCCGCTGCCCACCTAGCTTTGAAAGGGAAGGGAAAGGGCACCATACTGAACACGTCCATGCCCACATGCTGGCCAGAGCCAAGGCAAGGTCTGTGGGTCTGATACCACGCAGATGCAACTAGCAGGAAGCTGAAACCCGTTATGCCAGAGCCTAAAAGCCCTTAACCCACTGCTGGGGGCCGAAAGGCAGGGTCAGGAAGTCAGCATGGCACAGCCGGGCGGAGCGAGGAAGTCGAATGCAGAAACTGGATGCGAGTCCGCGGCCTCTCGCTGCCTTCCGCGATGCTGCCTGTCGGTCCAACGGTGGACGACGGGCACAGGTGAACACACCTTGCTTTGACCTTCGATGGAGCCGAGCGGGGCAGGGGGGAAAGGAAAACGCAGGAAACTGGAGGTGGCGGTGGGCAATTACGCCCCGAAGGCCGAGAAACAGAGTGAAGAAGAGCTAGGGGTCCCCGGCCCGAATAAACCGGCATCGTGGGGGAGGAAGAGGGGCAGGAAGGGGCCCGCGCTGAGGCAAGGCCTGGTGGTAGCGGCGTCACCCCGAAGCCGTGGATTCGGGCCCCGCGGTGGCCCAGGTGCACCCCTCTCTTCTTGCAGCCCCGCAGCCGCCGCGGAAGGAGGGGCGGGGGACCACTCACCTCGGGCGGCCGCTTCGCCAGCGCCCAGGCCGTCTCCAGCTCCAAACACGTCAATGGCTCACGCAGCTGGACCTTAAGTAGCGCGCATCCCAACGTGCTGCCCCCGCTCCCCGGCGGCCGCCCGCCCAATCGACGCGCGCCGCCGCCAGACTGACAGCCGAGCCGGGCCTTGCCGGGCGGGGGCGGGCGGGTCTCGCCCCGCCCCCAGCTGGCGGGAGGAGGGCCCAGGCGGGAGCAGTGGGCGGGGCGGAGGCCGCGGGGCCGCCCCTTTCCCCCGCCCCGCCGCGCCCCCCGGGCCGGGGCCCGCCTCTTAACACTTCGGCTTGACGGGCGGCCCCGCAGCCCAATCGGCGGGCCCGCCCCCGGCGGCGGCGGCGCCTAGTGGCCGGCCCCGGGGAGGAGCGCGCGCGGGGGGGGCGGGCACAGCGGCGGGCGGGGACCGGGGGCGGGCCGGCGGGAGGCGGGGGTGGCGGCCGAGCTAGCCGGGGGAGGCGGCGGTGGGCGCGACGTCGGCGGCGGCGGCGGCGGCGGCGGCAGCGGCAGCTGCAAGTTGGGCTGCAGGGGCAGCGCATACACTACAATGGCTGCTGGAAAGAGGCGTAAGGAAACAATTTCCAGGCCCGCCGCGTCCAGCCCGAAATATGAGAAAAAAATTATTAGAAATTCCGCGGGCGGTGTAAAGGCGGCGGACGGGCCGGAGGGAGGATGTTAAAGCCCCGCGGTGAGTTCTCCCGGGGTCCGGGGCGGCGGAGAGGCGTTTAGCGGGAGAAATATCAGGGTTATTTAAATTATGGGACTAGCCGAGGGGGCAGAGGAGCAGCGGCGGCGGCAGGAGGAGGAAAAGTTTGTGCTACTCCCAGCCCCTGCTCAGGACCCCAGAGAGAAAAATAATAATAAAAAATAAAATAAAATAATTAAGCGGGGGTGTGAGGACTCCCGAAGTCGCTTCTGACAGGGCAGGGGGCGATGCGGCTGGAGCCCCAAAGGTGAGGTCGGTGGGAAAAAAAAAAAACCCTTTATTCAGGGTCTGGAAAGTTTGAAAAGTTTTCCTCCTCCTCCTCCTCCTCCTCCTCTCTGGTGCTGTGAATATTGTGACAGCGGCAGCGGCAGCAGCGAGAGCGGAAGACATTAGAGACCCGAAAAATAAGGGAAAAATTAATATAAATTCAGTTTTGAGAGTAAACTCTCCGCATTTTCCACCAAAACATCCCGGGGGAAGGTCGCTTCCCAAAGGGCCTGGCGGAAACCCGCAGTCGGCAATATTTGGGGGGCACTTTGAGTGACTTGGGGTAACTTTGCCCCTCTTTCCAAAGAGGTTTTTCTTTTTTGGAGAAATGAATTTGTTTTTGCCCTTTCCTCAGGTGGGCGAGTCGGGGTCGGGGTGCGGGGTCTGCGGGGAGGTGTGAGCCCTGGATGTGTGGCTGCGAGGGGGGGGTAGGGGGAGGGGGTGCTAAATGAAAGCAGGAGATCTGCACAGAGCAGGGACAGCTTGTTGTCAGTATCATAAACAACCAAAATGGAGGGAGAACTCAGGCATATAACCAAATAAAAATTTTTTAAAAATCGCAAAAAAATCCCTAAAAATCCGGGATGCTCCCCCTTTTCTCGCTGAAGGTAAAAGTATGAACCGCCTTTCCCCTGAAGTCCATTTTGACTTTGCAGGGACCAAGGAGTTAATATTTATTTATTTTTTAAAACTTTCGAAGGGCAAAAAGCCTTTTATAACTCAACCGACAATGAGAAAACGTGAAAATCCGATGCAAGAGAAGGAGGGGGAGGGAGGGGGGAGGTGGTAGTGCAGAAACTGCTAAACTTATTGGGAATGTGGACTGATCTGAGATAAGATAAACACTATATTTGCGATTTTATAACTCTCTTTTTAATGATCTTTGCGGGGTGGGTGGTTTTTTTTTTTTTTTTTTGGTGGAAAAAAAGTGATGCCATTTTCTTAATGGAGTTAATATGTGTGATTGGAAGAATAAACCTTTCCGGCTTTAGATTGCATTTTCGTCGCATTTATGTTTCAGGTTTTGTTAGTGGCTCCCTCCTTTCTTTAAAGTGGGCTCTACAGAGGAGGGGTAGAGAGGTGATGTTGCACAGAGAGGCTGGAGGGCAAGACTGGAGCACCTTTTGGGGAGGGGTGGGGAGTTGCTTGGTTTCTCCCTTCCTGCCCCGTTTGCTTCACCTGTTCATCCTCAGTAAAGAATATTAAGCTGAAGTTTTCTGGTTTTACGTGTGCAAAAGGATGGTGCCTCTTGCATCACATTGAAGTTAATGGGAAAAGTGCTGCTGATGTTGGTTCCACGTGGGATATGGGACAGAGCAAGGCATTTTAAAGGGACAGCTTCTCTTTTCTTAGGATTTTCATCACCTACACAGAATCACTGTCTGAGGACCAAAGGCAGAGGTGCTGGGAGGGTGTGGTGATGGAAGAGCCTTGTCTTTCCATTACTCACGGGCACCCACCTCTAGGAGTGATGGAGGGAAAGGAGGGAGAAACAGGCTCACCAGAAGATGGATATTGTGTAGATTAGTTTGTATCCAAGCTGTTCTTTTGTGTAACAAGCCTCCCAGGAACTTTTCATGTTACATTGCTTTGCTTTGGACGCTGATTTTGGAAGGATTTGTGGAAAAATGGAAATAGTTTAAGGTGTGTGGTGTAATGGTATAGCATTATTGAACGGTTATGAATTCTGTGCAGCAAGATCAAAGAGCTGTGTATGCCCATAATGTGATTTTACAGCCATTTTGTAAAAGCTGTAAAATACCTAATATTCAATTTGGCTTAAGGTACGTTGAGGACTTCTGGTTGAAAACTGCAGACAGAGTGGTGGAGATTCTTTTACACTGTAAGCAGTAAGCATTTCTTGAAGGGGGAAAAAAAAAGCACATGCACTAACACCATGGAAAAGTTTACGTATAACCATTTTTAAAGCCCATCCTATACATGTGCTGGAACTCTGCTCCTTTGAAATTAAAAGGTTTTAAAATCCCGAGTCCTGTCAGTTTGCATCTTTACAGTTGCATGTATTTGTGTTATTTAACAGGAAATGTTTACTGATCATAAACTACTCCTGACTCTCACAGTTTACATTTTTCACAGCATTTTCAGAAATTAAAATGTGTCGATGGTTAGCTGTACTCTGAGATTAAGGTTCATCTCAGATAGAATTTACTTGTGCTCCGTTTTCCACAGGTATATGGAGTTCTGAAATCAATGCCTGTGTTCCTTTGTTTTTATGAGTTATTGCAGTGGATTGAAATTAGAGCTGGATTTTTAGACTTCTTATACAGAATATTTTTTCTTTCCATACTGTACAAACAGATTATTGTTTTGAAGCCCAATGTATGTTAACATGTGTTCACAGCTGAGCCCCTATCTGCGCCTTTCTGTAAATACCTCCCTAACAGCATTACATCGGTGCGGGGTTTGAGTACATCATCTTGTGGTTTCTGATTTTGGAAGCAATTACAACTTTCTAAGAACTCATTAAAAATTATTCCCAAGAACCACTGTTAAATCAAAACTGATTGGAAAGTGATTAAGCTATCAATGGGAAAGAGTAACTTCCCCCCAAATAATCATAGAATATTTACAGAACCTTTGAAATTTATCTTACATTTTCATTGTATTTGTGCTGGAGACAGTTACCTTAACTCTAAGTAGTCAGAATTAGGCTATGGTTTTAAAATCAATGAGACTTTTACATCTTGACTAGTTGCCACTCTGATAAACTGGATACCAATATCAATAAATTCAGTTTCTATAAAAGCGAAGGGAAAGTATTTCTGCCACTTATATTAGACTGTTGGCTTATTCAGTTTGTTGGGCGCTTCAAGTTATGATTAGTTCATTGTCAACCTAAATAAAAGTGCTGGTATTGTGATTTTTTTCCTTTCCCTCAAAGGGTGGTGTAAAACTTTCTTCGTGTTTGGGTTTTACACAACCAGCTGCTTATCTGCATTAGGAAATGCACTGAGAGTGTATACAGTGTAAAATCTGTAATTCCTTAGACAGTGTTCTTTAGATAGGACACAGCATAATATCTAATTGGAATTGGTTGTGTTGAGCTTTTTAAATGTCTTAGATACACTACCTGTGGAACATAGTTTTTCTGAAGCTACTACCAAATTATACAAATTTACAGAAATAATCTAAGGATATTGTATACTCAAACTCTTTATTTCAGTTAGAATTAGAGAAACCTCCTAGTCTGAGATTCTTGTTTGAAATTTATATGCCTAATTCTGCTCTTTGAAATTCTATAAGGAATTTAGCCGCTGTGGAAGATAATTTATAAATATGGGCTAATATTGGTAAAATTCTATATCTGTATATTTATTATAACCAAATTATTTTAATAAACAGATGTCTTACAGCTAAATAAGTTAGTGAATTTGCTTTTATCAATATAGTTTAAAAAGTTTTAAGGATACTTTGTGTTTGACTATCCTACAAAGGTGGGAATTTTTTCCTTCATTTTTAACACAATTGTATACATTTTGATTGCCATTCTGGAAATTTCCCTTTCTGGGGATTAAGTTGTTGTTTGCTAAAGGAAATGTAATGCTCCTGTCTTTGACATTTGAAAAGCTAGATATCTGAAACATATATCTATCACTAGCTGTCTTTTGTTTCAATAATCATTTGCCTCTTGAGGGGTGTGTAATCAAAATATTGGTTCCTTCTAGGAATGTTTTAATACTCTTTATTTAGAATCCTGTTCTTTGGAAAATTAAAATATATTAAAAAATTACCTGTTACACACACATTCATAATACACACATACACACACACACACACACACACACACACCCCAAGAAAAAAGTTTTACTGAATGAGTTTACTTACACTGCCTGGATTACTTTTTCTTTTTTGTGTGTTTCCAAATGTATAGGAAATAAATATAAATTTTTTCCCTTTGTATTGATAATATCTTAGATTCTTTAGTTATTTGAGTAAGGGAAGCGTTTCAGAAGAAGGAAAAACAACTGAATGTGTACAACAAAATCCAAGATAGTGAATATGTTAAAGATAAAAGGGTATAAATTGTCCCTTGAGCCATGTTTTAAATGTTTTAAGAACCTGATAAACACCTTTTCTGAAACATCAAATACTTGGAATATGTATCAGACACTGCAAAAAAAACAAAAGTGGACCTTTGATTTCTTTAATTTTAACAGGAATTAATGTAGGCAGCATATTTAACCAATTAGTAAGTGTTTAGGTAGCCTTGGAAAAGTATTTACAAATAAGTTAAATGTGAGGGCAGGGTACATTGGATTGATAAACTGTAAAGTTAACTGTGATTTTAGAATTGGTGTGTGGGAATTCTTTTCCATTTTACCACAAGACCGCTTTGGAGGTAACCAATTTTTACTTTTTGCATTTATTTCAGTGCCCAATTTTTTTTGAAATGCCTGAACCTGACATCTCCTGTATTACTACTTTTCATTTCTAACAGGACAGCTTTTCTATTTCATTAGCAAATTTAATTTTCAAGCTTAATTTGAGAAACTAAATGAAAATGTTTAGATCATAATATTTCATAAAAGTGTGGGTGTGTAGATATTAGCATTTGATGTCACAAGAACTACATTAAGTGCAAAAGCCTCCTAGAAGTGATGACACAGACATAATTTGATTTTTACTTGCAAATCGCCTGGCCTGCTGTCTACTGGTGTGCGTTCTCCTCACTTTGTACACCTGTCCCTGCCTCCTCTTTCCGGAGTGGTATTGACAAGGACAGGGCTGTGGGGACCTACCAAGGGTGCTTTGGCATTTTGGTTTTCTGTGTGTTTGGCATTTTTGTTTTGTGTATGTATTGTTGTGTGTTGTCATTAAGGTGCCGAGGCTCTTGCTTTTTGAAAATTTTTCATGCTTATCAGAAAACAGAAATCCATTTTTATAAAACAAATAATTTCTCATCTTAAAAAAGTGAAGTGGTGTGATACTGCATTAAAATTGTTAGTGTTTAAAAGTCCCTGGATGTCTTGTAAACAGAGTTACTGCAGGATCATGGCATTAAAACTAACCACAGTGTGTGTTGGGAATTTGAGATGACTACCTAAGAAATGTGTGTGCATATGTAAAATGAGTGAATTTAGGCAATTATGTCCTAGGTTGATAGGACAAGCAATTTGCTTGAAATGTTTCTTTGCAATTTTTTTTAAGTGAAATTTTTTTCCCAATCTAAAAACCTAGAACTGTCAAGGTGTTAGAAAGTCTTTTAGGTGCCTTTTAAAAATAAGAGTTTAAATAATGACTGTGTGTAACAGGAACAAAAGAATGGACTAAAATGCCCAAAATTGATGGGAAAGAAATAGGTAGATGAGAATTTCAGAATAAAATAAAAATCATGGTAAATTTAAAAATTGACTTGTGTGAATAAAGAATAACTAACTACAGAGCAAAAATAAGAAATTTACCCCCCCCCCAAAAAAAGAGAGAGGTAATTGGGGGAATCTGTAAGAGAGTATTTTTAATACAAATTGCTGACTTTATGATAACCTTTTAAAAATAAGTTCCCCCGGAGCCTTTCCTCTGTATCTTCTTAGATTTGAATCAAACTAAATTAAATTCTAAGAATAGTGTGTAGTGGTTTTTTGCAATTCTTTATTTTCAAGTAAGGAAAAATGATTTTCTTGCTATTTTTAAAAGATGTTAAAAGATTATTTTAAATGTGTACCTAAGTGAAGCATTCTGAAAAAAATCTTAGAAAATACTGCAAAATATTTTCTCCATTCTTCATCAGAACTTTAAAACTTTCTGTTAGGTGAATGAAATAGATTTTTAAAACTTAGGCTAAGAACGAGGTACTTTGTGGACTTCCTTAGGGCAATTTAAATTATTTCCTACAGACTTGATAACATTTAAAAAGCTTTTCACAAGGCAAAGATAAGAACATTCAACAAAGTTCTTAATTTCTGGAATGATTTTGAGTGTATGCTGACAGTTAAAGGAAAATTTTCTTTCCTATTTATTAAGTAGCAATTGATTTCCTGAAGGAGGATCTGGACTTATGTAGTGTTATGTTCCGGTGTAGAAGTTTCCTTTAGCATGGAAGATATTCTGAGGGTAGAGGAGACATCTTTCCCTAAAGGGCGACCGAATCATGTACAGGTTGTGAATGGTGATCTGCCCTTGGCGCAGTCTTGAACTCTACGTTTTTTTGAGAACAAGAGACTCGTGTTAGACTTTCAGTTATCAAATACTTGAATTATTGTCTCAAGCCCATATTGAAATCGCACATGTACATATCGATTACTTATGATAGCCTAGCTTTTAAAAAGTTTCTAAATATGGGAATATTAATTCTCAGATTCAATGCTCCAGCTAAAGGGCTGCCATCGTTGTTTTTTTTCTTTAATGTCTATCTTTTTAATCAATAGTTAGGCAGTAGAGCCTTTAATTTTGAGATGTATTTTTAGAGACTGTTAAACTAGAAGTCAATCAGAGAGTGAGGGATTTAGCTCCTTTGGCTAAAAGGCAAGCTGAGAAAATGTTTTCATCTGTTTTGTTCACTAAGATATATTAGTAAACAGTTGATTGAATCATTCCTGATCAGAAAAATTTTAAGAAACGGAACCTGGAAGCTTAAGTAGTTCAGACATTCAGGTTAAAAATAACACCAGTTGAGTTTTAGTCTGCTACATTTTCTCAGTAATTTGATTTTATTTTCTTGTACTGTCTTAAAGCTGGAATTACATAGTGCCCCCATCACTATCCACCATACCCTAAAAGAATGAGAATAATAGGGTTTTTTTTTTAAATCCACTTTAGTGAATGAAATGAAAATACAGTTTTATTTAAGGGTAATGTTATCTTTCTTAAGCTTTTTGTATTTCCTAAATATAATTTCGGTAACTGTTCCATTCTAAAGCAGAGATGTTAGTTCCTTTACTTTAAAATTGAATTTGTTCTAAATCTGCAGTTTATGAGGGTTGTTTCTTTACATAGCTGAATGAGAACTATTCTAACCTTAAAAATAAATATTAATATGACCAGTATATGTGATTATAAACTACACCTCAAATATGAATTTGCTTTCCTTGTATTTCTAACCTTATTTTCTAAGTAAATCTGAGAAAATTTTTTTAGGTGTTTTTCTAATGTGTTATTGTCTGAGGTCATTTAATTGGGTAAAATTTCAACCTTGGTTATGTTACTCTTCTAATAATAGTAGTATTTTATTTGCAAATCACTATTCAGATGCTTAGGGTTTCAGCTCTAACAGAATTAGACATATAAGAAAACAGGTAGGTTTATTATGCCGAGGGGTAGTAGAGCCCTGGTAGTTCTGCTTGAAAGAGTTTAAAACGTTTCAGAGAAGGAAAATGCCTCAAATACAGTGTACCCTTCTAACAGCAGTGGGTGATATTTTATGCTTTTCTTTTTCTGCTTCATGAAATCTGAACATCCTCAGAGCTACTGTCATACAAAGAAATAACTGATTTAACTATGCCCTGTGTAAAGTACATGTGTCAGGCTTAGCTTTTAAGGTAATTTGCTGTACTTTTCTTTTAAGAAACATGTGTAAGATGAATGAATATTCCTTAGCAATAATTTTGCATACATTACATTTTAAGAGGTTATACATGTAAAATAGATTATCCTAAATCAAAATGAATCTGATTATCAAGTAATAGATGTAATTAGACACAACATGAAGGTTTTAAATACTGAGATAACTTGATGTACTGCTGAAATTAGGGAATTTTCACTGAAAGTTGTGTCTGTACCTGAATTTATTTTTATATGCCTAGAAGTTTGTAAACAAAGTGAATATGTATAAATCTGACGCTTTGTAGAAGTTCAGAAGCATCTATCTTTTGACACAATGTGTATATGTTTTTCAAATACAGGCACAAAATTACTTAGAAAATTATAATTTGATTATTGAAGTTATTTTTGAAGGAGAGATGGTGACAAATGGGTTAGTACTGTTTTTATCTATGTCAGGTGAATATCCACTGCATTTGAAATTTTTAATCATTAAGCATTTAAGACTCTTAGGGACATTTCAGTTCTTTTTAAGTAGTGTTACAGATGTTTTCCTGAAAAGTCTACCTTTTTGGACATTAAGACATAATTAAAGCAATTATTTTAAAACTTTAACTGCCTTTATTTAATAGCCACGTTCTTGTTCCCAAGATCATATTATTCTTAAAAGAAGTTCCTATCTTGAAGCACTTTTAATCCTAGCTCAGGTCATCTGTTTTAAATATGCACAAGGTTTCTCTTGTTTCTTCAGGTAGGCATTTATCGCTATGAACTTCCCTCTTAGAACTGCTTTTGCTGCATCCTATAGATTTGGTAGGTTATGTTTCCATTTTCATTTGTGTCTTTTATTTCTCTTTTGAGTTCTCCTTTGACCAGTCGGTCATTCAGTAGCATGTTGCTTCATCTCCAGATGTTTGTGAATTTTCCAGTTTTCTTCATGTGATTAATTTCTAATTTCATACCATTGTGGTTGGAAAAGATGCCTGATTTGATTTTAAGACTTTTTTGGGGGTCTAACATATAATCTCTCTTGGAAAATGTTCCACGTGCACTTAAGAATGTTGCTTTTGATGGAATGTTCTGTGAATATCTGTTAAGTCTGTCTAGTCTAATGTGTTGTTTAAGGCCAATGTTTCCTTATTGATTTTCTGTCTGGATGATCTAGCCATTGATGTAAGTTAGGTTGTAAAGTCCCTTACTGTTGTATTGCTGTTTATTTCTTTCTTTATGTCTGTTAATATTTGCTTTATATATTTAGGTACTTCTATTTTGGGTACACAAATATTTACAAATCTTATATCTTCTTGTTCAAATGAACAACCTAACTTAACCCCTCAAGGAACTAGAAAAAGAACAAATGAAACCCGGTAGAAGTAAGGAAATAACATCTATTGAAGGACAAGTAAACGAAATAGAGACTAAAAGGACAATAAGAAAGATCAGTGAAACTAAGAGCTGATTCTTTGAAAAGATAAAATTGACAAACCATTAGCTAGACTCACCAAGAAAAAAAAAAGAAGACTCAAAATCAGAAGTGGAAAAGGACATGTTAAAACTGATACCATAGAAATAGAAAAGATTATGCTAGAGTACCATGAACAATTACACACCAACAAATTGGGTAACTGAGAAAAACAGATAAATTCCTAGAAGCATACAACCTACCCAAACTGATTCATGAGGAGATAGAAAATCTGAACAGACCAATCAGTAGTAACGGGATTGAATCACTAAACAAAAATTTTCCAAGAAACAAAAGTCCAGAACCAGATGGCTTCACTAGTGAATTCTACCAAACATTCAAAGAAGAATTAATTCTAATCTTTCTCCAGCTCTTCCAAAAAATAGAAGAGGATGGTACTCTTCCACATTCATTTTATGAAGCCAGCATTACCCTGATACCCAAACCAAACAGGATGACACCAGAAAAAATTATAGATTAATAATATCCTTGTTGAACATAATATAAAAATCCCGAACAAAATGTTAGCAAACTGAATTTAACAATACATTAAAAGAATCGTATACCATGATCAAGTGGGATTTATTCCAGGGATGCAAGAATGGCTCAACATCCATGGATCAGTCAAAATGATAACCACATTAACAAAAATGAAGGATGAAAGTCATATGATCACCTCAGTAGATGCAAAAAAGGCATTTGAAACAATTCAACATCCATTTATGATAAAAAAAAAAACTGCCAACAAAGTGTGTCTAGAGGTATTGTATAATAAAATAAAATAATAAAAGCCATTTAGGGCAAGCCCACAGCCAGCATCATGTTCAGTGGGGAAAAGCTGGAAACTCTTCCTCTAAGATCAGGAACAAGGCAAGGATGCCTACTCTTGCCTCATGTATGCAACATGGTATTAGACGTCTTAGAGAAATTAGGCAAGAAAAAGAAATAAGGCATTTAAGGGGCACCTGGGTGCCTCAGTCAGTTGAGCATCTGACTTCAGCTGAGGTCGTGATCTCACAGTTTGTGAGCTCGAGCCCTGTATCAGGCTCTGTGCTGACAGCTCAGAGCCTGGAGCCTGCTTCAGATTCTGTGTCTTATTCTCTCTCTGCCCTTCCCCCATTTGCGCTCCCTGTCTCTCTCAAAAATAAATAAATATTAAAAATTTTTTAAAAAGGCATTTAAATTGGAAAGAAAGAAGTAAAACTGTCCACTATTTGCAGATGGTGTGATATTATATATATGGAAACCCCATCAGTGTGATATTATATATGGAAATGCCATCAAAAAGCTGTTAAATTTAACAATCAAATTCAGTGAAGTTGCAGGATACAAAATCAATACGCAAAAATCTGTAATGTATCTATACATTAATAACAAACTATCAAAAACAATTTGAGAAAACATCACCTTTTGCAATTACATCAAAAAGAAAACCTAGGCATAAATTTAACCAAGAAACCGAAAGACCTATATATATTGAAAACGAGAAAACATGTGAGAAATTGAAGAAGATACATATAAATGAAAAGATATTCCATGCTCATGGATTAGAAAAAATTAATATTGGTCAAATATCCATACTGCCCAATGCAGTCTACATATTCAGTGCAATCCCTATTAAAATTTCAAGAGCATTTCTCACAGAAACAGAACAAACAATCCTAAAATTCGTATGGAACCACAAAAGATACCAGATAGCTGAAATAGTCTTGAGAAGAACAAAGCTGGAGGCATCAAATTTCCCAATTTCAAACTACATTACAAATCTATAGTAATCAAAACAGTATGAAAAAAAACAGTATGGTATTGGCATAAAACACACACATAGATCAATAGAACAGAATAGAGAGCCCAGAAATAAACCCACACACATATCGCCAATTAATTTATGACAGAGGAGCCGAGAATACAATGAGGAAAGGACACTCTTTTCAATAAATGGCACTCGGAAAACTGGGCAGCCACATGCAAAAGAATGAAACTGGACTGCTACCTTATACACAAAGATTAACTAAAAATAGATTAAAGACTTGAATGTAATACCTGAAACTGGGGCACCTGGGTGGCTCAGTTGGTTAAGTGTCCAGCTCTTGATTTCAGCTCAGGTCATGATCTTAGGGTTCGTGAGTTTGAGCCCTGCATCAGGCTCTGCACTGGCAATGTGGAGCCTGCTTGGGATTCTCTCTCTCTCTGTCTCTCATTGCTCTTCCCCCACTTGTGCTTTCTTTCTCTCAAAATAAATAAATAAACATTAAAACATTTTTTAAAAAGAAGACCTGAAACCTTAAAACTCCTAGAAAAAAACACAGGCAATAAGCTCCTTGGCATAGGTCTTCGGTGATGATTTTTCAAGATCTGATACCAAAAGCAAAAGCAACAACAGAAAAAATAAACAAGTGGGACTACATCAAACTTAAAAACTTGTACACAGCAAGAAAACCATCAACAAAATGAAAAAACAACCTACTGAATGGGAGAAAATATTTGCAAATCATGAGGGGCTAATGTCCAAAATACATATAAACTCATACAGCTCATTTGCAAAAAAACATTCAATTAAAAAACGGGCGAGGATCCGAATAGACATTTTTCCAATGAAGACATGCAGATGACCAACAGATACATGAAGAGATGGTCGTCATCACTAATTATCACAGAAATGCAGATCAAAAGTACAGTGAAATGTCACCCCACACCTGTTAGGATGGCTGTTTCACAAAGACTAGAAATTACAAGTGTTGGCAAGGATGTGGAGAAAAGGAAACCCTGTTCACTGTTGTGCAAATGTAAATTGGTACCAACCTCTGTGGAAAATAGTATGGAGGTTCCTCAAAAAATTAAAACTAGAACTACCAGATGATCCTGCAATTCCACTTCTGGGTATTTATCCAAAGTAAATGAAAACGCTTAACGTGAAAGGATATGTATACCCCCATTTACAATAGCCAGGATACGGGAACCGCACACACACACACACACACACACACACACACACAGAAATATTATTCAACCATAAAAAAGAATGAAATCTCACCATTTGCGGCAGTATGGATGGACCTTGAGGATAGTATGCTAAAAAGACAAGTACTTCATGATCTTTCTTGTATGTGAGAAATTAAAAAAATAATAATAAAACCAACCTCATACCTACAGGAAACAGATTAGTAGTTGCCAGAGGCAGAGGGTGGGGCAAGGATGGGAGAAATAGATGAACTGTTCTTGTTTTTAATTTAAATCAACTGGAAAGAACCCCACAAAACAACAACAGAAGTGTGTGTGTGTGTGTGTGTGTGTGTGTGTGTGTGTACACTTGAGGTACAGTCGCTCCACGTAAGCACCGGGTGTAATGTGGTTCTTAAATTTAACGGTACTCAGTTTACCTCCTCTCAGTGCAGGAAGAGGAAGAGAAAGTTTGTTTTGAGAAAAGTGCAATTGATCACATCCAGAGACTGACTCATAAGAGCTTTTCTAAGATGCAGGATACCTCTGACAGAATTAAAAGGAATTTCTTAATTAAAACCAAAGTAGCCGTGTGTCTAAGAAGTGTTTTCATCATCAGATTCCGGGCACACTTGTGTGTGGCTGCCTGGGCCATTCAAGTGCTCTGCCGTCGCCTGCAGTTTGCTCTCAGTGCTGCCACCCTGTGTACGGCAGTGCCTCTGTACTGCACGCACGGGTTTTCTGTGCTTTTTATCCAGCGATAACGTCCAAAACCACCTCTGAAAACGAAGCATCGTCTTACAGTGAGTTCAAAAGATATTTCAGTACACTGTGCCTCTGTATCTAAGGCTGCACTAAAGCTAGATTTTTGAAGTTACCCAGTTCGGAAGTGTGGCATTCAGCTGCCAAAAATGAAATTTGGGGACTTTTAAAGGTAAACGCCTTTATCTGTCTCATCGATCACTTCACCAAACCAAGGCGGAGCTGTACGAGTGTTTTTAAGCTAGCTTGAAATTGATCAAGTAAGAACGCAGAGGGCTTGATCCTTTAAAGATGAGAGCTATTATAAGATGTTTTATTTTAGCCAAGTCTTAGTTAAAAGTTCTTCGTAGTAAAAAAGCAAAACCAAAATGAGCACAAAAAAGAGACTGTTTCTGTTTAAACGAAAAAGAAAGTTAACTTGATTGGTTAAATTATTCCCCGAATCATTAGCCAACATGACTTTTAAATTATATCGCCCAAAATATTTTGAGTATTAATGCCATGCGTCCGTTATAAAGGACTTTGGCTGGAGAGCAGTATTTTCTTTTACCTATATTCTCTCATTGTATTTCCACCACAGTCTTGTAGGATAGGAAGTGCAGGCATTATGTAAATGCAAGGGGCAGTCCTGACTTCCGAAACTGGAATTTTGTTGCTTTGTATAAGTAAGTCTTTAGAATGGACTGGCTGTGTAAGCTAGTTATGGTACATTAATTTGCTAGCGTAAACCTAAATTATATCCAGATTGGAATTTATATATTTATTTTAAAAAATTGTGAAGATGAAATTTTCAGTCATGAAAGGTTGATGCTAACTCAAGTTAGCAAGGGCTGCATGTCTACTTACTGCTAAGGCGTATGTTGGAAATTGGGAAATTATAAATTTGCTAAGTTAAAGGAGATTTTTAAAAAACATAAACCTAAACTTTGTTTTGTAGAATTTAATGATCTCACCAGGTGTAGTCTTAACGAGTTTTTGCTTTAAAGCGCATTTATAACGAAGCCTTCCAGCTTTAGAATAGTGAATATCTCTTTTTGAATTCTTGAATGGTTGTCGTTCAGCAAACGATTTGAGTCTCTATTATGACCCTTGAAGATAGTGTTTCGTTTAGTTAACTTCAGATATTAGGCTTCCGAGATAGAAGTATCCCTGATGATCTTACCACTCAGGAGAATTGAAAGAATTTAATGCCGTGTGTGGTAGCATCCCAGGTCCTGCAAACTCCAAGTTAAGTTCCAGATCCCGAGTTTGTTATTCATGTACTTACCTCCGCAGATTTAGGGGATTCAGAGACACACCCCACATTTGACTGTGCCCAAGTTTTTTTTGTTTTTGTTTTTTTGTTGTTGTTGTTTGTTTTTTGTTTTTTACTTTGGCCAGTCCCTCAGTGCTTTTCTCACATACTTGGCCACATCTTCCCTGGCCAGCAAGTCCCATCTCCAACCATCTTCTTCTTGACATTTCTTTATTCTCCAAATGGGAGCCAGAATTCAGAAGGGTACTTCCTGCCCCTCTTAGGGTACTTAGATTTGCCTTCTTCCTTTCCTTTTTCTTTTATGCCTTGTGCATGGTAGGTTGATGTATGAAAGGGAACACAGGCAGTATATCTTAAAATGCAAAACAAAGGGAGCCTGCGTGCCTCAGTCAGTTAAACGTCCAACTCTTGATTTCCGCTCAGGTCATGAGCTCGTGGTTCGTGAGTTTGAGCCCCACATCAGGCTCTGCACTGGCAGCACGGAGCCTACTGGGATTCTTTCTCCCTCTCTGCCCCACTCTTTCTTTCTTTCTCTCACTTTTTCTCTTAAAAATAAATAAATAAACTTTTTTTAAAAATGCAAAATGAGGGGCGCCTGGGTGGCTCAGTGGGTTGAGCGTCCAGCTTCGGCTCAGGTCATGATCTCGCGGTTCGTGCGTTCGAGCCCCGCATCAGGCTCTGTGCTGACAGCTCAGAGCCTGAAGCCTGTCTTCAGATTCTGTGTCTCCCTCTCTCTCTCTGACCCTCCCTTGCTCACGCTGTCTCTCTCTCAAAAATAAATAAAACATTAAAAAAAATTTTTTTTAATGCAAAATGAATGGTATAGACCGTAAAAATTATAGGTATTCTGAGGGGGGAGAGGTGAACTTGAGGCGGGCTTTCAGCAGGCGTTGAGTTAAGAATGGGCCGAAAGAAGGGAGGACCCTCAGGCGAAATGAATGGTTTCCGCAGAGGTGAGGAGGCAGACATGTGCTGATTGTCCGAGGCCACCAGGAATACCAGCCTGAGTGGAATCTGACTGGAAAGGATGGTGTGTTGGGGGGTAGCACCGGGCGAGACCGGAAAGGTTATGCTGATGCCTGACTGCGAACAGCCTTGATTCCCGGCCCGGGGAGTTTGCACTCTGTCCCGTAGAAGGAAGGCACTGTAGCTTTGTGAGGAGGGGAGGATGAGTTAGGAGAGTGAAGTCCATTCAGAGTCCAGAAGACATGGAGCCCGTGGGTGTGAGAAGAGAGTTACAGAAATGTTAGTGTAATCCAGACCTGAAGCAGCGGGGCTCTGCTGTGCACATGGCCCAGTGCCTTACCACTAGTCCCTTCCTCGCTGGCAAGTTCTACATACACGTCTTCAAAGGCCTCTTTGGCGGGCGGCGGAGGGGGGGTGGCGCCTGGGTGGCTCAGTCGGGTGAGTGGCTTCGGCTCAGGTCATGATCTCACCGTTCGTGGGTTCGAGCCGCGCGTTGGGCTCTGTGCTGACAGCTCAGAGCCTGGAGCCTGTCTTCAGATTCTGTGTCTCCCTCTGTCTCTGACCCTCCCCTGCTCATGCTGTCTCTCTCTCTCTCTTGCTCAAAAATAAATAAAACATTAAAAATAAGGCCTCTTTGGACATAGGTGCCCGGATGCAAGGGTGGCTTCTCAAACCCTCAACATCCCTAAAGCCAGCAGTTCAGACTCCAGTAGTTTTATTTACGGCCCCAGCGTTCCTTCAGGTCCCCGGTCACAAAGCCACCCTTCTACCTTCAGTCGGAACTTCAGTCTAGCACTTCCTCTGTAGAGACATAAGACATAGACGGGCATATCGAGGAGAAAGGGGTTTGATAGCAGTAGATTATTCGATCCACAGAGGAGGTGGTCCTAGAGCAGCAATGGGAGGGGGAAACTCAGAAACTCTGGGCTTGTGGCGCCTGCCAGGCCCTCACCCGTATCCGGAGTGAGTAGAGGATGTCAGGGGTGAACAGAATGATGGCCGGGGAGACTGGGGCCAGGAGGTACCAGACCTTGAATGCCACCCCGAAAGATCTTTATGCTTTGAGAATGAGACCCCCTGAGATTCACAGCTGGGTCTTTAGTGACCCTCGGCTCAGTCTTCTCCTCGCTGGTTCTCAGCCCTCACACCCTCGTTCTCCGCCCCTTGCACCTGATAACCTGCCCCGTCCACAGGGAAGACGAGGGCCATCCACGCAGCTCTCTGCCCACCTCCTCCTTACCCCTTGCCCTTCCAGAAGAGTCCTATGGGTAGGACACGCTTTAGCGGAGCCTCAGGGAGTCTGTCTAGGGAAGGCTGGGCCTCATGGCCTGGGGAGGCATGTATCAGTTGGCTGGAGCCAACGGGGTTACCGCTCACCCTTCCCGTCCTGCTATTTCCCATCTCTCCCCGTTCACCTGCTCCCACCTTCCCCCGTCCGGAAACAAAATGTCGTAGAAGACCTTTGCCTTCGGCCCCCCCACCATGTGTCTTGTCTTTCCTCCCTGGAAGAGGGGGCTCAGCCCAGTCTCCATTTCCTTCGTCTCCTTCTCTACCTGATCCTGCCCCACTATTTTGAGTCTGTTCGAAGAGAACATCCATAACAGCCCGACCAATAGTAGCATCTTTCCATTTTACTGCCACTTGGCTTTTCTGCAGGAGTTGACAAGCTTCCGAAAACCCCCTCCTCTGCTCTTCTGGCCCCGCCCTTCCTGCTCAGACACCTCCTGTGCGCTCTCCTCCGGCGGTGCCCATTCTTCCAACATCTGGGCACTTCTAGGGCTCTCAGCGCCCACCCCTCCTGGCACCGCCTTCCCCTCGTGCGCACCTTTGCCTGGCCTCGGCAAGGGCTTCCGCCGCTACCCCCTTCTGGGCCTCCATGCCTGTTAATCTGTTCACACAGACCTCTGCGCTTCTGTGGCCAGGACCCCGTCCTCACATCTCTGCTTCAGCGCACCTGACGCAGGGCCTGCCGTGGGCTGAGGACCGTGCCAGACACGAAGCCGGACCGAGTGACGGAGACAGACCGTAGCGAGTTCTCTCGGCTCGTGGCGGCTGGTACGGAAGGAAACAAGGAATACGAGGATGAAGAGTTGGGGGGCTGGGAGAGAGGGACCCTCAGGGACAGTGTTTGTGTAGTGGCCTAGACCATGAGAAGGAGCAAACCAGGAATCCCCCTGGGAGGGGCGCTTGCAGAGAAGATCCTGAGGGAGGAGGAGCCCGGCCAGGCGCAGGGAGCAAGGCAGGGGCGAGGCCAGAGAGCCACTCTGCAGGACCGCCTTGTGCCCGCTCTGGGGACAGCTAGCCCAGACTGTGGTTCGAACTCCTGCCCTCTGCCAGCTGGCTGCCACCTCGGGCCTCATCCTCGTTCACGACTGCCCCTTCCATGTGGCCGGAGGGCCCGGGCTGCCGGGGAGTCATCCCCTCCCCGGCGTCCTTGAGAGTGCGGCACCCTGGGATTTGACTCAGGACCTCCCAGCTCGCACCTCCCTCCCCTGCTCCTCCCCTGCTCCCTGCCCTGCTCCTCCTGAGTGGAGCTTGGTTGGTTGCCCGTGTGTCCCAGAGCACGTCCCCACCCTGCCCATCCCTCGGTGGGGGTGACGCCTCGGTGCTTGTGCAGCCAGCTCCCGTCCCTGCTCTCTGCTCGCACCCTGGGCATGGCTGCCCTCTTCACCGGGCACACCGTAACCACCTGGGCAGGGGTGCTCTGCCCTGGGGCCATACCGGAGGGGCTGCGGTGAGCGGGAGGAAGCTAGGAGCAGCGGCCAGGCTGTGTTATCCGAGTCCTCCGAGAGGCTGTCCCAGGACCCCAGGACCGTGGCCAGGAGAGGAGTGGCAGTGGCCTTGGGCCCATAGAAAAGGCAGCAAGGAGGCACCTGCGCTTGGCCCTCCGGCGTGGCAGCCAGCCGCCGATTAACCATGACGGGCAGGCCAGCGAGATTGGGACGTGGGAGGTGGCTCGTTTCATCTCTACTGTCCCCCACCCCCCATGGCCTCCTCCCTTCGCAGCCTGAGCCATCCCCGGGACACAAGAAGCCCCCTCCGAGGCCTCAGCAGGCCTTGCGGTGAGGCTGTGGAGACAGGTACACCCCAAAGAAGGACCGCCAGACGTGTGTACGGGGGGGACAGGATGCACACACGCCCAGAGTCCCAGAGAGGGAAACTCACACACACGCAGACCAGACACACAGTGGGCGTGGGGCTTGTACCCCCGGGGCTACTAGGTCTTTCCATAGATGGATGTGTGAGTTAGTCCACGCTGCAGGGGAGCAAGCGAGCGAGCACGCCCAGCGCAGACCCAGAGAGGGCAGGGACACACAAACTCTGTCCTCCCCTGCCTGGGGGACACTGATGACTGGCTGATGGGGAGGGAGGGGCACACGTCCAGAAGGCGGAAGGAGGGACAGAGAGACCCATTCCAGCCCATACCAGGCTGGAGTAGAGACCCTCACCTTGGGGGTGCAGGAAAAACACGTGCCCCAAGAAGGTAGGAGAGAGAGAGTCACACTCACACCAGATGTGAGAGGAGACCCGGCGCACACACATACCCAGAAGGTGAGCGGCACGATCACACTAAGCACACTGCAGGGGAGGGCAGTGACCCTCATGCCCCAGAAGGAGCTAGACACAAACACAAGCATCCAGAGAGTGGGAGAGACGCCCCCCCATGAGTTAGAGGTCAGACACCACATACACATACCCTCAGCAGGAGAGACCGACTCCCTCCCAGACGGAGAGAAGGACACGGCCCCCCCGCAGGGGCACAAACACACATACCAGGAGAGGGGAGAGAGGAGTTTACCCCCACCCCGGGAAAGCAGGACAGTGGACACATGCAGAAGAGCACTGGCACGCCTGGGCACCCACGTGAGCTCACACACACATGCACACCCGCAGAGGAAGCCACACATACATCACACGAACCAGGAGGGCAAAGAGGCAGCCGTGCAGGAGGGGGCGGTCCACACGCAGCAGGCGGTACGCAGGGTGGTGAGACACACAACAGGGGAGAGCCCCACGGTTCCCCCCACTATTGGTGTCTGCACCACCACACCCCAGACTCGGGGCTGGGAAGGGCTCGCCGGGCCGCCCAGTCCCAGGGAGTAACGTGGCCATTACCACTTGGCTGCAGAGGGCACCCTACACTCCAGTCTGTCCCCTCCAGGTCACACATCTCCGGAAAGGTCGCAGCTAACTGCTTGTGCCCCCGACTAAAATACTACAACGAGTGGACGTTTGCATAGTTCTGAGTAGAGCGCACATGACCGTCACTGCCATCCTGGGAGTCTGTGAAGTGCAGCCGTCGGCAGTGGACTTGGGAAGCCTTTGGCTGAGCCCGCACCGTATAGGCCGTTACCTGAAGCACCAACTCCAACCCGCCGTGCCCTTGGCTCCCTGAGTCATTCAGCTTGCGATTCTCTTTTCCCGCTTCAGGCCTGACTCAGTGGCTCTTCTGTGCCCCCCAGAGCCCGTGTTCTAGCCCCTGGCCCGCAGCCTGCTTTGACTTGCGCTCGGGGACGCCCTGCCCCCTGCTCACGGAGCCAAGGCTTACCCGTCCCCATAGCTTCAGGCAGCAGGCACTCGGCAGGTATGGCGAGGCTTGAGCGGTAACAGGTGGAAGTGGAGTCCGTGTGGGTCCTGTGTCCTCACCTGCCCAGAGTTCCGTGGGGGCTGCCTCCCCCTCTCCAGTGCCAGCTTGCGCAGGCAGCCAGGCCCTCCGGACTGCAGCACCCCTTGCTTCTTTGGAGCTGCGGGCGGGGGGCCTGCACAGGCTCTCCCCGGCCGCTGGCAGTGGCTCTGGGCTTCCTCGTGGCACTCACCCCCTCCAGCCATCCCGGGACACTGAGGCTGGACCTCCTTGTGGCCCCGCCTCCCCCCACTGCCAGCCCCATCTCCCCCTGCCGCACCCCTCTCCCTGCCCGAGCTCACTCCTGTGCTGCCCTGGCCTTGGGGCGGGTGGCCCAGGCAGGCTGGCCAGCTGCGGTGGGGGGTGACGTGGTAGCCGGGTGGCCCTGCCACGGGACTGGGGCCTGGGGGACATAGCCCACTTCTGGAGCAACAGCATTCCCCTGACACTATGAGGCGCTGTCCAGCACACTTACGCACAGGGGCCTTTTTAATGCTTGCAACGACTCTGACCCCCCATTCCCAGAGGAAGATCATGAGGCTCAGAGAAGTCAAGTATCTAAGTATTAGATGATGCCTGAACAAAATTCTCAGCAAAATACCCAGTTCATGTAAGTGCTCAAACGGCTTTTGTTTTCTAAGCAACCCTGTCCCCTCTGTTCTATGAAATTCTAGCTAATAATAATGACAATGATTAACAGTTGTCATAGAACTAGGATCTCTAATAATCTAATGGCCTATTAGACAAATATTAATCTATTGCATAATTAATATTTCCCTTTTATTTATATTCTATTTTGTTACTTAATAAAATAGAAATATGTAATGTTTTATGATCTGATGATTAATACTAATCTATTAATAGTTAATAGGCTAATAGGGATTCTAATTCGAATTTGTAATAGACATTAGATAAGTGCCCCAAGTTCACCGAGGAAATGGAGTCTATCAGATATGCCCTATCTACAGTCCGTCCTCTGACCACAAACCTTATTTGCACCCTAACCCCTTCTTCTCTCGCCTGCTGGGAAGCTCGCTCGCCTGCTGGGAAGCTCGCTCTCCTGCCCACAGCTCACCATCTCCTTTCCTGTCCCATTGAATATGGAAACGTGTACCCTGCTTTGGCTGTTTTTCTTCAGCCGGTGGACATGTTCAGGGCTCTCCAGACCAGCACAGCTTGAAGCCCTCACTTGACCACCTCCATCCAGGCTTCCTCTTTTTTCCCCAGACCTTGCATGCACACATACCCCTACCCCCATTGCCAAGTCCAGCAGAGGCTTTCCCCCAGTGCCTGGTCTGCCTGCTCCATGACACAGGGCCCTGCTACTGCCCTTACCTCCACAGGCCACCATAGTCATCCTCCTGCCAGCTCGACACAGTTCTCTGATCCTGCAGGGCCAAATTATTCTCCACCCCTAGTAGAGTGAAAAATTACCCAGTCATTGTCTGCTAAGTGATTATTTGAAAGCCTTGATGTTAAAAACCCTCTTGCAGACGATTTGTTTCTAAAAAATAATTTACGTAATTAAAAGGCCACGACTAAAGAAAACTTGTTATGGTGGTACTTTTACTTACAAGCGCGAGGAACTCCTCGGCTTCGGTTGAATTGTGTACATCAGTTGAATGGCCTGGGACCTTTGTGGCAGGGCCAGGCTTTCAGGAATGATCATGTGCATTCCTTAGGTCCCAAAAGTTGTTAAGTGTCATAAGCTACTTATGACATAAGCTACGTAAATAATTTCTGACTCTGTCACTGTCCACCGGTTTTTATTAAGTTTGTAATACATCACATATGGTTTTTACCATGTAGGTTCTGGGCGGTGCTGCCTTTAGAGAATTGCTTAAACTTTTTATTATAGAATACTTCAGATACACAAACACATTGAGGATAGTAGAATGATCCTCATATTTCCATAACCAGTTTCAGCAGTTACCCCCTCAGTAGGCGGTTCTATTTTGTCTGTCCCCCACCCACGCGCACCTCTTCTGTGGACTCTCTCGATGCAAAATTATTTCATATCATTGCATTTTGGGGGGTGTCTTTCCAAAACATACAGACTCTTCCTAGAGGTATCACAATATGAGGATCACACCTCAAAAGAACAATGTCTTAACATCGTCAAATATTTAGAAATGTTCAAATCCTTACCATTGTCTCCATATTTTTTAATGGTTTGCGTGACCCATAGGGTCCGTATCACAGGTAGTTGATAACATCTCTTAAATCTTTTCTGACCTACTGGTTACCCCTTCCCTTTGTTCACCCATAAGATTTGTTGAAAAAGTGGAGTCTTTTTGGTTTGGTTTAGTTTAGTCCTACGGAATTTCCTGCAAGTCTGTTTCTGTCTGATGTATTTCTGTGGCCCCTCATTTTACGTAAGATTTAGGTTCTGCTCTTACCTCCAAACATGTTAGAGTCATCTAGAAAGAAAAGTAGGAAGGATTGAATTTGTGAAAGAAGTAAATATTAGGTTAAGTGCTATAAGCAAGAAGAATACCATGCATATATGTCGAGTAAATGCAGACATCTGATATTTTATTTCCAACGTATTAGTAAAAGTTCACATCATCAAAACATTAAATACAAACAGGTAATTTTTTTTCTTTAAACCACATAGGTAATACCTTTGTAAACCAAATTGAGATCTTCTTTGCTTTATATCCTACTTTTTGAAAACCTAGCATCGTGTAAAGGTTATCTCCCTTGCACTTGCACGTTACTTCTGCGTATTCCTCACAAGCTAGCTACTTGTGAATCAGCACCATGATTTATTTCACCTTCTCCTGGTACTGGCTGTGCGGCTTATTTTGAGCCTTTAAAGAAGCAGTGACAACTGGCCTTGCGCATAAACCTTTGTGTGCACCTCACTTTATTTTCTTCAGATAAGTGCTTAGGTGGGAAATGGGTGGAGAAAATGATAAATGCTTTCCTTGGCTTGGCAACTGCATGGCCAGTTTGGCCTCCAGGAGAACTTCTTCAGTCATTATTAGCACATGGGAGTGCCCGCTTCCTTAACTCTCCCCAACGTGGGCCTTGACCACTTAGAGAAACCTTGCTGCTGTCTGTGCTTTTTGATTTTTCTTGTGCATATTTATCTTTCGTATGTTTTCCCCTCCGAGCTACCACCACTTGCTGCCATCATTACGCTTGCCTTTGACAGCTGAGGCCACTCATCTTCCCCGTGCCAGAAATCCCAGTAACCCAGCTTGTTCTCATTTTGCCTGAGAGATTGGCACCAGGTGAGGGAGGGCGCATGGCACTACCTCCATCGTAAAGCGCATGAAGTGTGTGGACTCATAACTTCTACTTTGGCTGTTCAGAGCCCTGTTCCTCCTTTCTGGTTTTTTCTTCCAGTTTTAGATCATGGGCATTGCAGGATAAGTGACAGTAGATTCCTACTGCAAGTGCACATTACAGTGAGGCAAAAAACTCACCTGCCAAATTCTGAACTAATCAGAATCTTCAGCGCAAATAAATTAAGGAAGTGATTATTCACATTACCTAATTCCTTTCTTAAAAAACAAGGATTCAAATTGGCACCTCTTTTGGTCCCTTTAAGTATAGGGGAATGTCAGCTGAGAAATCTGAATATTAGGAAGGTTCAAACCTCATAATCAAGATTCTCTGACTCTATTGTACGTACTAAAACTGCGTCACATTTGCATTACGCCTTCCGGAGTGTTGTTGTCACTTTACGCTGCTCACGTCCGTGAATCTGAGCCCTGGCGTGAGCCTTGCTGACCACAGCTTCGGTCCCCTCCACTGCATGTACCGCCTTCCCTGCTGCACCCAGTCTTCTCGCACTGTGGACACTCTCAACCTCTCCTTTTCTCTTGGTCTGTGTTCGCTTGCTCTTTGCCGCCCCAGCTTGCTCTTGCTAGTGCTCCAGAACATTCCACTGCATCGCCTGCCCGCATTCCCAGCTTAATATTCCCAACCCTGGAAGAATCCTCCTCCCTTGCTGCTGCTTTTCCTGGGGTCCCAGATGATCCTTATCACCAGGTGATCTAGAAGTAGCATGTGAGGTGATCTAGAAGTAGCATGTGTGACGTGGCCCTGAAATGACAGCGAGAGTCCAAGGCCCGTCAGGATTTGGTCCCAGGTTCCTCTCTGGCTCCCTTCCCATTTCCGCCCCCCACGGCACCAAACTGCAGTTCCTCAGGCTCGTCAGTGTGGTTTCATATGCCCACCCTCAAGCCATTTCCGCTTCTGGAATGTTCTTACCTCCTTTTGCCCACCTGGCCAGTGCCTGTTCATTGCTGAAAATCATGCTCAGGCATCCTCTCCTCTGTGAGGCAGTACTCATTTCTGTCCTCTCCATCCTCCACCTGTGTGTTGTGTGGCCTTTGGGTAGCATCTGCACATAGCCTGCCCTCCTGGACCTGCCCTTGTGCTCTGGGCCGCATCCCACTAACCCATGATCCTTTCTGTCCCTGGTCCTATCAACACATAAACGGGCCAGGCCTCTGCCAGCTTCAGAGCAGACACAGTGACAGAAAGCTCACCCCCTCAGTACCTTTGCCTTCAGCTGATACCATTTCTCTAAAGCGCTTCGAGCCTCTGATTTCTCACGTTGCACCCCTTCCTCAACCTCAGCGCTCCATGCTGATTCCTCCATCCCCTGAAATAGTTCTTTCCAAGATTGCTAAAAACCTACCTGTCTCCAGATCAAAAGGGAGTAGAATTTTGTTCTCACCTTGACTACTGTCTCCATGAACTTCTCTCTTCCTTTTGCTTTTCGGACACCCAGCTACCTGGTTTTTCCTCCTGTGCAGTGCATCTTCAGCTCTCATCCTTCCCCTGCACTTCACAGCCTGTGCTGGTTCCCCCTCATCTGTTAAACACACGGCCATTCAAGGGCTTCGTGTTATTGGCGTTCCGCAACATTAGGACAACTCTTAAGTGCCAACGGCTGTGGTATGTGCTTTGCGTGTGATATCAGATCCCATCTATTCCTCGTAGCAACCTATCGGGTCTAATTCTCTCCCTTTTCAGTTGAGGGAACCCAGGCTGCAAAAAGGTAAGTCTTTTTTTACCCATGGCATCGCAGCTGGTGCACTTGACCCCTGTAACCACCAGACAAGGTTGCTTCCACAGACACAACGGAGTCTGACCTCGCCCACAAAAGTGCCCTTTGCCCCCCGCGCTTGGCTTCCTCCAGCCCGTTCACAGCCTCCTGGTCCCTCTCAGCCCGCCTTTCTACAACCTCATTTCCCACTCCCTTCCTTAAGCCACCATCAGCTCCAGCCAAGGAAGAAATAACTGTCCTTGCCAAGGCCCCGCCCTTGTCCCTTCCCTGTCCCTGTGCCTCCCGTGGCGGCTGCACCCCACCTCCCAGCCCCCCTTGACATCTCCATGTCTTCTCTCTCTTCACTCACTTGTCCTTCCTCCCCAAATTTTCCTCTCCAAAGCTTGAATGAATCCTTTATCTCTGTGATTCCCATTATTCTTAATCTATGCTTATTTTAGGGCATTTTCTACCTTCTATGTTATGTTATCAGTAATAAGAAATGCTCTCTGGGGACGTCTCTCCTTCTAGATTACACGCTTCTCAATGATAGAACTGGTGACTAATTACATTTTTTGTTTTCCATGACATGATTTAGTTGAACTAAATAATGGAGATGTGTTGATCCAGAACTTTATTCTCACAGCCCATTCTGGGAGACTCTGCAGGGAGGGGGACTCTAGTGGCACACTGAGGAAGACGAACTTGCTAGACACGGCCACAAGGTGGCACAGTGACTGCAGTGTCCTGGTATCTGTTGAGGGTGGGCCGAGAAAGAGAATAAGGTGTTCTCCATTGCCAGATCCTCCAGGGAAATCCAAGAGACTTTCCAAATTTTAAGCATTCAGTCAACTCTTAATCATTCACAAAGGCAATCAAGTAGGTTAGGCAACTGTTTTCTTCCACGTTTGGCCAGTGGAATGGAAACCTTCCCTCCCTCCCTCTTTTCTCTTCCCCCTGCTATTCATTAATAAATATCTGAGTACCCCCTTGTGCTTCTACTGTTCTAGATATCAGGGACCCAGAAATAGAGAGTAAAAAGCAAGATCTCTGGTGTGATAGGGCTTTTTCTGTAGCCTTCACCAGAAGATACTGGAGACAGACCCAAGAGTTTCTTTGCTATTTGATTGTTAGTCCTGATGTCACTTCTCCCCCCATACCCCGCCCAGCATGGATTGATCTGTAGCCTTATATTATTACCCAAATGAACTTCAGTTTAAAAAGCAAAAGGACCACAAGTCCGTGTATCGTTGTGACCGATTCTGTTTTAGCCATGATTTTCTGTGACCTCCTACCTTACTTTCCGGATATCCCGCTTAATCAAGAATTGACTGTGTTCACTTTGCAGTTAAAGATACTGAGGTTCAGAAAGGCCAAAACATGCATATTACATCGGCAAATACATGGAAAAATACATACTCAGGTCTCTGTATCATTCATTACCTTATGGTCAAGATCGATGCCAGTAAAATTCTTAATAACGGGGGTCCCTGGGTGGCTCAGTCGGTTTGGCTCTTGATTTCAGCTCAGGTCACGATCTCATGGTCGTGAGATCAAGCCCTTCCTTCGTTGGGCTCTCTGCCGAGTGTGAAGCCTGCTTGGGATTCTGTCTTTCCTTTTTCTCTGCCCCTCCCCCGCTCATGGGCACTCTCTCTCAAAATAAATAAACATTTTTAAAAAATTCTAAAATACCAAGCAAGTCCAGTATTGTGACAGGTACCTATAGAGAAGTTCGACACAAACTGCATTGTTGCCAAAGGTACTGTTTGCCAAGGCGGACCTAATAGAAAGTGATTTAGTTCAAATTGTATCTAGTGTTTAGAAGCATTTCTTCTGCCAAGGGGTAAGCAAGAGTGTGAAAATAATACACGCAACGACCATTTGCAAGTCTCAAAACATACACACTGCTTGTTTCAAAACTGAGAGGAGCCACCATCCACTAGAGCAGCCTCCTTTGTGGCGTTCGTAAATGAGCGGTCATTTTGTCCCCAGCGTTGGATCCCCGTCTCTTCCCCGTGCCTCCCCTCCACACCTAATCCTTCCACCAGCCAGGCTCTGCAAGACGGGGATTCGTTTTCACACTCCTCTCGCCAACCCTTGCTTCAGTTTCCGGAGGATGAGGGCAGGGAATTAATCTGAGATGCTCTGTGAAAGACACATTCCCATGTGTCAGAAGTCCCAGTGCGGAATTTCGGTTCACCCTTGGTGTACGTCGATGGAGTACATTTTTTCCTTAATATGTAGCTGTTTTCTCTGATTTGGGGTAACCTTTATATTTTCGGAGGTGCAATGTAATCTTTTACCACAGTTAAGCCATGGGCAAGGGTCGGTCCTTCCCTGGATGGTCACGATCACATATTTCCAAATGAACATTCCGTTCGACACGCAGAATGACTGTTGGCTCCGCATGGACTGGTTTCGTTTTAGCTGTGATTTGAGGCTATCTGTGACTATGACCGCCATAAAATTGAAGGTACGCACCGCCTGTGTCATGGAGACGAGAAGATTAAGACTGTACCACTCCCCAAACGTCACTTTTGGTATTCATCTGGCATCACAGCTGTGCACGTCGTCGTCTTGTCATGGAATATTGCCATTGTTTGTCCTTCAAAGATTCTGTTGGCTGTGATTCTGCAGGAAAAACAAAAACAAGACCCCTTATTTTTAAGTGCACATCAGGCCATTTGGGGGCGGCACGTATTTCTGAACAACACACTGAGCATCATGGCTCTGCTATTTTAAACCCCCAGAACTAAGCCAGAGACTTTACACGCGTGGCCCCGTTGACTTTCCACCGCAAGGTAAGTACTTATTTCCAGCTTGCAGAGGAAAATGCCACAGCGCGATTACAGTGTCGGAAGTTGCAGGAACAGGAAGGCTCGGGCAGACCTCAGGCGCTGTGCTGGTCCCCGGAAGGCCAGTCAGTTGCCTCCATGCACCGTTGCCTGCACTGCCCGATGCGCTGTGACTTGGTGCAGGTGGTTGTGTTGGGAGAGGAACAGCGTGAAGACGATTGCCAAACTGTGCCGTTCGGATTATGAGAGGGCAGCCTTTCTGTAATCCAGGTGCCGCACGGAGTGGGGTGCGGAGTGGGGCGAGAGTGGGGTGCAGAGTGGGACGAGAGTGGGGTGCAGAGCAATCCGGGCGTGTCCGGCAGAGGAGAAGGGGCAGCCCTAGTCCCGATTTGAGGCTTCAACAAAGATGACCTTGAGGCCTCACTTTGAAGGCTCTCAAACCCTTTTCGTTAGTTGACAAACACTGCAAAGGCCTCATAAATGAAGGTCACATTTCTTTGAAAAAAGGTTAATAACCTAAATAAAAACCGAAAGGAGAATCCACACTCAGTTCTGTTTCAGAAAGCAGCAAAAGCACACGAAGAATGGGTGTCTTCCAAATTATCTAGAAACGTGGCCGGGGACGGGAGTGGGGGCAGCAGATCGTACAGGTAGCTACATTCAGGATGATTTGTAAATCATCGGAGTAATTTAAAAATGTTCAGCCCTTGGGAACATGACTCACACGAGGCTCCTCCTCCTGTCGCGAGTCTCCTTGGCCCCACGCCAGCGTCTCGCTGTGGCTCCAAAAACAACAAATCGCCTCAAGTTACCCAGACCCACCTTGTGGTTTCTGACTCCCTCTACCTGCAGTACCTGCCCAAGCATGGCTAATCCTTGTTCTTTTGTTGTCTTGGCCCCACTGTCACGTCGTTTATTTTTTTTTTAATTAATCAAAGGCAAGCCTCCCAATTAGCATGGCACTTCTTTCTTGTAAGACTACCACTAATTAACATATTGAAAAGGTCGGTACAGAGGCTGCATTGAATCGGTTCAGTGGGTACTGCCTTTGGTATTTGATAAATGGAACGTATCCCAGAACTATTTATTATTTGTAGGTCTCAGTTCCAACCAGAGTGTATTCCTGGAGCCTGTAAATCATGTAGGATGATGGGCCAGTCTCTAAAGCAACAGGTGAACCTCCCCGGCTCCCTCCACGGGCAACAGCTGAGAATGTGGCTCTCAAAGCCGCCTAGACGTATCCTTTCTAGTAAGGACTGAATGTGGCTCTTACATTGAAGCCAATATTCCTTTTTCTCGCCGCCCCCCCCCCCCGAATGGGAAGGGAAGATTTTAGTCATTTTGAGTCATTGCCCTTATAAAGGATTTTAGTTTATCAGTTCACAGATTTTTTAAAAAGTTGGGGTTTTTTTTGCACATTTCAGTAAATTCATATGAAGATTTGTGTGTCATCCTCCGTAATCTGGTTTTCCTCAATAGGAAAACCTGCATTTTTTTCCTAGCGTATTGAGGTGTGATCGATATTGAATAAACTGCACACATTTGAAGTGTTTAATTTGCCAAGTTGTGACACAGGTCCATATCCCTAAAACCTTCACCATAACCAACATAGCACACATAACCATCATTCCGAGAAGTTGACTCATGTCCTTTGGTGAGCTGTCCCTCCCCAAGCTCCCCCCTCCAGTCCCCAGAGAACCACTGAGCTGCTTCCTGTCACTACAGATTCATTTGCATTTCCTAGAATTTTACATAAATGGAACCATTTCATATATACTCTTTTTTATGTCTGACTTGTTTCATTCAGCATAATTATTTCCAGGTTCCTCCATATTACCGTGTATATTAATGGTTCCTTCCCTTCTATGGCTGATGAGTAGTCCGTCACATGAATCTGCTACAACTTGCTTATCCACTCACCATATTGATAGGCATTGGGGTCATATCTCGCTTTTTTTACTATTGCGAATAAAGTCGGTATGAATATCCGTGTACGAGTCTTTGTATAGATACGTGTTTTCCTATCTCCTGGGTAAATGCATAGGTGTGAAATGGCTGTGTCATGTGGTAGACACATGTTCAACATTTTAAGAAACTGCCAGACTTTTAAAAAGCGATTTCATTATTTTTACCTTCTTGCTAGTGCTAGGAGTTCCATTCGCTTTCCATCCTCACCAGTACTCAATACAGTCAGATGGTCAGTGTCTTTCATTTTAGTCATCCTAGTGGGGTAGATGGCGCTGTCTCACTGTGGTATTAATGTGCAGTTCTATAAGGACTGATGATGCTGAGCATCTGTTCATGTGCTTACTTGCCATCCATCTGTCTTCATTGGTGAGGTGTCTATTCAGATATTTTCCCATCCTTCAATTTGGTTGTTTTCTTATTGCTTAGTTTTGGAAGTTCTTAGTATATTCTGGGGACAAGGTCTTTATCAGATCCAGGCTTTGCAAGGATTTTCTTCCAGTGGCTCATCTTCTCATTTTTTGAACATTGTCTTTTGAAGAGCAGTTTTAAATTTTGAGGAAATCCGGCTTATCAATGTTATTTTATAGGTTGAGGTTTCAATGTCATAGCCAGGGTAGTTTTGAGTAACTGAATATCACAAGATTTGTGTCTGTTTTGTTCCAAAATTATGGTTTTAGGTTTTACATTGGTGCCTATGATTCATTTGGAGTTACGCTTATATATAGTGTGAGGTGTGGCTGTTAATGGACACAACCTTTTCCAGCACCATTATTTGAAAAGCCATTCTTTTTGGTAAAATATTTTTTTAATATAAAAGTAGGACATTTGTAAAAGACAGAAGAATATAAAGCTTTTATCTTGCTAATTTTTAAAAATAACTTACCTAGATACTTTTAAGGGTATTATGGGGGGAGTAGTTCTGAGTGTTTAAGTGTGTACCTTACAAGATTGGAATCATAGTATATTCTCTGTCTTGCTTTTTAAATGCATCCTATCAGTGTTTCCCCCCGTGTGATTTAATATTCTTTAAGTGCATGGTTTTTAACGGCTACATAGCTATCCTGTCACATAAAAATACGCTTTACCCTTTTATTAGACATAATCAATTTTTATTCTTAAAATATACTTCGAACATGCTTACACTTGAATCTTTGTCTCTCACCTTTCCTTTTTTTTTTTTTTGCTGACATTTGTAGAAATGATTCATGAGGTCAGCATATATGAACATTTAAAAGGCTTTGAATACATATTTCCACAATGTAGTCCAGAAAATTTTAATGGTTTACACTCCCACCAGCAGCTACTAAGAAAGTTAATTCTTATGGCAAACTTTGCTTGCTTTTTTTTTTTAAGGCATCAGGGATACGGGGCGCCTGGGTGGCTCAGTCGGTTAAGCTTCCGACTTCAGCTCAGGTCATGATCTCGTGGTTCCTGGATTGGGCTCTGTGCTGACAGCCTGGAGCCTGCTTCGGATTCTGTGTCTCCCTCTCTCTCTGCCCCTCCCCTGCTCGCGCTCTGTCTCTCTCTCTCTCTCTCTCTCTCTCTCTCTCTCTCAAATAAACATAAAAAAAAAGTAAAAATAAAGAAGCCCCTCTTCTCATCTGAGACGAACACCTCTCCCTTTTCTCAGGCTCCCATTTGCTCCATGTTCTTGCCTGCCTCTTTATGCTCACTCGGCACAGAAGCTGTCCCAGGTCCCTCCCCCTTGGCGTCCCCAGTCCCCCTTAGGTACCAGCCTTTTTTTCATCTCTTTCAGTGCAGAGCTTTTCAGCAGAGAGCATCCTTTCACTGGCAGTCATTTCCTTCTTGCTCAGGTGGCCGCCCACATGGGGGTGTCTCTCCCCCTTCCTCCTTCCCCACTCTTTCTCTCCCTCCCATTGCACCCCCCACAGGCTTTCTTGCTGAGGTGTGGTCTTCATGCCTACGTGACGAGCTACATCCTTGGTAGCTTTGTCTTTCCATGGGGGTTGCCACCTTTTTCTTCCTTCTCTGCCCATCACCTCTTTAGATCACCCCGTTTTGTCTCAAAGCAGTGGTCTCTAGGCACCGACCCGAATTCATCAGTAATTTGGTCTAAATCTGCCCGTATAAGAGGAAGCTACACAACCAGGTCTGCCGCCTCCTTGTCTCCTTCCTTATGTGGTCAGGCACTTAAGGGCTTGTCCGTTCTTTTCTAGGAAATGCCTCTTTTTGCTGGTTTTCAGCTCTCTCTTGCGCTACTCCAGCACCCAGCTGCTGCATCTCATGTGCACAAATACACCCTGTACTTTCTCCCCCCCTTCTCTTTCTTCTCTCCTCCCCCCGCCCTGCCTCCCCAAGTACCTGTTCTCAGCGTCTCATAACTGCCCCACTTGCCGTCTTTAGTACGTGAGTGCTCCGACATCCCAGCCACCGGGGATTTGGTGCACTTCTCTCATTAGAATCTTTACTGTGTCTATAAACCATGTTCGACTCCAGCCGGGGCCCCATCTTACGTATGTAAGAAGCCACGCTTCTAATCCAGGAATTCTGGCTAACTGGTCTACCTCCCATCCCTCCTCCTCCCTCTCTTTCCTTATTGTATGTTCTCGAAGGTTAACAATCACCCCAACTCTATTGTATGCTTTTCCTTTTCTGAGCCTCTGTTGATTCGTCCCTCTAATACTGCCTTGCGACAGCTTTTATTTTAATTAGCAGTCATATGGCTTCACTTGACATAAGGTATCTACCCTGTGGCCGCAGCTGTCTTGAACACTCCTTCGAGAGAACAGGGGCCATGCCCGTCTGCAGCCCCAGTGATTTCAGATTGGTGCCATATGCCCTAGGTTGTTGGTAACATGTATTGCATCAGTGTCGGCTGTTTATCTTAATAAGTGGCAGCCGCATGTGATTGAGCAGTGACTCTGTGGTCGGGAGAAATGAAGCTGGTGACTTGTACATGGAGCCCCTGGTGTCCCTTCTGTCTCGGTTAACGCCCTTGGTGGTGGGTCCTCGTTACCTGTGCAAACAGAGCGAAGCTGTGGGTCATCCGAAACCTTGAGGACTTCAGAACCCATTTTGGTGTTTTCTTTGTGTGTTCTTGAAGACGGACTTGCAATCTGCAAACTCACTTTAAGACAAATAATAGTCTCGTTGTAAAGCCGCGCTCAGGAGCTAGCGATTCTCCATCTCCTTACTCTGTCTCTCCGTTGGGGCATTTCCGGTTTGCACCCTCGCCTGTGGACATGTGGCCCGAGGGAAACACTCATGGGGCGGCGTTTCTCATTCAGCTATTGTTTAGAAAAACCTCAAAAGGTTCTTCTGAAAACTTCATAGAGAAAACATGGATGTGTCTGAAATATAAATGAGGGAAATAAGTGGCAATTTTGAGAAATGGCAGTAAACGGAATAATATTTGACCAAATAAAAATATGAACAACCTAGATAACTTTTGATTCGGGGGAAATCTATAAATCTAGCCTATTGAGTTATTTACTTTTCGCTTTTCAGTGTACTATAAGTTAATTTGTTTCTAACAGGAACTGAGCCAGATTGTCCGATAAAGTGTGAAAATACGACAGTGAACAAAAACCAATTTGGTTCATATGCCATTAACCAGAGTGGGTCTGACTTTTGGAATTTCGAACTAACTCTTCTTTTCTTTTTAGGTTGCCTCTTGGTGCTGCATTGGCCGTATTTGGCACCCAGAATGCTTCATTCTGTGATGATCTATTAATAAGGTTACCTTGTAGAGTTTGGAGCAGGGCCTCAGGTAGGTGGCTTTTATCATTATATGGCATGGCTTTCAAAGTGATCCATTATTTCAGTTTTTAAATAATTTAAGACGTCGTATTGAAAGCTTTGAAAAGCATGCCACATAATAAGCATGCCACTTACTATTTTAAGGTCTATCAATACGTATTGTGTTCAGCAGGACTTTATTAATAGTTATAGTCTAATGGAAGGATTGGAATACTGGCAATGAGCAGTCTTCCTTTCTGCACAAATTGCATAGCTGCTGTAAAAGCTTATTTACTCATCTTCCCCAAATAGCCTGCAGATGAACTCTTGAGCTCTCCTGTCTCTGAATCTTGCTCGGAGTGATAGACTATCCCACTGTCACCACTTTATCTCCTTGCTGTCTACTGGGAGGGATTTCATTCACTACAGGACAGTGGGGAGGGCTGCTGTCTCTGCTTGCTGGGAGGGGGCAGATGCTAGGCTAAGGGACCCAGTGGGACAAGAGCAGTTCGCTAGCCTTGTTGGAAGGGGACACACCCAGGCATCTAGATTTCCCGGCCTGCAGGTGCAGCTCGGTGGCACAGCATCGAGGTGTAGCGATACTTGGACATCCAGGCACCCGTGGGTGTGGTACCAGGTAAGTCTATCAGCAGGACCCCCCAACGCAGGATTGAGAGTTAGAGGCCAGGCCCCTCAGCCCTAGGTAAGGTAGGTGATAAAAACACAGATGGTCATGCCAAATGCCAGAGGATGGGCCCAAGGTAGTGAACTGCACTGAGGGCAGGCAGGGTCCCAGAGTATATGTCAACAGAGCTTTCGCATCCAGTAAAAGGTGCTTAAATTAATCGGGCTGAGATCCCTAATCACAGTATTCTGTGAAGAGTAAGCATTAAAAATCTAGCTACCATACTGTTTTGAGTCATTTGTATATTTGTATAGTCCAGTTTTTAGATATATGAGAAGATGTTCATAGTGTTTTAGTGTTATGGGTTGTGGATTTTTTTCCCTTTTCTACTTCGTTGTCGTTTTTTTTTTTTTAATTTTTGTAATGTTTTATTTATTTTTGAGACAGAGTCAGAGCATGAGCAGGGGAGGGGCAGAGAGAGAGGGAGACACAGAATCCAAAGCAGGCTCCAGGCTCTGAGCTGTCAGCACAGAGCCCGATGCGGGGCTTGAACTCATGAACTGTGAGATCATGACCGGAGCCGAAGTTGGACGCTTAACCAACTGAGCCATCCAGGTGCCCCTTGTTGTTGTTTTTAAACTAGTTTTTGTTGAAACTGTTTTAGCAGCCAGAAAAAAAGAAAAACGATTTTCATTACTTTTCCTTAGCCAACGACATTTATGTAGATTTTCCCCATTTTGATTTCTCGTGTATCGGTATTCCCTCAGACGTTTTCTCTGATATTTTCAAAGTCTTCCTCACACTTCAATTTCACGTGACGAATGCCCTCTTCAAAGATTTTGAATTTCACTTTGTTCCTTTTTCTTTCCTACACAACCTCATTGGCTATTTCCAAACGATAAATGGTAATCGACGCGGGTTGCGTGTGCTAAACGAGGTATGGGATAGAATGTTTGAAAGCAGAGATGTTCTGAGAATGCAGGCCGACTGAGCACCTCCCGGGCGTGTCTCTGCAGTGCCTGACGGGTCACGTGCAGGCCTCTGAGTAACACATGCCCACGTGTCCCTGACTTCAGCGCCCCCTGACAGAAACAGGAGGGACCCCCAGGCGGTGTGGTCCCCTGAGTCCCCTTCCACTCCTCTGCCAAAACAGACTAACAGCTTCGTTCTACCAGCTGTCTTCCGAGCTTGCTTTACTCGGATCTGAAATTTCAGAAACATCAAAACATGCTGACCTGCTTGTTTTGATTCCTGAAATTCCTTATCAGGACTATGGTTACGCTCAACAGATATTCATCAAGCATCTACTACAAGCCAGACCACTGACCAGGTGCTGGGGGTATAAGGATGAATAATAGTCTCCCTGCAGATGAATTTAGGATCCCCGGGGGAGAGGCAAGCAATTTCAAGAGAAGAGCTTTACCGTGTATAGGTGTAAAAGGCTCCGAGAGGTACAGTTAGGAAGTTCGCTCTCGCTCAAGTAAAATCGGTCAAGGAATGTAATTATCAAGTCTCTTCTAATTGTGATGGCCAGGGCGGGGCACCTGTCCCCTGGAGGTGGAGGACGAGTGGCCGCCCCTGACTTGACCATTTTGCCTAGACCTGATGCTATTTACTCAACTACATAGGAATCGGCACAAGTGGCTCTTTCCAGAAGCGGTCGTGTCCTGGACCGCCACACGGGCATAACTCAGGGAGTAATGACACACGCAGAGCCTTACCTGGATGTGGGCTCTGTTTCCATGACACAGTTTAGCGCTGCTCAAGATTTTGCACGCCCACTTAACCACCTCCGCACCTCTTCGTAACCCATAGCATGAGCCTGTATTGAAAGTGCACTTTACTTTGAGATGGCTTCGAACGAATTCTCTGCATGAGCTTTTCTAACTACATAAAACTTTCTTTCCTCGTCACATCTGTTCTAACGTGTACTGTCTCTGCCTTCCCGCTGGCATTGGGGGGCAGATTCAGTACGAATGCTTGGGAGGGTTCAGACCTGAAACCTGTCGGACTCTATAACTTTGTGGTATCCGACAGTTAGCCATAAATGAATGGAGACCTGGTCCCCGAATGTTGGGGGCCCGTCAGTGCCAACATGTTCAGAGTTGATGTCAAGCCTTTTTGTTGTAGCCCCGGGAATGTAAGAATAAGAACAACCCCTCCCAGTTTGGGAGATAGGCAGTTTTCCGCTGGGGCTGACCTGTGAGTTACCTACTTTATACCTAGCCATAGCACCGATATTCTGGAGATGTTTTATACCAAAGAAAATAAAGCCAGGAAAACCTCTACAAACAGTTACAGTTTTGATTAAGCAATCTTACTTTGTATGCAGATGTCATTGTGATTCTTTGCTTTCTCGGGCACCATTGATTCCCTTGTGCACAGTTGCCCTCTCATTTCCTGTTTGCAAATACAGACTAAAACTGCCCTTCGTGAAGAAAATGGAAATACCTGGAATACCACCCATGTGTATTTTTTTAATTGTTTTTTTGTAAGCAGGTTCCTTTTTTTTTTTTTTCCTTTTTTGATCTTTATTTATATTTGAGAGGGAGACACAGCATGAACAGGGGAGGGGCAGAGAAAGAGGGAGACACAGAGTCCGAAGCAGGCTCCAGGCTCTGAGCTGTCAGCACAGAGCCTGGTGCAGGGCTCGAACCCACAAGCCGTGAGATCGTGACCTGAGCCAAAGTCGACACTCAACCGACTGAGCCACCCAGGCGCCCCATTAGTTTTTCATTTGGATGAGAATATACAATCTTGCGGGAAGACTCCTCCACATACTAGTGAAAATGAAATGCTAACTTCTAAGTGATGAATCATTAAAAGAGAGCTTTTAAAAGAGAAAAAATTTTTAACATGACATTTATGTTCTATAAAATCAGTAACCAATGAAAATATTTCAGAACTGGAAGATAAAATTTACTTGAATATTCCATCTTCATCAGATTGCCTGTTCCTTCTCTCTGGCTACTCAAGAAAATGCAATAAACAGCCATACCCGGGTTCAAGGTGGCCCAAAAAGGAACATCCTGATTGTAGAGAGAGAGAGAGAACCGATGTTGGAAATTGTTGGTTCCACTTTGGAATTGGTTGGACTTTTTCCCATTGGTCCTTAAACACAAATAGGTCTGCTTTTTCCCTTCACTTCTCTGTTGGCTTTTACTGTTTGTTTTTTAAATATAAGGCTTTCTACATATCCGTGAGGCTAAATTTTTTCTGGTAAGTTCCAAAAGGATTGTGCTAGAACTACGTTTTAATGGATTGCTCCAAAGTTGAAAACATCAAGCACAGCCGTTCAAAACCGGCAGTCTTATTTTTACTAGTTTAGTTAACTCTGACATCTCCAGGAACACAAGGACAGTAATTTTCAGTATTTTGAGTATGAAGTTTGTGATTTGAGTACTCACAGCTCGGGTGGGTCAGGCGCCAACCCAGCTCTTTGCAGCATCTCCTGCCTCCCAGTGGGGGCACCCCTGCTCCTTTCTGTCCTCTGCGGGCATCAGTAGCCTCCTCTGACCATCTAACCCCTCCCCCCCAGTCCTTCCTGCTGCAGGCACGGGTGCACCTACTGGGCATGTTTTCACTCCAGAAACTCTTATTAGGAACGGGGACTGGATTGATCCTTTATCTACTTGTACTGGCTCCTTAGCAATGGATCAATCAGAGAAGGCTTTTTTCGGAAACAAAACAAGTATTTTCGGTAGTTCTTATTACAGTTGCTGTTGTTTTAATCCGAGACTTCACAGATAGCTGCTAAGTTTCAAAAATAGCCTTTCTACTGGCTTAGTTTACTGGGCCAAATTGTAACTGTACGGTATTACTTTTTACTTGGACATCAATAGGTATATTCTGTCCTGTGTCTGTTATGTGATCTGTTATGGTGATCGAGCAAGCCTGTAGTTCATTTTGATGCCGGAAAGCACGTGCCCTGCTTCAATTACTTTCATTCATTCAAAAAAATGTTTACCTTTATGGGAAACAGCACTGAATAACACTGACGCAGCTCCTGCCCCAATGTTGCCTACAGTCTATTTTTAATAGTCTTAGATTTTTAGAGTTGCAAGATATGTTTTTCCTTTTATTATTCATTAATAGGAGATTTTACAGACTTACAGGAATTGAATGCTGTAAAAATTTCCACATTACAGTCACAGTCAAAAAAATGTTCTAAGAATGCCATCGCCCTTACTTCAAAATCGGTCCTCAGTCATGTTATCTTGCTAATTTCTTTCACGTTATCCAAAGTTCTCTTGTTTTGTACACGTAAGTTAAAGTATTAGCTATTGGTAAGTTTCCTTTTGCAAGCTACCTATCTATATGAAAAACATGTTTTAAGCAAATGTTGACATTTTCTGCATTGTTTACTAATGGTGTTTTAGGATTAACATATGGGAGAATAAATAAAACTCTGATTATCGATGGCATTTGCCCTTAATTACCAATGTATATGTTTGACTTTTAACTTAAATATGAAAGAAACTATTGATGCAGGTAAGTGTAAAAATTCACAGCTGTTAGACAAGTGACAGAACTGCGGAGAATTTAAAAGCACAGACACAGTTTCAACACAGGGCTGTTCTTCTGCTGGCGTCCTCAGAGGACTTTGTTTCAGTAGACCCTCTGATGTAGGATTCATTTTTGCTTCTTCTGTTTCCGCATGAGTCACTGTTTTAGAATGTAAAACATAGGAAGATGAACGTGTGCGTGTGTGTGTGCGCGCACACACAGTGTTCCCTTTAATTACTGTTTTTACATATGCAAGTTGCCCTAGAAAAAACTGTGTGTCCTCCTACCCGAAAAACTGGAAAGGCATTCTCAAGTGCTCTTTTCTCAGGGCGATTTGAAACGGGTAGATGTCCGTTTTCTACCTTGCTTCCCAATTCCTAGATCAAGGCAAAGGAGAATTGTAATCCTTTGAAGAGCATGATAACCGCTCTTTGACACGTAAAAAAGTAAGAAAGGAGTACAAATTTTGTTGCAGACTTTGCAGAACAGTGGTTAACAAGATTTTAAGACTTTTTAAAAGTCTTTCTTATTCCTGTAAAAAAAAAGAGCACAGAAGTAATTTTAGTTGACGTTTTAGTTAGGATTACGTAAATGCGAACTGTATATTTTCTAATGCTTATTTTATCAAGCTCAATAATAATGAACTCTAACCAGCTCCTGGTTTCCTTTGTTTGAGGAAACAATTAGCAGCCCTTTGAAATTACTGGGTCATTCCTAAGAGCCCAAAATAGACTGAATTTGAGGAAATTAACTGTGACTTTGGAATTATGTTTTGTGATAAAATGAGTGAAAATGACGGCCTTATTATTTTATTTCAGACTGTAAAATATGTAATATTTTGAAATCATAATATTTCAAATCAAGATTCAGATTTTAAACCGTATTGAAATATTTCAACTCTAAAGGGTTTTTATTATAAATGTCATTGAAGAGTAAGCATCCATGAAGTTTTTATGAATGTATTTGAAATGCAACAAAATTGCTACCGGTCCGGAAAAATGCATAGATGTATTGTTTATTGGTCGGCTTTGGTTTTACATTTTTTCCTACCCAGATCACCGTCCACCCTGATGGGTATGCTGTTGTTATTTCAACTGTTATTTAAATGGCTTAAAATTTACTTCAAAAACTGCGTATATTAAAAGAAGCACAATCTTATATTTGTGTCCCTTGGGGGATCGTACTGGTGGGAGAATGGGCACTGTCCCCTGGTCTCGTCTTTTAAATGTAACGACAGGATTTATCCACTTGCAAATTCGTTGGCCAACCCATCCTCCTCCTAGAATGCAGTCCTGTAAGAGTGAAAAAGGAATTTTAGGGCTGATGCCCCTTCAGGATATTCAGCTTCTATGAGCCTCTCCCCTTAAAATGGCAGTGATGCTAAATCCATCTCTCAGGTCCACTGAATTCCAGGGAGGTCACAGAGATGAAAACACTCTACACTTGTCAGGTATTTATGTTATTAAAATAACATAATACACAAAACAGGCTTTCATGTGCTTAACGACCCTACCAAAACCTCAGTATGTGCCCTGGGCAAGTAAGTATTTACAAAGTTAATTTTATTATTTTGCAGTTTCGATGTGCAGACTTCAGTTCTTCCATTTATGCATGTCCTGTGCTTTACAAAAAAATGGAACTTTGCTTTAACTTATTAAAGATCTTTCATTAGTCAAAATTTTTATTTTTCTTATATTTTTTAAACCATGAGGATACTGCTGCTTTCAAATATACCCCTAGTATTTTTGTAATGATGCTTGAATGTCCTCTAGTAAATACACACACATCAAATTTTTAAAAGAATGAAAATTTGATTTCAGGGGAAATTAATTAGATTTGTGTTTGGAACGTTAGGTAAAATTATCTTCACTTAACTTGTCATTAGTGAATCCTTTTCATTACTGTATTTTAACTATTTGATTTCTGTTATCCCTCTTACAATCACGATTTCTGAGCATTCACCTTTAAAATATTCAGAGCTTATTAATCTCTCTATGCCCTGTAGTCTCTACAGTGGATAATCCTAGTTTTTTCTCTGCCTTTTGACCATTCTTTTCACATTTACTTGTACAATCCAGAATTGTTAACAGATCTGTTTTCTACTCATGTCCTTAGTTTACCGAAGATCGTGCTGATAGGCATTTTGTAAAGAGACTCTGAAGATCTTTCAACAGTGATCTTTGAAAACCCAGTGATGCTTTGTTCCTGATACCTGTTCCCCCCCCGCCAGGACACCTGTATATAACTCCCCCTGCATGCTTTTGAAATCCAAAGAGCACAGAGTTATTGCTATGTTTCAGCCTTCCTTTGCAGCATTCCGAGAAATAAACGGGCAGGTGTTGCAGGTGACGAAGTATAGCTCAGAGAAGCCCACAGTGTGTGCAGTGTGGGCACACGAGGCGCTGGCTTTCTGCGGTTCCTGGGTGCACGGAGTTCGTCTCAGCCGTGATATTATTAAGCTTAATGAAACGTTGATCCATTTGGTTTGCAAAGAGTAATAACTCTAATATCCATTTCTCTCAGTAGGCAAGTTAGATTAAAAAAATTAAATTGAATTTGGGGAAGAAGTGGGGAGTCATTCAGCATCACAGAATGCCATTTATGTAGGTAATACTACTTTACTTTTCGTTTCTGCATTTAATTGGTCATGTAAACGTGCTTAGAACTAATACAAATTTGCAACTGGTGAAACTTAATGCATGACTTATCAGCCGAGTCTGCAATGTAAGCATGTGCCATGAAATTGCAATTCTCTGACTCTTCATTTTCTGTCATTTACATACTGGTCCCATTGAGAGTGTGGTCCATTCTTATTTTTTGTTTCATAGATTGGCCAAAATGGGAAGGACTGGATTCCGCTCTCTTCCACGAAGAGTCAATGGGACTGGCTAAGATCAAGGTCTGAGGCGTTTTCCACCTGTCATCGGGTAGGCACTGAACAAGAATCCCTCCAATTCTCTGCATGTCTCTTTAAAGTATTGGATTGATATGCATATTATGAATGTGGACTTTTATTCGATGTTGAGCTCACAACCTTATAGTATCCTATAGTTTTAAATGCACCTGTAAGTAATTTGAGTTTTGTAATATATTGAGATGAAAAGATATTATTAGCCATGAAAAAATTTCAGCTGGTCTTAGAAAAGTGTAATATTTGAAATCCGCAGTTCTTCATTGCTCAGTATGTATAGTTCTGTGACAGTAAAAGTTATGATTAGGAATAATTGTAGAAGGGTAAGTACATCCAAACGTAACAAAATTCATTTGTTACTCCATATTGAGTATCACCACCTTGAATATAATCAATGTGTATTGTTTCATGGTCTACTTCTAATACTTTTTTTTTAGAAGCTGTCATTTTTTTCTCAAGTGAAAGTCTCTGCCCATTATGCTTGGATCTCTTGACACACCAATGACAAATATGACCAGACTTTGAAATATTTTCAGATACTAGTTACGTACCTGGCCTTCGATACTTAGAATTTTGTGTCGATGTTCCAGTTGTAAAACCTAGCAGCTCATTTCCCACAATGCTCGAAATAGGTGCATAAAAGCATGAAGTTAGGAAATGAGATAGTCAGAATTACTCTTTCTTCCTGCCTTGAGACAGTGCTTTCTACCGATTTACAGGGTCACTGCTGGTCACAGCAGAATAGCTGTGTAGATATTTCTGAGAGACAGAGAGAGAGGGAGAGAGAAGCTGTCTCTTGAATGAGAATATAACAGGAAAAGAACGAGGCCCAGAGATTCAGAAACTCTAAAATGGTGGGGGGGTGGGGAGGAAGCGTGTTGTGTTAGCATTAGTAATGTCACATGTGTTAAGTGTGTTAATGTCACTTTTAAAGAGCAGAGGGTTGTAGACAGTTTGCCCAGCTTGAAGGAAAGCCTTGCTTGTATCTTCCTGCTGACGAAGAAAGTATACATGAAGCAAACACTGGTTAACTTACCCACAGGCCTTACATTTTCATCAAACGAGTGAATCATCGCCCTGTTTTGCCTGTTGAGGGACAGCCTTTCCATGACAGTACAATGGGATCTAGTGTAGTATACACTTAGTTTTACAGAAATTAGATTAAATTCAGAGCCCCTGCCGAAATATAACTGGAATCTGCAAGAGTCAGTATTACACACCGAGCTCGCAAGGGCAAATGAGTCTGATGGCAAAACCCAAGGGGTATAAAGAAACTGGCTTTCATTTCTTTGGAAATACATAATAGCATGAAAAATCCAGTTGATCAGTAGTTGATAACAATCATTTAGCCACATTCAGTTTCCACTTTAAAAAGCACATATTTTTTTGAAAGAGGTTGTAGGTATCATCATTTCTGTGTCGTTTGAAAGTGAGTGTGTTAGCCTGGCACTCAGGAACTTTGAGGAGTCTTTAAACTCTTTCATACCAGGTAGATCTTTGGGGACTTGGTTTCTTACTCTTGAGATATACAGTTGATAATATTTACTGCCTCCTGTCCATGAATTTTCAAAGGTTTCAGTCAATTTAAAATTTTTTAAGTAGACCTACTCTTTGCCATACGACGTGCGCATTTCCTCCTTCCTCACAGCACCCATAACAAATTGAAACTCTGACACACCTTTTACCCGAAGCACCTCCATAACGATGTGTCCTTGCACGGGTATTGTGCTCCAAGCCAAAAGTCTCAGTGGTGTGCCGCCCACGGGTTCCAGGTGTGCCAGAGACCGATCCCCTCCGCGCTCGGAGAGGCCTGGTGACTCTTGGCTCCTCCGCTAACCTCGGCGTGCCCAATGAGCGGAATCCTTTTCTGTGGTGTGCAGAAAGGTGAGGAAGAGTGCCTCAACCACACCTTTCTTTCCCCCGAGTGATAAGGAGCCATGGTCCTCGCTCACCTCAGAATAACTTCATCAGATGTTCTCATTTCAAGAAGAGAAGTCATTTCTATTCTTGCCTCAGACGTCCCTCTGCGTGGTGTATAAAGAGCAAATTCCCACCCTGGGTGGTGCTTTCAGCTCTCTCAGGCCTCCTGTGTCTGCATGAAGCACTTCCTCTGTGGGCCAAATCGCTCCCAGGGGGCCTAAAAGAGTTTCCCGTTGCTTGTCTGTATTTCTCTATAACACGGACTCTGACTAGACTTGGCCTGTACAGGCTCAAATGATTTTTTCGACGTTAAAATATCTGCAGAAGCATTTTTATGTTCCTAGTCAGATTCCTGTGGTCTGATCCTTTGTCAAAATTGAGGCTTAATGATGCCACCTTTAGTGTCATGTTCTGACACTTACTGAGAGTTCCTGGAATCACTACTGCTTTCCCTACGTATGATGTTGGTCAGGTAGGATTTCAGGGGGTGTGTGAACTGTTCATTCTGAGCAATGCGTTAATCCGTATTTTGTGAATATAGAGAAACCTACAGATATTACATTAGACCAGCTGAATCCATGTTATGGTTTCTTTTTGAATTCAAAAGCATCACATAGCAAGTAAAAATTTTTAAAAATTAAATTTAGTTACAAACTAGTTGTTTCTTATTTTTTTTTCCAGTCCCTTTTTGCTTTCTTTTACGACCACATGAAACTTGAGAAGCCACCTAAAGCTAAATCATTTAGTGGAGTTGGGCAGTTCCCAAGTGTCCAACAAGAAGGCCTGCTTTAGGCTGCGATGGCCACTGTCATTCCTGGTGATTTGTCAGAAGTAAGAGATACCCAGAAAGTCCCTTCAGGGAAACGTAAGCGTGGTGAAACCAAACCAAGAAAAAACTTCCCTTGCCAACTGTGTGACAAGGCCTTTAACAGTGTTGAGAAATTAAAGGTTCACTCCTACTCTCACACAGGAGAGAGGCCCTACAAGTGCACACAACAAGACTGCACCAAGGCCTTTGTTTCTAAGTACAAATTACAAAGGTACTAAACTCTATTTGTCTTTCAGATTATATTTTCTATTGTGTTGGCCGCTTGAAGCCGTTGTAAACGTATATATCTGTATACACATTCTTTAGCCGCTTTGCAGAGAGGAAATGTTACGTAGATTAGACGTTGGCTAGTTGTAGCGTTCTAAGCCACAGACTTTTATGTGTTAGTGTCTTTGGATTTTTTTTTTAAATGCAATGCTTAATGAGAGTAGAATTTCCATATGTACAGAGAAATTAGCAGAAAAGGGTGTGGATGTTGACGTGAGTATATTCAGTCTCGCTCATTTGCTTTTGTAATAATAGCTAAAACCCAGCAGACACTAACGTGGCAACTGAAAAGGCGTGAGTCCTGCAGAGCTGAGGTGCAGTGACTGTCCCCGTAGCGATGTTAAGTTAAAATGTGTCCGTTATCAGGGAGTTGCTGTTGTAGCTTCTGTGGTAGGAAGTAGTTTAGCTTCCGCGTGAAAAGTGAACACACGGCGCTTGTGTCGTGGTACTTACACAATATGTCTGTGTTTCAAGGCACATGGCTACTCATTCTCCTGAGAAAACCCACAAGTGTAATTATTGTGAGAAAATGTTTCACCGGAAAGATCACCTGAAGAACCACCTGCACACGCATGACCCTAACAAAGAGACGTTTAAGTGTGAAGAGTGTGGCAAGAACTACAACACCAAGCTCGGCTTCAAACGTCACCTGGCCTTGCACGCCGCCACCAGCGGTGACCTCACCTGCAAGGTCTGTCTGCAGACGTTCGAAAGCACAGGCGTGCTGCTGGAGCACCTGAAGTCCCACGCCGGCAAGTCGTCCGGCGGGGTCAAAGAGAAGAAGCACCAGTGTGAGCACTGCGACCGCCGCTTCTACACCCGGAAGGACGTCCGCAGACACATGGTGGTGCACACTGGAAGAAAGGACTTCCTCTGCCAGTACTGTGCACAGAGATTTGGGCGGAAGGATCACCTGACTCGTCACATGAAGAAGAGTCACAACCAAGAACTTCTGAAGGTCAAAACAGAACCGGTGGACTTCCTGGATCCATTTACCTGCAACGTTTCTGTGCCTATTAAAGATGAGCTCCTCCCGGTGATGTCCTTACCTTCCAGCGAACTCTTGTCCAAGCCATTCACAAACACTTTGCAGTTAAACCTCTATAACACTCCATTTCAGTCCATGCAGAGCTCGGGCCCCGCCCACCAGATGATCACGACGTTACCTTTGGGAATGACGTGCCCGATAGATATGGACGCTGTCCATCCTTCTCACCACCTTTCTTTCAAGTACCCGTTCAGTTCTACCTCATATGCGATTTCGATTCCTGAAAAAGAACAGCCACTAAAGGGGGAAATTGAGAGTTACCTGATGGAGCTGCAAGGTGGCATGCCCTCTTCATCCCAGGAGTCCCAGGCATCATCATCTAAACTAGGGCTGGATCCTCCGATCGGCTCCCTAGATGATGGTGCAGGGGACCTCTCCCTGTCAAAAAGCTCAATTTCCATCAGTGACCCCCTAAACACACCAGCCTTGGATTTTTCCCAGCTGTTTAATTTCATACCTTTAAATGGCCCTCCCTACAATCCTCTATCGGTGGGGAGCCTCGGAATGAGCTATTCCCAAGAGGAAGCGCATTCTTCTGTGTCTCAGCTGCCCCCCCAGACCCAGGATCTTCAGGATCCTGCAAACACTATAGGTCTCGGCTCCCTGCACTCGCTGTCCGCAGCCTTCACGAGTAGCTTCAGCACAAGTACCACACTACCGCGTTTCCATCAGGCTTTCCAGTAGGAGGCCAGGACGTGGACGAAATACAGAAATCTGCGTGCAGCCCCGCCTTAGGTGACCGTTTGTATTTTAGTGCCTCCTTTAAAACAGCATAAAAATGTCTGCTTTTGTACAGTACCAATTTTCAGTAAGCCAGTATGAAATAGAAACGAGCTTTTACAAATGAGCTTTGGAACCGTTTGCGTTCAGTTCTGTTTACCTGGGTATTTTGTCCACGCTCACTGCCAATTGTCCTATTTGAAGATGATTTTTCCTGTAGGGAAGCCATTCTTATTGGAGGTAAAGTCTTACGCATCCCACGTTCAGATTACTTTTAGATCTTAAACTTTGCAGTTTTGTCCAATAACAATGGCTCTACCTTTCGACATTTGGCTCGTTAAAGAGTTTTGCAATAGGATGTAAATTTTCTAAAACGTGTATGAATAACCTGAGAGTTTTTAAATTTTTACTAGTCTCTAAATGGATTCATAAGCAAATGTTTCTAATGAATTAAGAATCCAGTTTGGGGAGATAATAGATGTTTTTTTAGATAGACCATAATTTCAGGTCGGTATATTTTGAAGACTTTGCTATTGTCTGGCTCAGATATTTGCTGTCTTTATTATGCACACGTAAGGAAAACAAAACCTAAACACAAAGCACCAGTATTTATAGAAAAAAAAAAAAGAAAGAAAAAAAAAGAAAAGAAAAAAGACTCCTGGAAAAGTGACACCGCATTCCATGTTACTCAAGAGTTGGCCTTAAATCAGTACACGGGATAGTTTGTGCCACGTTTCCGAGTTGCTCTCTTTCCGATGGACTAGTGCTAGTCGCGTTACGGCATTGGGGTCTTCAGAGTCAGTGTATGGATAGATCTCTTTAATCCTTTCCACCTCTCGTGGCCAAAGGGTGGGTCAAGGGCAGCCAGCAGTTCCGTTTTCAGTGTCACAGTTAGTCCAGAATCGAGAGCCATCGTGGAGCACAGATGTTAGGTATGTCGTATCCCCGAGTGGACTGTGTCTTCTTGGATGGTGGGTTAGACTGCTAAGAAGGAGGATATGCGATGTGAAGCCCTCGGTTCAACTTGGGAACTTGTCCCAAGTCTAGGGATCATGTCCCTTGTTGCCGGGATTGGAAACTAGCCTCTTGGGGAGTAAACTCAAAGCATATCGCTTCCGTCACTTCTTGCTGAATTCAGTGCAGTTGTCTCTCCCGTAAGAGCCCAGAGCAGAAAACAAAACGATAGCCCCACCCCCCGCGGTATCTTTCTCACTCAGTGTTGATTTTGCTCGAAAATCCTTGCTATTTTCGGATGGAGACTTTCAAGTTCAGTGCATTAGAAAACTATTTGAGGAATGACCACAAAGTTTGAGACGACTGAAAATATATACAGTAAAACCCCACTTTTACACATCTCTGAGAAATCGGGGGAATGTTGCAAATCAGTTGAATTTGTCGAGGGGGTGACCCCAAAGCGAAACAGGCGCTCTTACCATGAAAGCAACAATCAAGAATAGTGTGTTCACGGAAAGAAAGAGTTACTGTGGGCTTCCTGCGTAGTAGACAACCACCAGAATCGTTTTGGAGGTCACATTATATTCTTCTAAGTATTGGTCAGGACACCCGCCTAAGAAACATATCTATTAAGCACTTGTTAACACCTTATTTGGGGACCCTGTCTGTTGGGGTGGGGAGGACGGGGGAAGGTTTATAGAAGAGTGTATATCTCTTTAAAAAGAAAAAAGAAAGAAAAATATTTCTGAGCACTCATTAGCCCTATATGGAAGCTTTTTTTTTTTTTTCATTTATAGGGCCAATTACCATTGCAGAATGTGATGTTTACCAAGAATTTCTAAAAATGAGTGCAGATTACTGACTATAATACATTATTTAAACTATTTGGGAGTAGTATAATTTGTGGAAAATGTACATTGTAATAATGTAAATGGGGGGTTTCACTATATATATTATACACACACACACACGTATATCGCACTTCATAGAATCAGAGTTCTCTCTTCGGGGAGCTTTGGCTCCCGATATTTTATCATGCTCCTATTTTTTTTTTTAAATTCTAGGAGCAGTAGTTTTTATACTTATGTATTTAAATTTTATTATTAAAAATTACATTTTATAAAAAGTGTGTTCCAAAGGCATTAAAATTATATATGTTAATAAGGAAATGCATTTTAAATCTCTTCAAACTGCTCCTAAGCTTTTGATTAGGAGAATATTTGCTCTGAAAGTAGGCGTTTAGCTCTGCTTTATTACTGCTTCCTTTAGTTTCTATGAAACAGATTGCTTACTTAAATCACTAGTTGAATGATTAGCGTTCAATATTGCTTTAATCACCATTTAAAAGAAAACAAAAGAGAAAGAAATTGGTGACAGAGCACAAATAAATAGAAAACCTATTTTTTAAGTAGACGTCACAAATACAAGTGTGGAAGCACTACTGTGTCTCACATTTGCTTAAGGAGAAATCACATCGATGACCTGAGACGTTAGCCTCAGTGGGCCCTATTTCACTGCTCGTAAACAATGAAAAAGGGAGTACCAGGATTTGGTCAACAAAGCATTTTGGAAATGGGGAATGGCGGCATATGCATATATATTTTTATAGCCCAATTCTCGCCCTGCAAGGAATTCAGATACTCGGAGGCACGACTTTCAGGGCACCAGGGTTAAAATTGTAGAGTCTTAATTTTCAAGCGAACACCTCTCTGCCTCTTGCTGCCTCACAGACTTGAAACAACAGTTCCGAGGAAGAGGGACGTCAGCTCCTTCGTTTCTCAGATTGACTCTGCTGGTCGCTAAACCCTTTTTGAGAGAATTTCTGTTAAACATGAGGCAGCCTCCTTTTCTTTAATTGCACAAGGGTCTGACAAGGATGTGACGCAGAACTGGCTCTTTTTTCCTAGGAAAAAAAAAATTGACGTTTGATTTTACACCACCTGGAGGTGTTAAAGATAATTATTGCCAATGCTGTTTTTCACTCTCCCTGTGGCCAGAATCATCATCCTTGAAATTTCTAGCAGTGCCTTTGCTTGGTTTGTTTTTTTTTTAAAGGGATTAAGTAAAAAAATATACAAAAATATTTCAGTTTCTTAGAATTTGGACCTCAGACAAGATATTGAACCTCATTCAGTTTGAACATCCACACGTGTGGGCAGATTCGATCCGCAGACACAAAAGCCTGAGTGTGGAAGGGTCTTGGCACCGTAAGCAATAGTATCCACTGACGTATGTGTGCAAGGATCATCTGTACAGTTAAGCGGTCACGGTTACCATTCGCATTGTAAAATCCTCTCGCCCACCAGTGCAGTTTGCAGAACTCCGGCTGTCCTGGCCGATCACACCCCGCTCTTTGTGCGACTTTTTCGTCTCATTTAGTGTTTCCTCTGAGCTGTGTACCTCTGCCTGTTCGTCGCTTGTGCTTTATTAGTCATTTGTGGAATATAGTGATATATTGTGTTAATTGGGACAGTAGCGGTTTTTAAAAACCATATACTGACTGAAACATGAGCCAGAGCTGACTGCTTTATTAAGCTAATAATGAATGTTAAAGAGGACCTAATTCAGGATCGTTCATCTAGTAAGCAATACACGTATATAGGCCAATATTTTTTTTAAAAAAATAGAGCTTGGTCAACCTCTATACTACACATATTACAAGATATAGCACTTTCAAAACGAATCTAAACCTTTACAGAAACTTTCTTATAGGTTATGCCTTTTATTTTAAGACTTATTATAATTTGTTTCAAGTGCCATTAGATGATATATATGTAGGCCTTTGATATATAATACTTTGTGTTCAACAATGGTAGATGGTATTTTAAACAGGTACATTTTTACAGTGTTTTCTTATCAATTTGCTATATTGCACAGAATCAGTGTGTGTCTTTTCATAAGGTTTTACAATGGTTTATTTTTTTACAAGGTTTACGCGTCTCAAAACACACTGTCTTCCCAGTATGTAAATTAAAAAAATACCAGTTCACCCAAGTTGCTTCTAGCCTACTGAGATCCACGTGACATTGGAGGAGGTCTGCTCAATGGCTAAGTATTCTTCATCACCAATGGCAGACTGCTATCTCAGTGCCTAAGTTGACTCTGGCCTCCACCACAGAGAGTCTGTTGTGATCACATAGGTCCACGCGACCCGTGTTGTGTGGTTCTGTGCTGAAAACCCACACAGGGCGCCCCTTCGATCACACAAAACAGACCGATACCACCAGCGTCGGTAGAGGCACGCTTAGGTCATCCCCCTTGGGCCCTCCTACGTCATCAACCCTCTGAGGATGGGAAAGGCAGTGTCTTTTGATGAGTGATCTAGCTCTAGAAATGCCACAGCCATTGCTAGTGTATGAAACACTCCCTTGCATAAGCTTCAGTGGTACAGACGAACCAGAATGAATGTTTATCTTCTCAGAAACACTCCTTCGGTATTATGTTGGGTCATGCTGCTAATGGAACTTGGGATACAACTCTTCATGGTGCTACAAACTTCTCTGTCTTGTTCAGTCATATTTTTTTATCCATAGGAAAAACAAAAAAGGACTCCATTAGGCATAAAGGTGTACAATATATTTTTATACTGTGACTTAACTTGTCATGAACAGACTTTTACACCACCCACCACAATGTATTCGCGTGCACTTGCAAAAGGAAATCTTGGACGTGCAAATGTTACCAGAACAAACCCAGCTTTCGTCCACAAGGTGACTGTAACTCAAAGTGAAAAGTGGGCTTCGGAATATGGTGTGGAGTGAAGAACATGCTGTATGTTACTAACAGCCCTTTGAATTTAACAAAAACTGGGAATCCATTAGGAAATGGATTGCATCACGCCTGAGCACAAGCTGGACTGCTGAAATTGTACTTTTAGCTGATGAAAAAGTGTCGGGACTAGTACTCTAAAAATGTTCTAATGATAAAGGTTTGAGTCAAAATAGAAAAAGAAAAATCTGCATTCCAGGCTGAATTTTGTATATTTTTATTGCATTTGAAAATCGCTCTTCTGTGATATTGGGAAATCAAGTGGCTTATCATGTATATCATGTACTTAAAATGTATTCACAAACTACTGTTGTATTTGTATAAAATATAGACAAAGATCGTATTTTGTGTGTGTGTATAAGCTCTGTAAAGTAGCAATCACATTATGAAGCTGCAGTGAAAACGACATTTTAAACGTCCACATCCAAAGAAGCAGGCTATTTATTGTCCAGTTACCCGGATATAAAATATTACTTTGCTGCTAATTAAACAATAGTACTGCAGCTTTTTGTGGCCTACAGTGTTATGTTTGCTGTAAGAAAAAGATATGTGAACTCCACAAAATATATGAATAAAATTATAGAATGGCTTTAGCTAATGTAGCCCTTCCTGAAGTTTTAACGGAGGATCGATTTCTATTTGGTATAACTTTTCTTCTTCACGTTGGATTTTCAAGAGCGTCTCCCGGGGTAAACAGTAAGAGTCTAATAGCTGGCTCGAGGACAATACTTTGTTGTTGAAAGGAAATGTAAAGTTCCGGGGGCTCTTTGGTTTTGTCTTAAAACTTCTGTACCTTTAAAGGAAGGAGAGAAATTGTAAATAAAAAAAAAAAAAACAAAAAAAAATCCACAACGTCGAAATATCATGCATCACAACTTTAATCCAGGTGAGGATCCAGAGAAAAAAAGAATTCCCAAAAGGCGATTCGAACATAGGAACCGATAATGGTTCTTATTCCTGTGACGTAAGGTTGGCATCCAACACGAAGTGTCTGCCCGTTCGGTAAACTGTCCTTTTGGGGGTTCCCTGGGGGCTCTTTGTCTAAAATGGTGCCGGAAACCCTCCCTTGACGGTTAACTGGACCAAAACGCACACGCCACTTCCTCTAAAACCCATCAGCTACACGGTAATGCAGCTTCAGAAAGAGAGACCTGATCGGAAGGTCGGAATAATCTGAGTGGGAATCAATTGTAGGAATCATTTGTTCCGCGTCTCCCAGCACCTCTTGCAGTGTAATGGGGGAACATCCCTCTTTACCTGTGGCTCTCCTGCCTTCAGGGAGAGAAAAACTCAGCTGTGAGTTCCAGTGCCGGCACCTCCTCTTTTCACATGCTCAATTCCAGAAGATCTAAAAACGTTTAACTCTTAACGTTAACACTCAATACATTTTTATTTAAATCCATGCGTATGAACTATTTCACGGACTGTCGATCAAAAGAGGATGCTTTCCTTCGTTACAGTGCTTAGAAAAAGTGATGTTTAGGATGAATTCACTTAAGATATAATCTCCCTAATGGACAAGGAATCAGAATGCAGTTTGTGTATTGCATCAACCCCGTGGGGTTAAAAGACTTTTTCATTTGCGTTAACTGTTAAGTGAAAAAGTTCATACCAATGGTTTACCATCAAGGGGAGGCAGAAGTTCAGTCCGGCTGTAGACTCACTTTTCCTTAATCAAACATCTGCTCAGCAAAACGCATCACTTTGTGCTAAATCCCAGGGGTATTCCAAAGCCATCAGCTTTAGAAAAAAAAAGGTGATTTCCTCATCAAGCCCCCGAGTGATGATGGCAGTGGCATTATAATTGGGGAAAGCCTAAATATTGTATTGAGCCATACCCAGTTACCCTTTTTTTGCAGATCAAAAATGATCAAATATTGACAGTTTCAGCCTAAAACTAAAACAAACCCAAAAAATCCAGAATGTCTTGACCTCACCTGCATTCTGTTCAACACAGAGGTCGATACTAAATTCTTCTACTCATAAGGTGTTTCGCTCTCGGCTAGCGTGGTGGTTAATTTTGTGCGCCAATGTGGCCAGGCCATGGTACTCAGACCAGATGTTGCTGGGGAGGTATTTTTTTAGATGTCATTGACATCAATAATCAGTTCACTTTAAAACAGACTACCCTCCACGCTGTGGGTGAGCCTGTCCAATCAGTTGAAGGCCTTAAGGAGAAAAGACTTGAGGTTCCCCAGCAAGCGGGGAACTCAGGCTGCAACAGCAGCTCTTCCCTGGGTCTCGAGCCTGCTGCCCTGCCCTGCACATTTTGGGCTCGTCACCTTCCATGATCACGCGAGCCAGTTTCTTAAATATATTTATATACACGCCCGTTGGTTTGGCTTCTCTGGAGAACCCGAATACAACCCATTTCAACTGTCATTCTTTAGAGGTGCTAGTTTTACCCTGAAAAAAGTATAAATCTTTTTATCCCTGATTACAGCATTCTGCCAGAGAATGAAATCCCCAGGTTCTGAATGTTTCAGAAAGAAACACACAGAACACGGTGTGTCGTGGAGCTTGTACACATCAAGCGGTTCTCAGAATCTCCTTTTCCATACTGTTGTTTGGGCTCCCATTATTGCCAATGAAAAGGGCAATTTCTCCTAATGAGCAAGTTTTTTAAAAATGTCGATAGGCCAACTCTGCTTTACTCAGTAGAAGCATACTTGAAGTATAGCCCAATATTTATTATACAGGCAAAAGCGGAAATATTTGTAAATTGAATCTTTTCTGAAAACAGGCAGATAGTCCATTTCTAATAATGCCTCAGTCAAGGGGCTCTGAGAGCTCTTCACATAAGCTATGGAATTTTCTGTTTTATATTAGAATTTTTGCAAAGGTTTAACTTTTGGTTTACTCCATTTGTAATTGGAGCTCTTTAACCTTTTTTTGGAGGGGGGAGCTTTCAAAGTGGTGTCAGTGCATTCATTGGTCTTATTGGAATGATGTTGGTAAACGGCCGTGTTTCTAAAAATACATAATTGATCTGATATTAGCATTCACGCACCCCTGGTGACATTTCTAGGAAGGCTCCTAGAACCGGATTTTCATGCCCTCGGAACGTTCATTGTGTAAGCAGGTTAATGGGCTGAGCCGTGCCCTATTTAAGATGTCAAGGAATGTCAACTTTTCCCACCCCCGAGTTAGTGGGGCCCGGTGGCTGTAACAGATACACACCCTGTTAAACATCTCAAAGACCGTGTTGTTTGAAGACCTCAGGCAGATGAGTTCAACTCATCCCCGGCTTTCTAACTTAAATTACCTTTTGCAGGAGTAAAGGGCTCCATCTTGTTGGCTTTTCTGTTGTAAATTCCTTCATATGATATTTCCGTATTTGCTTTTAAACTGTACCTTTACTAACAGAGCATCAGGCTAGTACCAGCAGACCCTGGAAATGCTCACCCCTTCATGGCAGTGTCTGCCCATCGCCTCCGCGTCCGCTTTCTCTCGTTTTCATGTGTAGTTACTCGCTGCTCCCTGTGCTTATCCATCCCTTTGCCTCCCCTCGTCCCGTTCTCCATCCCCTGGAGTGCTTTCTTCTTCTGTTCCTGCTCATGAATCCACCTGCCAAGATCGCACGCATCCTCCACCCCCCTTCCACACCTTCTCTGGTCCCACTCACTGAAAGAAAGGTACCTTCTTTTCCCTGTGAACATTTATTACAACCTGCGAGCTCTCCTCAGGGATGTGTGCATGTTTGAACTCTTCTGAGCATTTGAGGGCAGAACCCCGTTCACACATTTCCCTGCATGTAGCAAATAATTAACACACATTTGTTGGTGTCGGCTGCAGGGCCATCGACCATCTTAACAATTAGGACTTTTTTTTTTTTTTTAAGAAATACTCCTCTGGGGCTCCTGGGTGGCTCAGTCAGTGGAGCGCCTGACTCTTGATTTCGGCTCAGGTCATGATCCCAGGGTCTCAGGCTCCGCGCTGAGCATGGAGCCTGCTTGGGATTCTCTCTGTCCCTCTCCTTCTGCCCCTCCCCCACATGCTTGTGTGTGAGCCCTCTCTCTGTTAAATAAATAAATAAATATTTTTAAAAAACAAAAATAATTTTTAATTAAAAAAATAAAAATAAAAGAAATACTCTTTCAAAATCTGACCCTCGAAAATTTTGTAATAATTTTATCACTCGGGGTATTTTTGGAGAGAGGGAAACAAACGACAAGAGTCTCTTAGCTATAGAGAACAAACAGAGGGGGGTGGGTGGGGAATGGGCTAGATGGGGGATGGGGATGAGGGAGGGCACTTGTGATGAGCACTGGGTGTTGTTATGGAAGTGACGAATCCCTAAATTCGACTCCTGAAACCAATCCTATCCTGCATGTTAACTAACATTTAAATTGAAAAGAAAAGTTTATCTGATACACTAAAGGTTGTGTGATCATATTTAAAACTTTTGCATCAAAAGGAGCAAAGTCCCCAATAATGTACCATTTCTCCACAAGTAAACTGCCTGGCTTTCACTACAATGGCTCACAACTGGAAAAGCCTGTGAGAAATCTAATTCTTGTAAATTTGTACTTCAACAATTTCTGGAAGGTGGAAGGTGGATAACTAGATAATACGCATCAGTAGGTAAGGTTCTTTTTTTTTGAGTTTATTTATTTTGAGAGAGAGCGTGTGTACATGTGTACACACAAGTCGGGGAGGGGCAGAGAGAAGGAGAGACAGAATCCCAAGCAGGCTCTGCACCATCAGCACGTAGAGCCCGACGCAGGGCTCAAACCCACAAACTTGGAGATCATGACCAAGATCAAGAGTAGGGCGCTCAACCCACTGGGCCACCCAGGCGCCCCAATAGGCAAGGTGCTTGAGATTTTATTTCATCAAGTACCATGAGAAGTTCTCATAACAGAAACTCTCTCTTCGAAATCCCCTAGATCTTATTTAAATTTTAATTTGCCCCGTCTTTGCAATGAGACTGTTGAATAAAAAGCCACTGAAGGAACCTTTTTGTTCACTTATTCTGCACGGGCAGCGCAAATCCATTTGTCCTTAAACAAAATCAAAACCAAACTTTACAACAAGCAGACGTCGGAAGTACTCCCCTCACCTTGGCAGACTGGCCCAGGGCGTGAAGACTGCTGCTCCAGGCCACACGGTTACCCCAGGCAGGACACCGGTCTCCGGACACAGCCCTGAGCGCCTTTGGTTCAGGCCGGTGCGTATCCCCAGCTGAGCCCGCCCCACATGCCACTTACAGGGAGACGCGTCGCTTATCACATGCAAGGCTACAAGCAGAAATCTCTTAAAAGTCTGATGCTTTGCCTTCAACTTTCAGATTCTGGGAAGATAATGCAAACCACGTGTCTCTGCCTCCCTTGTCAGCACTTACTACTATCTTCACTTTACATGAAGCAACTAATGGGGTGCCTGGGTGGCTCAGTCGGTTGAGCGTCCGGCTTCAGCTCAGGTCATGATCTCGCATTCGTGGGTTCGAGCCCCGCGTCGGGCTCTGTGCTGACGGCTCAGAGCCTGGAGCCTGCTTCAGATTCTGTGTTTTCCTCTCTCTCTGACCCTCCCCTGCTCACACTGTCTCTCTCTCTCAAATAAAAAGAAATTTTAAAAAAAAGTTTACATTAAGCAACTAAGCCTCAGACAGATGGTGACTTGGAAATGGCAGGTTTTAAACCAGGTCATTTGACTCTGGGGTCCACACCCTTTACCACTGTAGTTTCAGGAAAGACGATATCCAGGCATCCAGAAGGAGAGAAGAAAGTGGGGATTGAGCACTGGGGAGACAGTACCCCTGAAATACAATGAGAATTTTTCCCTGAGCTGAAGGAAGATCCAAGACCTGAGATCAACAACGTGCCGGAGAGGATTACCAAAAAAGGTCTGTTCCATCAAGACAAGGAAAGTGTAACAAACATTTTCACACCAAACAACCTAGCAGCAAAAAACATAGAACAATATCTTAGGAATGATAGGAGGATTTGGTGAAACCACTATCTCAGTTAAGAAAATATGGGGAATTGTATTTTTTTTTAATTTGAGAAAGAGAGAGAGAGAACAGGTATGCAGGGGAGAGGGGCAGAGGGAAAGAGAGAATCTTAAACAGGCTCCACACTCAGCTAGGAGCCCAATGCAAGGCTCGATCCCACAACTCTGGGATCATGACCTGAGCCAAAATCAGGAGTTAGACACTTAACCGACTGAGCTACCCAGGCACTCCCCCCAAAATATGGGGAATTATGAGAATAAATGAAAAGCAAAAACAAAAACAATAGGTCCCAGATGCTTACAATCTGAAAGAAAATCAGAACTGACATCAGACTTACCTGAAACACTGAATGATAGAAGCCAGTGGGGCCAACTGAGTTATCAAACAGATGTTCAAGCAAAATACGAGTTCTTATTTTAAAAAAATTTGTAATGTTTTTTATTTATTTTTGAGAGATAGAGACGGCATGAGCAGGGGAGGATCAGAGAGAGAGAGAGACACAGAATCCGAAGCAGGCTCCAGGCTCTGAGCTGTCAGCGCAGAGCCCGACACGGGGCTCGAACCCACGAACCGTGAGAGCATGATCTAGCCGAAGCTGGACGCCCAACCGACTGAGCCACCCAGGTGCCTGGCAAAATATGAGTTCTGACACGTAGGCCTTTAGAAAGTAAATTATTGTCTTTTTATTTTAAAAAAAAAAAGCTACAAATAACCCAGAGAAGCAACAATGGAATCAATATGGACATCTCAAGAAAGCAGAAGATAAATAAGCGGTGAACAATAATGCTAATAATTTGATTAAATCTCAAGAATGATCATTTCCTAGTGAGAAAATATTCTTGAAAGAAAATCCTACTGTAATGCAGATGTCCTCAAGGGGGTATGTGGTAATCATAAAAGTAGCTAGGGCTTACCTATCAAGGTTTGCTCACACATGAAAACAGGAGTAAAATAATTTGGTAGATCTCTACACGAAGCCATATAACAAGGTACTATGGAGTGAGATTTGGAAATACCCAGTTTGGTTGGGAAGCAATTTAGAGCAAAAATAATACTGGAAAAGCTCAACTTAAAAAAAAAGAATAATGTTCATTTATTTTAGAGAGAGAGGAAGAGACTGAGTGAGAGCAGAGGAGAGGGGAGGGGGGAGGGACAGAGAGAGGGGGAGACACAATCTGAAGCAGGATCCAGGTTCTGAGCTGTCAGCACAGAGCCCAATACAGGGCTCGAACTCACGAACCGCAAGATCGATACCCCAGCCGAAGTTGGATGAATAACCTACTGAGCTCAAGTTTAAAAAAAACGAAAAACCTAAAGAGGGGCACCTGGGTGGCTCAGTCAGTTAAGCATCTGACTTTGGCTCAGGTCATGATCTCAAGGGTTGTGAGTTTGAGCCCCACAAGCCTGTTTCGGATTCTGTGTCTCCCTCTCTCTCTGCCCCTCTCCCCCCCTCTCAAAAATAAACAAACATAATTTTTTTTAAAAAAAAAAAGCTAAAGAGACCCCCAAATTCTTGCTGTTAGGAAGAAGAAGGGAGACAATAATAGCTACCCTTCAGGCACCAAAATGAAATAAACTTTAGGGTTGGAACCAAAAACAATGATTCAGATTTGGGGGGACTGGATTTAATACAAGTATGACATCCCCTGCCCAAGCTTGATTCTGACCAACAGAACCCATTCATTCTACAATCGTTGACTGCACACCTACTATGCATCAGGCATTACTCCAAGTGCTGGGAATCCAGTATTGAACAGGACAAAGTTCTAGTCCCACGGAACCTAAATTCATTGGAGTGAGTCCCCGAGGCATGCAAGCCAGCAGGTCCCCTGCCCCTAGTCACAATGCTCCCCAAACACACTCCGGATCCTAAGAAACTATGCCTCTTGTTTGCCTGTGGGCCTGGGGCTCGAAAGTGGACAGCTGTGTACCAAACCACACCTCCATCTCCAGCGATCCCCCAGTACTGCCAACCTTCAGGGCATGTAGACCCAGTTGTTTTTTTATTTATTTATTTTGGGGGAGAGTGTCAGTGGGGGAAGGGAAGAGAATGGGGCAGAGAGAGAATCCCAAGCAGCCTCTGCACTGACAGCACAGAGCCTGATGTGGGGCTCGATCTCATGAACCACTAGATCATGACCTGAGCTGAAATCAACAGTCGGACGCTTAACCCACCGGGCCACCCAGGCGCCCCCAGACCCTGTTTGAATGGTTGGAAAGGGGAGGCTGTGGGACTGCACTCATGACAAAAATTGGCAGATGACCTGGGAAGGGGGCTCCTCCACTTCCCCCATATCCCTCCCTCCCTTGGGCCCTTCCAACCTGGAGCAAGCGATCTTGATGGGGGTCCCAGCTTCCAAACTCCTAGACTGCTTGGCGCAAAGTGCAATGTTGACAGAGACCACTACCCGGGCCAAGGATGGCCCAGCCCAGGGTGTCAATGTCAAGAGCAACCCTGAGGGCAGCAGCAGAGGCATCCTCCGGACAGGAAGCTATGGTAAAGCATGCCGCGTGCAGGTAAAGAAATTAGGAACCCACGGATGTCACATAGGCACTTCTGAAACTTTCATGGGACTTCAAAATTGATCGTGTATTGAGTCACCAAGAACAAAAAATAAACCGCCCCCCCGCCACACCAAACAGTGAAATATTTCAATAGGCATGGCAGGATTTTGAATTCTCCCACACTTCTTAAATCCTGATAAACATTGCTAGATCGCTCTCCAAAATCGTAGCACCAATTTACACGTGTTTACTTTTTCTAACTGCTGATGAAGGTGCGCGTTTTTCTATGTATTTATTCTCCTCTCGGTTGCTATTTATATGTGCTTATTTTCCCAGATGGGTGTTACTACCATAATGTCACTTTCTTCATTATTAGGATCTTGAAGTGTCCAAAGGATTTGGGGGGCAAAAGAGGAACGCAAATTACTACTGCTGCAAGTTCTCAGCTAACTATAAAATGTGTAAGTATAATTAGCACAATCTCCCAAACAAACATGACTAAGGTAACTCATCCAAACTTATTAATTAATAGTGTATCTGATACATTACCTTGAATCAGTGCTTACAGATATATTTAAATGAATTTGCTTAAGCATTTTATAAGAATGCTAATGGTGGCCATTGCTTTTGTTTCCCGATCTTGGTCACTATGGACCATGCTTTTTTTAATTTTTTTAATGTTTGTTCATTTTTGAGAGAGAGAGAGAGAGGGAGCATGAGCAGGGGAGGGTCAGAGAGAGAGGGGGACAGAGGATCCAAAGCAGGCCCGAACTCACAAACTCTGAGATCATGACCTGAGCTGAAGCAGGATGCCCAACCGACCGAGCCACCCAGGCGCCCCTCAGTTGTCACTTTAATTTGCATTTCCGTGACTTACTAATACATTTGAACATCTTTTCATTGGTTCGGTGGCCATTTGGATTTTCTCCTCTGTGCTTGCTGTTTACCTACCCTTTGCTCATTTTCCCTAGATGTTTCTTGTTGATCAATCAGTACATTTTCTTTGTAGAACAGAGAAATAATTATTCATTGTCCGCATCGTAATCTCTTCCAACAATACTGTTTGACGCTTTTGCATGAAATCAAAGATACCATAGATACCATTTGCAAAGTTTTAAATTGTTATATAATCAGTCACGACTACATTTTCTTCTATGGCTCTAGATTTCCAGGCTTTAGTATATAGGATAGATTCTCAGGAATAGGATAACTGGGTTGAAGCATGAAATATGGTCCTTCCTTCCCAGATCTTCTTATAAGATTTTTAGTGTTTTGAATTTTATATTTACATTTCAATCTGTTTCTTATTATATCATGCGTAAGGTGCTGGTAAAATTTTAATTGCTTCCAGAAAAGTAGATGGCTGTGCTGGTATCACTGTTGACTGGTCTGTCTCCATCTGATCTTCCACACTTGTCGTATATTGACTTCTTGTATTAACTGGGGTCTAAATGCAGATTCTCTGTTCCACTGATCTTTGTCCATTAATCCACCAATACTACGTGCTTAAGGTGACTTTAGAGTACGTTCTGATAACAGTACAGCAAATCTCCCCTCCACTGTTCTTTATCCTGGTTCTCTTAGGCATCTGTCCAATAGAAGGAAGTTAAGAATATTTTATTCATTTATGAAAAAAAAAAACCCTGCTGATTCTAAATGGAAATTAGACATCCAAGAACATGGGAGACCTCTCCATTTTTAAAGATATTGTTCAATGCCTTTTTATATTACAAGTTTTTAACATTGGCCCTCAGTCTTTCTTGTTAAAACTTTTCCTACGTAACTAAAAATTGTTTTCCTGTTTCACATCTAGATTTTAATGGCTAGAGGGAACATAAGAAGGGGGTCGATTTATTTTAATATTCCTTTCTATGCAACCAAATTTGCACAATTATTCGAATTGGTTCTGTTTTTTTTCTCCACTATTCTCTTGGGCTTACTAAAGTGCACATTCATACTGTCAGCAAAAAAGACACTTTTATGTATTTTCTAATTCCCATGCCAGTCACTTCATGCTCTTCTTACATTTACTAAAATCTCCGAGAAAATATTCAGTAATAATAATGACAGGCATTGCTTTCTCACTCCTGCTGTTAACTGCAATGGCTTTACTGTTTGCAATTTAAGATATTTGTGGGGAGGTTTGGGGAATTCTAAGTGTGACTTGGTCAGATTCTACTGGGATTTTCACTGGGGCAACTGCTCTCTCCAGATGCTCCAGCCATTCTTGGATGAGCTTTGGAAGTTAGAGTTGCCAAGGTATTATCCATTTCTTGTAGATTTTCTCATTTGCTGCCCTGAAAGATTTGCATGCATCTCTTACGATGTTTTTTATCCCCACTCCAGTCTGCCACTCTCCCTTCTACTCTCCTAACCTTGCCAAGTTGACACCAAAAACCACCACAGTCCATGTGTGATGTCAGCCTTTTTTTTTGTTTGTTTGCTTTAATTGTGTGTGTGCGCATGACAGCTTACCGGTGGCTCTTACTTTTTCATTTAATCTAGCAGTCTTTGTCTTCTTTGTTTATTTTTATTTTTTTATATTGCTAGAGTGCAAGTGGGGTAAGGGCAGAGAGAGAGAGGGAGAGAGAGAATATCAAGCAGGCTCCACACCCAGGGAGTGGGCTCGATCGCACAACCCTGAGATCATGACTTGAGCCGAAATCAAGAGTCGGACGCTTAACTGACTGAGCCCCCCAGGTGCCTGAGCCTTTGTCTTTTAATGGTTTGATTCAGTTCATTCATATTTTACACATATATTTTATCTTATTGCTTCTCTCTCATACTGCACTTTTTATATTTAATATATAATTATGTTATAATATTACATGCATTGTATACAACGTTGTTATAGTGTATATTATTATATACAATAATATTGCAATATTATATTATTATTATTTAAGGTCTTTTTCTTTTACCTTATTCTTGTGAGTTCTTTAGAGCTGATACGAATTTCACTTCTTCCTCTTGTTAATTTTGATCTTCCTTTGTATGTTTTCATCCCATTAATCATTACTGGCCTGTTTTCCCTGCTTTATTAATCAGTCCCACACAACTCACCTTGTATCTGTAGACAAAAATACCAACTGTTTTCCTTCACCGAGACACCTCCCACAACACACTAATTCTTCCCTGCTCGCCTGCTCTACCCCTCTCCTTAAGAAAAGATGCCTTCAGCTCCCCACCTCCACAACCCTCAGCACACTACCTGGGGGACTCCAGTATTTTGCAACATAGTTTAGTATTTGTTATTTTCCGAAACTCTATATGACCATCTAGTGAAATATTTCCTTCCAATAGTGGATTTTTAAGTTCTATAATTTTCGTTTGGTTGTTTTCTATAATTTCCCTGTCTCTGCTGAGATCTCGTATTTGTTTGTTTAGGGAGTAGATTTACTCTTATCCCTTTGGGTATAGATTTCAAATCCTTTTCTGCTAATTCTAGCCTCTGCTCCTTCAAAGATGGAGGTCAGCCTCCATCAATTACCTTTTCTCTTGTGTATGGCTCACATGTTTCTTTTCTTTGTGTTTCTAGTAATTTCGTGATTTGGGTATGTTTCTCTAAAGAGTATTGGGTGTGTGTGTGCGCGTGTGTGTGTGGCCCGTCTCCTCCACGGTGAGCTGCAATGGATAAAGGGGTTCCTTTCGCTTCCCCGGGGCTGATTGGAGTCTGTCCACTAGACGGCTATTTCAGGAGTTAGAGATTTGTGCAAATGTATATACATAATTTGACCCTTGCTCAACGGATCTCTCTTTTCTGGGATTCTCCCCTCCTTCACTTTTTCAGCTGCTGTTTTCCCTTTAAACTCTGTCTGTTTTTTCAAGTCAGTAAGAGTGCAGAGTTTTATCTGAGTTTTAGTTGCCCTTGGGAATATAATACACTTGGAACGTGACTTTAGTTTGCCTCAGTTTATAACACTTGCATCTGAAAAAGCTATGAAATCTGTTCAACCTGAGAAAAGGTTCCTCGATTTTATGGGTGTGAGTGGCCTTTGCCTACAATATGAAGGGTTGTTCTTTTCTTGTGTGTATTCTGTCTGGATAGCAAATATTCTGTGTGATTATTACATCATATGATAAGTATATGATTAACATAATAACAAACTTTTATGCCATCTTCCAAAATGGCTGTGCCATATTTTTCATTTCTGTGAATAATGAATGAGAGGTCCTGTTGCCCCACATCCTCCCAGGGTTTTGATATCATATGATCTTTGGATTTTAGCTGGTATCTCATTGCTGTTTTGATTAGCATTTCCCAATGATAATGATGTTGAGAACCTTTTCATATACTTATTGGCAACTGTGTATCATTTTTAGTAAAATGCCTGTTCAGATCCTTTGCCCATTTTTTAAACTGGACTCTTTGCTTTTTATTAGGTTATTTACTTACTGTTAAATTTTCAAGAGTTCTTTATATATTTCAGATGTAAATCCTTTATCAGATAGGTATTTTGCATAGATTCTCTCCTAGTCTGTAACTTGTCTTTTAATTGTTTTAAATGTCTCCTTGAAAGAGAAACTTTCAACTTTTGTAAAGTCCAATGTATATATTTTTTCCTTCATGAATTGTACTTTTGGGGTAGTATCTAAAAACTCACCATCAAACCTAAGGTCACGCAGACTTTTTCCTAGATCTCTTTTAAAAGTTGTATCGTGTTATGTTTTACATGTAGATATAGTCCATTTTTATTTAATTTTTGAATAAGATGTGAGATGTGTATTGAGGTCCTTTTGTTTTATTTTGTCTTGTTTGGCATTTGGACGTCCAATTATTCCAGCTCCCTTGGTTTTTCTCTGGCCTCTCGATTCTGTTCTGTTGACCTGTGTGTCTATCTTTTCACCAGTGCCCCACTGTTATAATTACTGTAAAAGTCTCAAAACCAGGAAATGTGAGGGGCGCCTGGGTGGCTCAGTTGGTTAAGCGTCCAACTTCGGCTCAGGTCATGATCTCACAGTTGGTGGGTTTGAGCCCCGCGTCGGGCTCTGTGCTGAATGCTTGCTCAGAGCCTGGAGCCTGCTTCAGATTCTGTGTCTCCTTCTCTCTCTGACCCTCCCCGCTCATGCTCTGTCTCACTCTATTTCTCAAAAAATAAATAAATGTAAAGAAATTTATAATTTAAAAAACCCCAGGAAATGTGAGTCTTCTGAGTATAATTTCCTTTTTCAGAATTGTCTTGCCTATTCCTTTTGTCTTTGCATACATTGCATACATTGTATTTTAGGATCAGCTTATTAGTATCTACTAAAAAGTTTGCTTGGATTCTCTTTAAGATGATACTGAATATATAAATCAAATTAGGGAGAACTGACATCTTTCAAATATTGAGTCTTGTAATATATGAACCAGGATATAGATCCAATCATCTAGATCATCTTTGTTTTTGTTTTTGTTTTGGTGCTTGGCAGTTTACTGCATATAAATCTTGCATGTATTTTGTCAGTACTGTCTTTGTTATTATTGTAAGTGGCATTTTTTAAAAATTTCAAATCCCTGTCATTCACTGATGGTGTATAAGAATACAAGTGACTTTTTAATATACTTTTGTCTCCTGTGACCTTGCTAAACTCACTTATTAGTTTTAGGGGATTTTGCATGTGTAGATTTTGGGGGACTTTCTACATAGACAATCATCTGTGAATAGAGACAGTTTTATTTCTTCCTTTCCAGTCTCTATGTCTTTACTTTTTCTTACACAAATGAGGACTTCCAGTATGATATTAAATAGATATAATGACTGAGAACATCTTTGCACTGAGTTTCTCACCATTAAATATAATGTTATTTGTAGGGCTTTCATGAATACTTTTTATTAGGTTAAGGAAGTCCTGTCTCTTCCTAGTTTGTATGATTTAAAAAAAAAATCATGAATAGATGCTGTGTGGAATGCCTGCATTGCATTTACTGATATGATGCTGTTTTTTTTCCTGTTTAGTATAATAATGTAGTGAGTTACATGGATTGATTTGCAATGTTTAAACCAGCCTTGCATTCCTAGGATGAACGATACTTGATTGCAAGGTAGTATCCTTTTTAATATATTGCTGAATTTGATTTGCTAATGTTTTATTAGGGAATTCTGTGTCTGTGTTCATGAGAGATGTTGGCCTTGAGTTTTCTTTCTGGTGGATATATGAGAAAAAGTGTGCGTGTGTGTGTGTGTGTGTGTGTGTGTGTGTGTGTAGATATATAGAGGTATAAAGATTAATAGAAAGAGAGAGAAAGAAAGAAGGAAGAAAGAGAGAGAAGAAAGAGAAAAAGGAAGGAAGGAAGGAAGGAAGGAAGGAAGGAAGGAAGAAAGAAAGAAAGAAAGAAAGAAAGAAAGAAAGAAAGAAAAGAAAGAAAGAAAGAAAGAAAGAAAGAAAGAAAGAAAGAAAATCAATCTTCATCGGTTTACAGTTTTACACATCCAAGAACTTCAACCCAACAAC